>BSYO01000037.1:11810023-12410023 GCA_033239525.1 Nepenthes gracilis | reverse complement strand
AATCGACAGTTACTATTTAGATTTGAATCATTACCCATTTCCTCCGTTTTTTCGTAAGGTAATTTTTAATCAAGGGGTCCTTTTATCTTCCCTGGCGCGGATCTTTCAGTGGACCTCGTAGCGTCACTTTGCATGATAAATTCCCACTGGATGCGTGATCATGCAAGGACCTTAGTACGATTCTAAATAGTCGGGTGATGAAGGCTGGCAGTGAGTTGGCGCCGCAGCAACGTGGGCTTCTAGGGGGCAGTACCTTAAGAGAGTCTTAGCAGGCAAGGCACCCGTTCGAGACACATCTGTCGCCCGTATCTGGCCTTAGAACTTTTGCCTGATCGCATTGCTTGCCTGTTGTTCAAGTATTATTTTTTCTTCAAACGGTGCAGCTGAAACTGTTCATGTTTTAATACCCCCGGCCTTACTGCTCTTCCTTCGCCCAGATCACTACTTCATAGCAGTTGGTATTTCGGAAGATGTGGATTGTCTGCTTCCGTGTTTGACCGACCTCTTGAACTGGAAATATACGATCAGTTGAAGGTTTTGGAAACCCTATCCAGCTGAAATTGTAAATAAACTTTAGGTATGGGGCAAAAATTAAGCCGTACAGTTACAAAACTTATGGCTCCTGATTTTTCTTTCTTTCTTTTTTTTATGAACGGGGTGATGTGTTAGATTGTGCAGTAAGCTTTTGTTATATGCCACCTTTCTTTGAGGCATTCATACCTGTTTTTCTAAATGCAAATGAAGTGATAATTGTTGAATGTATAAATGTTCAAATAACATAGTGTTTCCCTATCTGAGGTGGCGATATCTAGAGGTGCCATAAATTTTGGAAATGCATGATATAAATGCATCCCCGGGAAACCAATATAATGCAATTGAAATTTGATCTTATTCGTAGCTTTAGTGGTCTTCCATCTTTCTTTGATGTCACATCTCACATCTCTAGCTTAAAGGAATTCTGTGCTGTGTCATGGGTCAATAAACCTGAAGTTGCAAATGGCCTTTTCATCATGTAGATTTAGTGGAAATGATCTTTTCATCATAAATATGGTCTTGAATCTGTAGATATCAGAATTTTGAGCTTCCTGTTATGTCAATAAAAGTTTGGCCAGGTTGAAAAGTGATATGTATATATTAGGTTTACATATAAGCAGTTTGATTGCCATCTATTTTTATATCTACAATTGCTGTGTGCATAAGATTTCCTGTTCCACCCATTTGGTGCTTTGAAGAAAAGAACTCTAATCCTTGGAAGATTTTTCAAGATGTCTTAGATATTCCACAGTAGTTATCCTTATTATCTTGGTTACAGGCCTCTTGGAAAAATGGACATTTAAGCTCATCTAGACTGTTGGCCAATCACCTTGATGACCTCAATAATTTGGATGAACTTGAGCAATCCTGCGTTGCTTAATTGCTTATATCTGATGGGTTATGTTTTCATTCAGGGTTTGAAATGCACTGATGTATGAAAGTTTGCCACTTCTGATGTTCCAACTTCTACTAAATCCAGAATGGCTGCATAGAATTTGGCAAAAAAAATTAATTTTTGGGATTCTTGTTTTTTCCTTTGGTAGGAAATTTTTGGATGAGAATAGTTGTTTATTAGGAATATTTATTGGAATTGTGAATGTAATTCCTTAGGAGAAATAGGTTTATTTATTACTAGAGTTTAGGAAATAAGTATTCCCAGTTGGATCACCGCCTGCATCACCGGTGACTACTTCAGTTGAGGTGGTGTAGTTCCTGCTGTGATCTATTCTTAGATCACAAATTAAAAAGGCTATCAAAATTAAGAGAAAAAGGAGAGCAATGTCTTCTAATGGAAGAGCTATCCTGACTGTGTTCTGTATCAACTGCTCGCGTCTCGCATCAAGGATGGAGTATGATTACTCATCTCTCATACCATGTAATTTCAATCAGAATTTTGATGCTGCAAATCAATACAAAATCATCGGAAGCAGTACCAGGAAGCTTTTCTTGAAGGGTCTTTATAATGGAAGTGAGCAATATTCTCCAAGAGACTTGAACTTGCTTTTGTCATGAATAGATCCGTTGCTCTCAAGCTCCAAACAAGTAAGTTGGTTTAATTTATATTCAGTTTGTTCATTGCAATATCCATCGTATGTTCATAGACTTGGCAAAACAATATTCTGGTTCATAGATGAATGTCTATGTGGGGTTTGTGAGTTTCAAATCTGCAGATTTCCTCTGTTGGATCTACTTTATTCTTCATTGTCCAATGTAGTGTGTCAGGGAACAGCAGGAAAAATAAGATAAAGTTGTTGATATTTCAGGATCCAAAAAGCCCAACCGGGTCATGGTGGAGAGATCAGAGACTTGGGAGAGAACGGGTAAAGGAATCCTTGTTAGTATCAGCAGAAGCAGAAGCCAATGAAAGATTTTGGAAAGGAAGAAGCCAGTCTTGGCCATCTATGTATGAAACATCAAGAAATGGGGCAGCTTCATATTCCCTCAGTTGCCTGCCATATGAGACTCGGTACGTGTAGTTTGCCCCTGGCCCCATGCATTCATATTCTCCGAAGAACACTGTCCTGTCAAACATGTAATGGTCTATAAGATGAATGAAAACAAATATACATCAAATGCCTATTTACCATGCATTTTATTTTTACAAATTAGTTTCATTAAGTATTGTGCACATATGGAGTTCAATCTCTTTCTAATTTATTAGATAATATTATTTAAATCCAACAATAAAGATTCAAAAGACTTCAGTAGGCATATATAGCTTCCCCTTGTGGTGGGAGGTTGAGTACTTCTGGTAGCTAAATTACTTTAAAACATATATTAGAATATCTGTCAATATCTACAATATCACTAATATGTAGTCGGTATTAAGAGATCCCACCACCAATATTTTCTAATCCGAAAGAACTATTGTGACATGTTTTCATGTCGAAGAGATATGGGCCAGTAGGATTAAAAAGGAAGTTTCTTCCAAAAAGGGTAAAAAAAATTAGAGGGTGGAGGGAAAGATAAATAATGAAGAGGATTAGCCACGGACTCATCTCTAGAGGAGTCTCTCCAATCATTCCAGCCATCAGAAGCCACAGCCTCAGACATATATGTTCTGGAAAACACCACGGTGGCATATACTCCCCAAGCACGGCCTAGCCACACTCTTCCACTTCCAGCAATGCTGCAATTCACAAATGAAAATCCTGTCTTTTCATCCTTTGATTGCCTTCCATGAGCTGTG
The DNA here is from genome assembly GCA_033239525.1 of Nepenthes gracilis. Classification (NCBI taxonomy): domain Eukaryota; kingdom Viridiplantae; phylum Streptophyta; class Magnoliopsida; order Caryophyllales; family Nepenthaceae; genus Nepenthes; species Nepenthes gracilis. The sequence goes on along the minus strand of BSYO01000037.1, from coordinate 12,406,800 downwards.
ATTGATCCACTCGCTCCATTTGAAGGTTCCTGTGCTATTGAATTAATCGTGCAGCCCTGCAATTAAAAAATTATATATATAATGTATATATATAGGTTGAGACAGTTGAGTACTGCTGCATATAGTTCTTAGCTGCGCTGCTAGATATAAACATAGTTACACCGGGAAAGGTTGCAGGTGGTAGTTTATTTTGAAAGAGGAAGGTCTGCATCTGCAGAGTTGTCGTCATATGATTTTATGGTCGCAGGATTCAAGGTGTGGAAACAGTTTTTTGTATGGTATAAGATAAGGTTGTGTAAAATAGGCCTAAAATAGTCCAACCCTTCCATGGGTCATGCACAATACCTCCGGATGGACACAAAGAAAGCACCAAACAAAACTTGATGTGTGGTCTAGAAAACTTAACTGCTTTTCCCTTCAGAGGAACCCTGTAAAGCCCTTTGAATATGGAGTTGAATTACCTCATAAAGTGACCTAGCTTCTCCAAAAATGAAATCAATGGATCCCTGAATGAAACACTCCCTAAAATAATGTCTTCCTCGGTCATCATTAAGAGTGTCCTGAGCTCCATAAAATCCACAGCCATAAAATGCAGCTCTGTCGCTTGCAATTCTCAGTGCCACTGCTTGACCTCCCACATCTCCTGGAGATGGTTGAGGAGCTGTATTCTTTTTCCAAGCACTACAGATTGTTAATTTGTCTAATAATCCAAGATTCAATAGTAAAAGAAGGGAAAAAGCACAAATTTTTAACTTTATTATAGTTAATGCATATTACCTGAAAGCTTATGTTATAAGCTATGAAATTTGGTCCAAAGATGGAAACAGAGGAGCTGGAGGCTGTCCCTCCAGTAGAATTTGCAGTGTCATTCCATGCTATGGCTGTGTTATGATATCCTTGACCTTGTAATATCAAATTGCTCTTGTTGCCATTCACCACCACCTTTTCCCTGCCACGATATATTTACATATACACATCTCACCTCACTCAGCACACATGATTTTTAAGAAGATGATTGAATGCTGAGAATTCTTTGTAAAGAAGAACTGTTGTTGGAAATATGTGTTAGTTGTGTTGAAAAAAGTGTCTCACACTTGAGCTTGAGAAGAAGTTTTAGTGACCTATAAATATTTGTATTGATTCTTCGCCTAATAGCTTAGGCCTTTTGGATCTAAGTAGTGTCCAATATTTATTGGTAGGGCCTACAAGTGTTTTGCACCTACACGTGCTCGAGAAGTCTGGATGTTTGGTGTGCAGCTAAGGTTGTTCATTTGTTCTTTTGTATCTTCTAGAAGACTTGGATCTTCACCTTATACTGAGAACCTCGCAGTTGCACATGTTCGAACAAGTGATGTGGTGTTAACTTACTCCTTGATGGTTCAACCCAGTGTTAACCCCCATCAGTTGTCACATGGATTTTGCACCAAGTCTTTCACACAGCTACACATGCAACTCGTGGATGATCACAACGAAAATGTAAAATTATGATCAAAGGATGCCATATATTGGTGAGTTTTGGTGTTTGCGCATTATTAATGTGGCAGTCCCATCTGCTATACTTTCTTTTTGCTATCATATTGTTCCCCTTGATGAATATTATGGTAATAGTAAAGTTGTTTTATTGTAATATAGATGTCATAAAAACAACCTCAATACAACGTAAGATAAGATGTATAGATTTGATCCTCCTGAAATCTTTCATAGTGAAACACAATGTTTACCAGGCCATCTCTTTTATGTTGGATTCTTTCCCCGAACTACCAAACTGATTATAAAAATGCCATTTCCTAAGATCAAATATAATGTATTATATATAATGTACTATGCAGTGTAAAGTTTTTGATAGCATAGCAGATAACCTGTAAGTACCATAATCAAGAATGATGAGGATCCTAGAAGGGCTAAAATCTGGGGCTGCATCCACTGCTTTCTGGACACTGCTGAAATTTGCACAACCTTTCAAATCGACGGTTAAGATGAGGGAAATATCATAGATTGAAGTTAGTCCAGACTTCCATTTCCTCCAATTGCATATTATTTTCCGTCTCCTCCGGTGGTGGTGACGATGATGTTTGATCAAGTATATGAAATCAGCTACACCACTCTGCTCAAAAGCCCTTTCAAGAATTTCAGTGGAAGAGTTGATGAGACTCGAGGTAGAGGATGATGTTGAGGAGTTGAGATAGATGGAAAGTATAAGGGAGAAAACGGCAATGGCTAAGGCATAAAACCAAAACAACGAAGTGTTTTTGATTTTCATGGCAAAGGCAAGTTTGGTGGTATTTTTGCTAGTGCTCTTTTTGAAGTTAATGATATTTATTTTATAGATGCATTGATTTGTATGTGATGTGATTGGCGTGGGATAAAAGGAACGTAAGGGTGTGTGGAAGTGTGGGGATGATTGCATCTTGTAGGATTAAATTAACATTGAATAATAAAAAAGAGGGGTAGATGAAAAGGAATACCAGTAGTTACAGGTTCAAACATTAGAAACAATCTCTTATTAACGTAATACCAGACTGTGTAAATTGGACCCGAAGTGGCCAACCTCTTTTTAAACCTCACACGTAGTTAAAGCTTTATGTAACAAATTGTCCTTTAAAAATGAGAGATGTTGGCATAAAAAGGAGTAGAGAGAAAAAGTAGAGAGAAAAAAATAGAGTTACAGAGTCTATTACAAGTATAGATTAAACTGAGCATAAAAATCTTGTTTCATTATTTTTGTTTCTAAAAACTACATTTTATATTATGCTAAACTAAGCATTAATAATGAGGAACTACATAACATTTGAATTCTAAATTACTTGGCCGTGAAATTTCAGAAAAAAAAAAAAAAAGAAAATTATTTCTTATTGTTAGAATTACGATAGTTATATAAAAATTAAAAAAAAATGTCGAGTTATTTTTTTCCTTCTTTCATTTTGCTCGAGTAATACGGAAGAGATAAGTATAACTATAAAACTTACTTATATTATATTTAGTTAGATAAAAAATTTTTTTTTCTCCGCATACACTTAAAAAACTAGAGAGTGGAAGATCCAATATGGGGGATTTTGGCTATGATGAAAGCAAAAACGAGTGCTAGATGTGTGGGCGTCTAACAGGTACAAGTTGACTTGTTCAAAAATTGTGAGAGAGAGAGAGAGAGAGAGAGGCGCATTTATTCATTCATTCTCTTTGAAAATGTAATCATGAATTCTGAGAGGAGATCAACCAACCTCCTGTTGGCTATTCAGTTCACCACTTCTTCATTTAGCTTAGAAGGCAGGCTAACAGACATACAAATACTACCGCCCAAGGCCACTTGAGGAGGACGCCATTGACATACATCCCTGACAAGAGATCAACAAAAAATTCCTAGAAATCTCCCTTTGCCATGATTAAAAGACCCCTAAGAGCTATTTACCCCCACATTAATTTTTGTATATGATACATCTTCAAAGAAATTATTTTCAACGTCTGTAAGGTAATCTTTGATATAACGATAAGATTGCTACAGAAGAACCTAAGGGTCAGCTATTAGATCCATAACAACAGTATTTCTATTGTATAAAGATTAGACTCTGTTCTTATGACATTCTCTGCACACTGTGATATGGAATCCGTGTGCATTAGTACCCCCTTTTTGCACCTTTTGAAGTGTGCAGGAGCATATCTGTCCGCAAAACAGTGAAGTGAATGGATTGGAGTTTCAGCCCAACGACTTAACTCTTGACATTTATCACTTCCCATTGCACAATAGCACTCACGTTTGCCTGCTTCGTTGCACGAAGGAGATCTGTACAAACCCATATGGCCGATGAAAGATCACAGCAACGGAAGTCACGGCGTAAGGTTTCCCGTATAGCCAATCACGACCCTACTTCACCCACTTTCAGAGTGAAGTTAACTAAATGAATTGGCTAAGAGATTTCAGTTATGTGCAACTAACACGGAACAAAATTGACTAGCATCCAATATAGTCCTGACTTATGACCGCAGCTTCTTAGCTGTCTGCAGTGAATAAAATTGACTAGTATCCAATATAATCCTGACCTACAACTGCAGCTTCTTAGCTGTCCGCAGTGAATCCAGGATCGGCGGTCAGGCCGTACTATACAAGAATGCAGAATGTATGCGACACAAAATAAGAAGATTTGGACTTGTATTAAATGAATTTCTCTCAATAACGGGTCCACAAGTTATTAAACAAAGTAATCATGTTGTTATATATTCTATTATACCCAGATCTCAACACAATATGCCAACACGAAATGACAACCCTTACGAGAGTACCGGTAGGAAAGATCAGAGATTAGTACCCACTAAACTGCTCCACAATAGAATGAAATTCTACTAGCAACGAAGCATATTACGCTTCAAATTTAGAGACAACCAACAAAGAGATTCCAACATTCAATGCCCCAATTAAAAAAAAAACAAACAAACAAATGGAAAGAGGTGCATGAGCTGATTATCGGATTCAAGACAACAGATGTCAATCACTAGCCTATCACTAATTTTCAGAAACAAATAACGAGTTTGGGGCTGATAAATGAGCCCAATGACTCGAACTCATTTGATGATCACTCACTCGTACTTGTTTGAGCTCTGCTTGTTAAGTTTCACAAGTGACCACCTCCACGTCTGCTTTCAGCTCGTTTAGCTAACAAACTAAAGATTAGACGGGTACTGGTTAAGTAGAGACATCCATTCAGTTGCCAAGCGAAACCCCTTTTAGCATCACTTGTGTACTATTTCTCGATTCTTTTAAGACCCTAAAATAACCAGACAAGTACATACCAATATCCAAAAAGCAAAGAATATCGTTATAAATATCTACACCATCACCTCCGCATTGGAAAATCCAGCAGGATATAGGTTGCAAAAATGGTCAGCAGTCCCAAAATTATCACATCCTTCAACCATGTTCCATCTAATAAGCAAAATCCCAGTCACTAATCTTCCCCCAATGAAGCAAGCAAATGCTGCCTCTATATTGTTTGAAGGCTCCACAAGTGTCAGTGTGCCATGTATGCAGCTTTCAACTTGAATTGATTGTTCGACATGGGGGAACAGGTTTCCGCAGCATAACTGTCCCTTGGAAGGAGACCATGGACCAGCAAGTCTTCCGGCAGCTACAGACCTGCAGCACAGTTCACACATTCTCACTTAAAAATGTCGGGGTGAAACTGCAAAATGAAGAGTATGTTCAGGTAATTGCAGGACAAAAAGGAAAAAACCTCGTCCGGAGTCATCTTCTTAAAACCAAATCTATCTGTCCAAATGGACTTTGCTTCTTCAGCAGCTGGGAGAACAATGTTCTTTACTTCCAGAATAGCAAAGAGTTGCTCGATGCAGGCAAATAAAGTTTGGAAGTAGCCCTATACAAGTAGCGGAATATCAATATTCCAAGAAGCCCAGTAACCCACACCAGCGAGGATCAGACACCCACAGATTAATTTTAAAATAACCAAATTCTACAGCACCAACTCGTATGGACTTTACAAAATTCCAAGAAAATTGCTACAAAGAGCTAATGGAATAAATATTGTAGTCTCCTAACACTTGTTGCACCTGCCTTACGAGGATTCTAATTTCATCTGCTTGTGTGGCTCTGTTCAATGGCATACATAGAATCTGATGCTTGCAAATGATAAATTTGAAGGATGATCTTTTTTTTTTTGCCATCCCATCAAATCAAATAGAAACATATAATCTGTTGTTTGCAAATGATTAGCCTCACCTTGCCATGGCTACCGTTAATTGTTGCAACCAAGGGGAGTTCTGCAATTTCCCGGCCAAATACTCGAAAAACTGCAGCAGATACAACCTGAGAGCTGCACATTTGGCAAGAAAACACCACTGATTATAAGTAAACAATTTAACAAAATGTAACTTAAATCTTAAAGCAAGAAGTTTACTTGACTGTTAATACAGCACAATACATCCCCTTATATTCTTGGTCCTTTAGATTCCTACATGAGAGACAGAGAAACACTGAGTAATAGCAGACAAATGAAATGGTTATATCATGCAAGAAACACAAAGCTTAAGAGTCAAGAATATAAGTGGGTCCTACCCATAAACCATAGCGGGGATGAGGTCATGCCCATTCTTTCCATCGATTATAGGAGAGAAGCCATCCTAGAGGCATAAACATTAGTGAGAAATCAAACTAAATTAGAACAAGGTACAGCTCATCCACATACCAATCTTGAGGACACTATTTGAGAGACTTTGAGCACAAGCACTGAAAACAATGACAACCGGCATAAAGAAGCCAAGTTTATTCTACACATCAATCACTTAACACAGACCAACAAGAGGCAACAAATGTTGAAATAACAGACAGCAGAGCTCATTCTACAAGTATCAAATTTCAGCTTCAAAAAAGAGAGTTTAATTGCTTTAAAATTTTGATTCCTATTCATAGGATCACAATGCTCTGGTAAAGTGGTGCATATTGTTAGCAAAATATGTCAGTAGCATTAATAACCAAAATTGTATATATTTTTCTTTATTAGGATTATTCGAATTGATTGTTATTAAAATTAATTATAATTAGGAGATAAATAAGGAAAATAGATTATTATAATTTAATATAATTAGGGAAAGTATTATCTATTTATCGAAAAAAAAACCTTAATAAAGGCATTCAGAACAAATTACACGGTATTGAAGCCAAAACACCAAAATTCGAAATTCATTCTTGGTTACCCTATGCAGACTTCTTGGCTGTAGTTTTCCTTTAGTTAATCTCGTTCTCGATCGACAATCGAAAGACTACTGATTTTGGTCTTTTCTAGTGGTTCACGGATGTTGGCACTTTCTGTTCTTAGGCTCATGCTTGTTGGCACTTGTTCTCACATTCTCAATCTTGGTTGCTTCAAGGGCTGCAATATTTCCTCATTGTCGGGGCTTGACTTTCAGTATTATCATTTCCTTTTCCAAAGAATTTATCGAATACTTGACTAATTCTACTCAATTTTGGATTCTTCTCCATATCGCCTTCACCAAGGAAATACTTTGATCGATTTACTCTTCTTTGATTATCTTGGATTGTTTGATTAATGTCCTAAACCAATTCTTAGAGTTATCTTGAATCTTTGGTAGCCTCAATTTGAAGTATAAATTTATCATGGGATTCGTTTGTTTGTCAAATAAGCCTCAATCGACTCATCTAGTGACTTCTCTTGCATGTGTATTAGTTTTGATCAATTTGGAGGAAGCCAAGGCAGCTCTTGGTTCAAATCTCTCGTGCATGGATTCTTAATACAATTGAGCCTACAATTTCTACCAGTCTGATGTTTATGGCATTGGCTAAATAGGTATGCAACCCTTATTTCTCTAAGCATTATGGATGATTGTGTTACCCATTTCTCTCACATGGTTATTTCTCTTGTTGTGGATGCCGGTTTAAGTAATACATTTATTTAAAGTGATTAATATCCTCTTTCCACTATAACATCAGAAGAAATTCCATTGCTCATTTTAATAGGAAAATTTATTCTACCTAATAATTTCAATTTAAAATGTTTGCAAATAGAAATGAACTTTAGAGTCAATTAGATGTCTCATCTACACCCTCCATCAAAATAAAGGAACTTAATCAATAAGATAGCACGAATGCTCGTATTGTGTCATAGTTTATGAGATCTATTGAACCATATATAGTAAAGAATCTTCGATACTTCATAACTGCTAAGAAAATCTATAATCAAGAAAATAATACTTTAAAATTTTAATTGAAATTAGAAATTACTAACTTTAAACAACGCAATCTTTTTATAGAATAATTCTATACTAAATTCCTTAATCTATGGAACAAATATGATAGGATTATTCATTCTAAAGATCCGAAGAAGGATGTTGTAGCATTGCAAGAGATTTATGCGAAAAGCCTAAGAGATTAATTTATAAAACTGAGACCTAAACTTGAACATACTTGAGCTAGTATTCTTAATCAATTTATAAAACTGAGACTTAAACTTGAACATACTTGAGCTAGTATTCTTAATCGCAATCATGTTCCACCTCTTAATAGCTACTTAGGATAATTTCTTCAAGAAGAGTAACACATGGTTACTCAGATGAGCATGACACAAGAAACATCTTCCAAGTTGATTAACTTGGCATATGTTACTCAAAGGTAAGGAAAATTCTAATCTTGGACTCGTGCTATAGTTGTAAGGAGCATAGACATATTACAAAGAATTGCAGTAAGAAATTTTACAATTATTACAAAAAAGAAAGGGCACATTATTAAAAATTGTGACGTCTAATCTTAAAATAGATAGACTCGGGCTTTTCACATCGATGTCCATTCGACCTCAGTGAGTGTGTTGGCCCTTTCAGTTCAAAACATATACTATTACTTTACCTTACCTTCTGTCACTCCTGAGATAGTACAACAAATAATACTCTTTGCTTCCTCTACTCTCAAACTACAAAGTGAAAATTGCTTACTTTTTCTTGGTTACTGGGTTTAATAATATCGAATCATATGACAAGTAATAGAGATATTTTACATAATATTAGTAAGTATGAGGGTAAGCAATATATTCAGGTACTAATGACAATTCCCTTCCCATCATTGTAGTTGGAAATCTAAGATCCATTCTCGATAGTATTTTTGTATCTTCAGAATTATCAATGAGTTTAATTTCTGTTAGACAATTGGTTGATAATAATTATGAGATTCACTTTGATCGTAATAATTATCTTATACAAGATCAAGCGTCGGGAAAGATAATCACAAAGGGTCTTAAAGTGAAACATTTGTTTCCTCTCCAATTTTCTATTCCTACTATCATTTCTTTTGCTTGTAATATTGTCACTAATAATAGTAATGTGTAGTATAAAAGATTAGGACATCTAATTCTAACACTTTGAATTATCTCATGAGACATGACCATTGAGACAATAATGATTCATTTCTTTCTATCCCAAGCGAATATACCTATTGTAAACTTGATAAAAGTAAAATTTTATCTTTTCCTTTGCATGGTAGCTGCGTGTCTACAAGTTTTGATATTATTCATACCAATGTATGGGGTATGAGTCCGGTTATTTCTCTTACTAATTACACGTACTTTAAAACATTCATTGATAATTATAGCTACTTCATTTAGGCATATTTTCTGTACTCTAAAAATGAAGTATTTTTTTTGTATTTCAAATCCTTGTTGCTTACATTGAAACACAATTTTTGACACATTAAAATCTTATATTCAAACTCTGAGAAAAAAATATATGTCCAAAGCCTTCTAAAATTATCTAACTACAAAACGTATTCTATCTTAATGTTCTTGTCCCTACACTTTCTAACAAAAAGGGGTCATCGAACGTAAAATCCATCATCTTTCAAATATTGCTTGTATCTTGTTAATTGAATCATCTCTAACACCTAAAGTCTGGGTAAAAGATTTATCTATAATTGTGTATCTAATTAATCACTTACCCTCATAGATCACGCATTATGATTCCCCGTACTATCTTTTATCAGGAATTTCAATCGACTATTATTCTCTACATACATTTGGATGTGCCTATTTTGTCCATTTACCTCTAGCTGAATGTCACACACTTGCACCTCAAGTTGCGAAGTGCTTATTTCTTGGATATAACAATACATACAAAGGGCTTGTTTGTTTTGATGCCGCTGCTAAAAAAATTCGCATTTCTTGCCATGTTGTCTATTTTGAAAACTCATCTTACTTGTAGTCTCGTATCATACATGAATCTACTTTCGCCATTCTTTCGACTTTTAAAGACCAGCCATATTCAAATCACCGATTTAAACCCAGCCTTGTATATCAGAGACATTAACCACAACCTCTTCTCGATTTAGAATCGAAATCTGACTCCGCTGCACTTCAACTTTGATGATCCACCGAATTACTCGTTCTTTTGATAGATGGTTTCTCTCATACAACTTATCCGGCAACTTTAAATACTATGCTTAGAACATTATCTTACTTTCAGGCATCTTCTCAAAATTGTTGGCAACAAACTATGTAAGGTGAGCTTTAAAATCTTTAAGACAATCATACTTGGAATATCGTACGGTATCCCTTTGGAATCAAGCCTATTGGATGTAAATAGGTATATATAATTAAATTACGGCCTGATGGCTCTATCAACAGATATAACGCTCGCTTAATGGCGCTTGGTAATCACTAGGAATGTGGTTTTAATTATGAAGAAACCTTTACACCAGTCGCCAAAATGATTATTGTACATAATATTGTGGCCATTGTTACTTCAAAAGGATGGCCACTTCGATAAATAGATATAAAGAATGCATTCTTATACATGGGTTTAAAGGAAGAAATTTACAAAACTCCACCTCTAGCATATTCACTTATTATTCCTCTAAAGTATATAAGTTAAACCGTTCTTTATATAATTTAAAGTACACACTATGAGCTTGGTTTGACAATTTTCATATATGTATTCTTGAGTTTGACTTTAATTAGAGTCAATATGATTCTTCTATTTTTCTCCGCAAGACCTCTACCGAAATTGTTACACTTTTCGTCTATATGAATAACATTATTATAATTGGATTTGACCATCAGCTAAATGAGCAATTGTAACATCACCTTCAGACTTCATTTCAAATAAAAGATCTTGATTTGTTACAATATGTTCTTAGTCTTGAGCTACAACATACTCTTACTGGCAGTCTTTTGTAGCAACGCAAGTGTACACATAACTTATTATGTGGGTCGGTTTTTAAGTTGGAAACTACATTCTTACATCTATGGAGGTTAATTTGAAGCTTTGATAGGAGGAATGAGACTTATTACCTGATCCATCTATGAACCGACAATGGTAGGAAGTTCAAAATTACTTAACAATTACTTGATCTGATATCTTTTTTGCAATCTAATAAGTGAGTTAGTTTATATAAGTATCTTGACACTCACATTTTGCAGCAATAAAATGGCTAATTTGTTACCTAATGTTTACTTTAGGTCGGAGACTATGTTTTCCAACTAAGAATTTCCTTTATTTATAGGAATTTAGTGACGCTGATTGCGCGAGTTGTATAGACACTTGTCGTTTTACTACTGGCTAATATATGTTTATTAGTAATACTCTTATTTATTAGAAGAATAAAAAGAAAGCTCAAGTATCAAAATTTTCAACCATGTCACAGTACCGTGCTATGCCTTTAGCAGGTTCGATAATTGTTGGTTATAGAGCTTATTATGGGAAATTAGCATTTCCCAACTTAAACCGTCTTTCATACTAATAACACTAGTACTATCAGATTGCCACAAATCCCACCTTTCATAAACGCACAAAACATATTGTGATCGATTGTCAATATATCTATACAACACTTAATCAACAAGTGATCACTCTTCCTCATATCTCTACCCATCTTCAAACAGCAAACATTTTTACTAAATCTCACTCGCACCATCGATATAAATTCATAGTTGACAAATTGATAATTTTTTATCAGCTAGCATCAATTTAAAAGGGGATGTTAGTAGAATACGTTAGCAGTATTAATTAACAAAATTGTATATATTTTTCTTTATTAGGATTATTCTCATTGATTATAATTAAGGCTAATTGATCGTAATTAAGAGATAAATTAATAAAGTAGAGGATTATAATTTAATGTAATTAGGGGAAGTATTATTTATTTAATGAGAATGAAAAACCTTAATAGAGGCACTCAAAACAACTTACACAGAATTCTTTGGGAAGAGAATCAACCATGAATGTTTACACCTCATCCAATCCTGTTGAGCATTCAGTGTTAAATGTGCATAGCTCAGACCAGAGGTATACCAACAAACATAAGTTCTTCTAAATCAACGCTGACCTGCTGAACAGGTATACTGCTCAGCTTATGTGGCATACGACACATTCTTCAAATTGTTTGGTCAGACTTGACCAAGCTGATTGGATCAAGGATGATTCAATAATTGGGAACAGCTTCTTAATAGGAAGATTAAAGACAATATGTGGGTGGTTAAAACCTCTCAAGCCAAGGGCCGGGCTCTTCTGAAGGAAAATGCCAAATAGATTTCAGGTAGAAGGACCAGAAACTTGCATGTTGAAGAGAAGATGGGTAGAGTTGTCTTTTCTTGGGCAAAGGGGATCGATGCCTACTTCTCAAGAATTTTATCGAGTTTGGATTTACATGTTTGAGTTTGATTGATTCCAAAAGTTGATATAGTCAATGCAGAGGCATTCTAAGAGGCAATGCCTTCTGTTGGCATCTGACAAATAACATTTCTTAAAATTATAAAAAGGGAAGAAATTCATTCCAGTACTACCACTTAGAAGTCCATAAACATATCTTTAGTTCCAAAGAATTGTGATCCTACTATAACACTATTCTACTATTCAGGTTTTAAAAACAATCCATATTAATCTTTTGTTGCTCTTAAGACCACAGGCTAGCTCTTTCTTACGCTTTTTTTCCTGAGGCCTAAAAAACAGAGCTAGCTCTTTCTTATGCATCTCTTTCCTACAGCCTCAAAACCACGGAGCTAGCCCTTCAAACAGCCTATTTTCCTACAGCTACACTGTATTGACGTGAGCTTCTAGCAGTTTTTCGTTTGCTTCAAAGCAGGTTTTTGTTTGACCAAATGTCTTCATTATTTAAGTACATATGAACCATTCAAGGTGTGCCTGTACTTTATCCATGAAAGTCATATGGTCAGTGTTTGTGCTGCCCTTTTTCCCCTTGATGAACTATTTGTATGGAATTTATAGAGTTCTTTTGATAACCCCATTCTTACACTAGAGAGGGAAAACAGTTGTATTCATTACATGATCCTTTTCGCCACCAAAGTTCCCATGGTCTCCATCATATCTTTTTTTAGACATTGATCAAAATTTTTCTTTACGATAAAAAGATGTTAAAAAAACTAAAATAAAGTGAACAATGCCGCTCATCAACCATAACTTCTGCTAGAGACTGATAGATGTAATCAAAAGTAAACACAAGATCCCAACATTTATCACAGTAAAGGAAGGAAATAATCCCATCCAAATACGAGATGCTAATTAAACATGAAACTCAAGGAGAAAAAACAGCAGGGGCAGGGTCTATAGCACATACCCTCAATTACAAAGGACAGACATTGATTCTGAACCTAAATCTAAAAACTGAGTTGAGTTTGCACTAGCATCAAGAGCTAAATGATGTGCAGAACTAACAAGGACAATTATGGCATGCGGTATGAATGAAGAAACAAATAAAACCTGATGCAGCATCCAAATCACTTACATGGAAGATAGCAATAGCTTGTGAGAGCAACATTTTTGTTTCACTGGACACAATTTTTCCATTAATGAGTCTCCAACTCATGTTTAAATCAGCCATACTTTCGGGAGAAATTTCAACGTGCTTCTTCCTTATGACATTCAAGAGAGAATCAGGGAGCTTTTCCGCTCCTTGAACCAACAGATTCTGCAAAGTACAATGGATCTTCCCACAACTGATGCTGCAAAACCAGTTTCCTTTTGGCAATTCCTGTTATGCAAGTAGCATCAGCATTTTGGCCCACAAGAGTTAGTCCTGCACTGGACAAGAATGATTTTTTTTTTCCAATAATTAATCAAGCCAAGAGGAAGATTATGGACTTCTTTTCTGCATACCTTAAGATCAGCCATTTTATATTCCCTCAGACAGCCAACATGATATTCCTTCTCGCACTGGCAGAATAAAAAGATACTGATCAGTTACGACATGAAACTCACTTGATAGCATAAGATCATTAGCCCAGACCACCAGATATCCATGCGGGAAAATAACTCAATCACCTGGTCACATATAAGAATTGTACGTTGGCCAAATCCCGATCTGGAAAAGTCAAAACCTCTGCAAGCATAAATGTTTAAGCAACTCAAGCTCCCAATAAATTATGAACAATAAGAGATGAAGATGTATGGAGAAAAAACTCAGAGATACACTAGAGTACAAAAATATTCTTAAACCATCACCTAATAACTTAAACTTTTGGTTTTGATTGATTCCATGACATGATATCAGAGCCTCTTTGACCAAAGATTCAAACTTTAAAAATTGAGAGCCACAATTTCTTAAAAATTGTCAACCAGCACAGAGTAAAGATGGGCCAATGCGTAGTTCATGTTTCAAACTGAACAGGGATTTCCACGAGGGGTGTCAGAGAATATCGAACCACCATAGCGCTTTACCTAACAAATTAAGTTATCAGGGTGAGTTGGTTCTTAAAAAACGGGATTAACACCCCCTTTAAAATTGGTTGTCTAGAGTTGGGTTTCCACAACCATAACAAAATAATTAAAAGCTTGCGGAAAGAAAAACGACACATAATCTTGTTGTCAAATAAAAACTTAAGAACCGAGTAAATCAAGAGAAAAACTTTCTGAACTTTTCAAACCAGTAAAAGATATAGACACAAGAAATACAGCTCACATTACAATAGATAGAGACACACTAGACTCCTAACCAACTTTCCTTGAGACGTAACACAAACCAAAATGCCCAATCTCTGGATTAGCCCTCCAAATCATGATTCCAAACTCCTTCCGAATTCATGGAATATTCATTCACCGACTTGAGAATTTTCAAAGACGATTCCAGTTGAAAGCAACACCTCAAATTCTACACATACATACGATTGTAAACCAAAAAACGTGACTATGGGTGAGAGATATTGGTAAATTTCAACCAAAAGACAATATGGAATATGAAAATCATTAAAAGGATTGCTCTCCAAAAGAATGCACTCAATGAGCGTTGGAAATCTCAGCCACATGCAGTAATCTATCTAACTCAAAGGAATTGAATCATTTTTCTACTCTTTTCAATTTCAAAAGTTGAGTCCCTGTAATGTACAAACTTTCATGTCAAAGTAGCAACTTCTCAGTCAAAAGCAGTTTAGCGTAATGAAAAATGGGATGATAACTGTCTTCGGATCGAGCTGATATCTCCCCGAAATTGTGCTAACTGCTTCCAGGCAATCTCAGACAGCATTTGGAAATTTTCAATATGAGCTAAATTCTTGCTAATATCGCGAAACTTTCATCATGAGTGTCGTTAGAAAATTTTGGCATGAGGCTCATGAACCACACGTCCCACGATAATAACTAAGGACACTAAAGACAATAAAAAAAGAGACTCGTGATATAACACATTGTCACAAAATTTATCAACCCTGAAAATAGACCCTGACTGGTCCATCACACACACAAATAAATGATATGTAATGTTGTCAGGTCTATTTCCCCATAAATTTGTCAGAGAAGGAATAAATTATTCAGATGAATTTATGATAAACGATCAATCCAAGGATTCAGTATCCAGCCTCTTTTCATGGAATCACCCCATGCCCAATACACAAACTAAAAGAATTCTAGAAATACACCACAAACGAATAATATTAATATACTAATAAAGAAGAAAACTAAGCAAATATCCAAAGTAGAATCACAGGACTGACTCCTAATCAACCCAAGCAATCCCGACAGTGAATATAGGAACGTCGAAGATAATAATTTCACATGTCCCAAGTTTCAAAGCTGCCAAAATATTCTTGTACACAGTTCTTCCAAAAGATATTTCTCCCTTCATAGAAATGATCTTATATAAGCTTCTAAATCCTAATAATATATAATTACCTAATTAATCTTAATGAAGGATAATTTATTGTCCCTTTGTCACTCTAAATGCCCCCCAGCCCACTAAATCTAGGCCCCTCATCTGCCTGCAATCTGTGCACTCCTCCGGGCGGATCCAGGTTCTCGTCAACTTACCAAGCAGGTTTATAAAGGGATGATCATTGTATGACCCAGATATTTCATCTTGTTTGCTCCAAGGAGGGGATTAGATAGAGGAAAGGACAACAAAACTGTCATACATAACCACTCAGTTCAAAATATGCATCTCACTGTTTATGTTTTACTCAATTGTCTTCTTAGGTTTGGCTATTAAAAGCACCAGCACTGACTTTTTTAATATCATTTACTTACAGATTGGTGAAAAATTTTCCAAAAATTTGGCAACAATATATATCTATATATATATTGCTCTACCTGCATAAGATACATGAAGTAACATCGGTTTCGAAATCTTTGACAATTCTAATGCATCGCTTGTTGATCTCCTCAATAGGATCAGCACCTGAAACCCTTCCAGCTGCGACAGCATTGACATTATGTGCCACAAATTTTTCTCTCTCAAACATGTTTTGGCAATATTGACAGTACCATTTACCACGGGGAACCCCTGTCAGCGAAGCACACTCTGCAGACATTGACGATGATGAATATTAGGCAATCATGTTAGACTACTTCCATAACACAAAAAGCATAAGGAAACACGTACCACATTCAACATCGAAAAAATACATGCAGGTATGAAACTTCACTTGGAAGTGGCCCCATTTTCTGAATGGTACAAGCTCACCTCATTTCAAAACTTGTCAAGTATGAACCAAATCTTGACCCTATTGGGATTTCTAGGACTGTTGCCTTTAAAACGTATATAGGTGTTTGGAGGAAAAAAATTAACATGAACCACTTCTATTTACCTGGATGGAAAACTCTAGGGCATAAATCACAAATCACAAGATTTCCACCATCAGCACAGATCATGCATAGATCATCACTGTTCTTGAACGAATGCCTACAGGCTAGGGAAATTGATAATTCATGGAGAGAGACTCCATTTGAAGTATAAATGTAGCAATAGCTGCCAAACCATTAAAAAAAAGAAAAAAAAAATGAACACATTGAAAAATAAACAACACAGATAAAAATAAAAATGTTGCATAATGCTTCAAACAAACTCACGGCTTTTTCCGTGAAGCACAGCCTGCATGTGCCTCAAACTGGGAAGCACTGACCTGTTTTACATTAAAAAAATGAGACCAACACTACAAGAGCATTCAAACTATTGAATTCAAAGAAATAGAGGAACACATACAACAGAATTGCAGCAGAGGCAAAAAATTCCATCCCCCTTCTTGTAACCATCGAGCAATCTCTGATAAGAAGAAAATAATCAGTCTGGCAAAAGAAAACTGAAAAAAATGGACAAACATGATCATTATGTAAAGAACCTTTCCACGTGCATAGTATCCTAGTTCAGTACCATCAGGCAATCCACCTTCTCCAAAGACCAATTTGTGCATACGCAAATCTCTGGAAAAGGGGCATCAAACACTAAAAGAGATTACTCACAAGTGAAGATCAAAATGACTAGTAGCATGATAGGGTTGTTAATAAACAAGGCTGCTTCGAAGCAGCTTGGACTTGACAAATGAGCTAGGCTAAAGGATTCTAAGTCTCTGACAAATGTGCTTGGAAGCACATTTGCTTTTCTTTGATATATTTTGACATCACATATGCAATTCTTTGAATGTCATTTGACCCTTTTTCTTTTTGTTTTTTCTTTTTTATTTGGGGGTTCAAATAAAGAAACTTTGAGGTAATTTACACACCAGTAACTGGAATGTGGGTAATTTACACATATAAGAACTGGAAAATATAAAGAGACCTGCATCTTAAAACGCAAAATTTTCAAAACAAGTCAAGGAGGTGTCCTAGATAATAATGACCACCAGTACAGTTAACTATCGCTCCACTGATGTCCAAGCCAAGCTCAATTATCATTGGTGACTGCTCAGACATCTGAACTCAGTCAATCCTTTAAACAATACAATCCAAAAAGAACAAGGAACTACAATCAACAAGAAAAGCACGAGAACAAACTTTTTTGTAATCTTCCCAAACATTTTGCTTTTTGAAGAGCTGGCCACTGAAGGACTGCTACAATAAGTGTGCTTCCAAATGGGTTTCCTTGACCTGAATTAACCGCATCAGAAGCAAGCCAGACACCAAAAATATAAATGAATGATAATCACGGGAGACAGTACAAAGAAGAAAAAATGTAAAGGACAAGAATCAGGAAGAAAAAATAATTATTTGGTACATAGTTAAATCTTGAAGGTTTGGGTGTGACCGTGTGAGTGAAATGACAAACATAACATACATACTCTTTTAATAAATTCCTAGAAGGTTGTTGACCTAAAGACTTGCTCATCGGAGGACATCCTGGGGATTTTGGAGCTGCAACTGCTTCTGACGGCCTAGATTACAAAACAACCAGTTTGTGAAAATGAAGAAAGGATAACTAAAGAATATACATGTTATCGCTTGTTCAAAACTGCAACGATCACATAGTAATGATTGGTTATACACTAAATCATTCAAATCCAAATCTATTACAATCCAGCAAGGAAAGATCAAAGAAAACAAAATGTAATGGAGAAGAAACTATGTTGTTAAAGGGATGCCTTATGCCCGACTAGGCAGGTCTACGGTCGGGGCTCAAGGTTTGGTAAGCCTAGTGTCTCAAAATACCTAAGTGAGAGCATGAGGCTCATTCCAAGAGGTGTGCACCTTTTTCTAAGGCTCAAGGTACGTGTCTCACGAAATTTTGTAAATTTGTTTTTCCTGAATTACGTCTTTTTAAATTAGCCATTATATTCAATTGATACTTTTAATTAAAGTAAAAAATACATATATATGTTTTAAAAAATTATGTTTAATTTTTTTGGGGTAAACTTTGTGTTTGTAAAATTTAGATTAATAAAAGTAACGAGTTAATGATCAAAAGAATAGATAAGGATATGATGAGGATACCAAATTTGCATTGCAGGATATTTTTTGGGAAAAAGTTGTGTAACCAAAACTGTTGATATAAGTGAGGCTAGGCTACCATTACACACAATTTAGAGATAGTGTGAATATTGAACATCAATACCTATAAGGTTACTCCATTGCAACTTGTAAATAATGAAAATTCTAACTTAAAAAGGCATAAAAAATTAAAGAAGCCACACAAGCCTATAAGCTAAAAAAGGAGAAGAAAATGAACTTTAAATAATGAAGATCCTAATTTAAAGAGGCATAAAAAATTAAAGAAAACACTCAAGCCTATAAGCTAAAAAAGAGAAGAAGATGAACTTTTATTTAATGATGATAATGAATACTAGTATTTGCTATAAGTATTTAGAAAATTATATTTCAAGTTTGTTAATTACTTTTATTTGTGATGAGTTATGATTATTAATTACCTTCTTTTATCTTGCTAAGTAAACTATGAATTTATGATTATAGTCAAAAATATTTTTGATGTTTTTTATTCTATTATTAGTTCATCACAAAAACATCCTATATACATATTTTATAAGTTGGCACCTCATTTCTATCATGCCTGCACTTGCATTCTTGTGCCTAGGCTCCAATGAGAGTCTGCACCTTCACCAACAACACGTAGAACTGTTCTGTGCATAACTCTTTATGGATGGGCTGAGAGTGAATAAACGAAAGTAGCAAACATAATATGCTGTCATATTCCTAGAAGGTTTGGATACAAGGAGCTTTATATCTGCCAACATCCAGGGGACTTTGGAAGTTCCAGGGACTTTGTAATTAAAAATACAGTTGTGTGAAAATACAGGGAAAAAAAACTAAATGTAGTATAAGTTATTTACTTCTTCTAAACTGCAACTGATAGCACATGATAGCAATAGGTCAAAAACTAACACATTCAAATCTATCATATTCCTGCAAAATTAACCATCTAATAAGATAAAGATGCCACAAAAAATTAACTTGTGGAAAAATGACAACTTAATTAACCCAGCACCCATAAATATCAAATGGTAATATTACAATAATAGAAAGGAATCAAGAGGATAATGCACCTAACCAATATATAGTTGTCTTTTATGCTGTTACCCATCCGAAGACTCTGACACGAATTTTCTCTCAAAAGTTCTTTGGCTGACCTGAATACAACAAGCAGAAAGTATGTGATATGATGGAAAATAACGTCAATTACAGGAAAGGATATCCAGCAACGGGATAGTTATTTCCATTTTGATCATTTGAAATGAAAACTTAATTAACACATCAAATACAGTTGAAAATAAAGCATAATGGACTTAATGAATTTATCAAAAGAATGATTAAGAAGAACTTTTAATAATACTTTGCCGTTACTTTTCCATGATGTCTCCTAAAGAATTTAAAACAGCAGTACTTTCAGAAGACTTCAAAATCAAGGCTGATTTAGATAGCCCAAAAAAAAAAAAAAAAAAACAAACACTTGGGTATATTAAGAAAGACACAAGGGCACAACCCAATGGGCTACTAAAAAAGAATTTCATAAATGCACCAAATACAGTGTTACGTCATTAGGTTTTTTTCCCAATAATATTCCAGATTAACCTAAGAAGCAAGAATTGCCTCCTTGTGGGAACAATCCCACTCTGAAAATTTATTAGGATTCTTAAAGAGAACCGCATCAGAGACAGAGAATAAACAAGATCAAAAATCGAACTTGCATTCAGGTCAAAAGACTCAATCTTGTTAGGAATCTTATAGACTACTAACTTTCATGCCAACTTACCATACAAAGACTTGATCTTGTTTGGATCATCAATTGATCACGTGTTGATTGTTGATATCATAGAAGGCCGACCAATACAGATATTAACTGGTCAAATCTAAATTGAATGTCATCACCATCTATTGCAACACAGAGAAAGGGAGGAGATAGATGCAGACAACTCTAGACAAGGTGAGGGGGATGAGGCCTCAAAGAATGAGTAGATTTTAGAAGAGATGAAAGGGGCCTGTGCAAGGGGGGGAAAGAGAAATAAAAGCAGCACTGGTTGAGCAGTGGGAAGGAACAAAAACCGAAGGCCTATTGATTTTGGGTTGCCAGCTGTAAACTTTTTATGGTAATAATGCGTAATTTGTACTTCAGTTACCGGATTCACCAAAGCTACCCGCATATGGTGTATCGCTGTATCGCATTCCGATTGTAATTCTTAATTATAATACCTTCTCTAAAAAAAGCAATTTCCATGCGTACCATATAATGGGCCACACATAACACACAGCAGATTGAGTAACTATGATTTGTACCAACATTATCCTTGAGGAAGAAGCTTCCAATAACCTTGATCTTGCCCTCCTTGAGATTAGAAAAAACTATACTCCTACTCTAAAATTAAGATGGAATTATATTTTATTTCCTAGATAAGGAAATTTCAAATGAATGGATTTAAAGAAGGATTCATATTGCCAAAGTAGTAGAAAATTTTTTTGTCCTATAATCATGTATTGTAATTTATTTTTATATCAATTTATTTTGCATTGGAGATAGAAATGCAATTTCTAAACCTGCAACAAAGAGAAAATAAGAGATTGATCAAACATATATATGTATGTATATATATAAATGCATGTACATATTCTTACTAAACACAGAGATATTTCACAATTTGTCATCAGAAAAAAGGACTTAAAATATATGATACATTTATATTATTATTACCAATTAACTTTTTATGATAAGCATGAATATTAGCAGTAAAACCCAAAGGGTAACACACATGACATTATGCACATTCTTAGAAGAGCACTTCTTTCATAGGTAAGGAGGGGAAGGGAGCTGGTAAGGACCAAACTAAAGGCAACGGCCTGGAGCCTTGGTGTTAGGATCTGACCCTAGTGTCATGCAAATATTACACACTTTTAACTTCCTTACAATCAGAATTCAGATTAGTGAGTAGATATACTTAGTTCTTAGCTTTCGGTAGCAATGGTATAACTAATCCACAATGAAAGTCTGGAAAATTTCAATATGCAAATTAATTAAAGTCCAGAAGCCTCTTGGTGGGGGACTTCATACACTACAAATTTCTTCATCCACAATCATTGCCCATTTGATAGTAATTACATACAAGTGTTCTGTTCAATGTAGAATAATGTAATTAATAGGATAAAATATTTGGTATTGTTGACCATGATCATGTAGGACAAAGGTCTTCTAATCCTTTGGGATAGGTCTCTATCATTAGCAACCAATGCCAACATAACAACTTAAAGCACTTGCTTACAAACTTATTTCAAACTCTTGATGCCACACGTTAGTGCACACTTGGTTGGCCCTCCAGCTTCCAACAGGCATAGGCACATCGTGGGTCGTTAGTTTAAAAGAAAAATTGGAATATGGCACAAGGGCAAGTGGAAATCCCACCACCAATGTATTTGACTGCATTGGAAGAACTCTTGAGCATTTACCAATCTCTTAATTTATATATAAAGGTAGCCTCTTTATCCATTCAAAATTCTCATATGCGTCACATTGGCAGATTTTAATTATTAATATCAACCAG
The DNA here is from genome assembly GCA_033239525.1 of Nepenthes gracilis. Taxonomy (NCBI): domain Eukaryota; kingdom Viridiplantae; phylum Streptophyta; class Magnoliopsida; order Caryophyllales; family Nepenthaceae; genus Nepenthes; species Nepenthes gracilis. The sequence continues at coordinate 12,384,601 of BSYO01000037.1, read as the reverse complement.
ATAATTAATTGAGCTAATTAATGCACTCAAATTGACTGTTTATTTAACTAAACCAAAAATTATGTTTATTTTTTTCAAGTCAAACCTGACAAACTAGTTTTGAAATAGAATCTAAGTAACGAGCCCAATTCAAATAATTAGAGTTATAAAAAAAGAGTATGTGAAATTTAAACAGGTACAGTACTAAATTGTTTAAGTTAATTTTTTAACCAAATAGTTCAAAAGTGGAATAAGGTTTGCCCAACACTCAAATAGACTTTGAATTAGCTTTTATTTGAGTGATCTCAAGTTGAGATCTAAACAATTTTATTGTTCTGTCGAACCCAATAGTATTTACAATTCTTAATAGATTGACTTTGCACAATCAGCATATATGTATTGGAAACTAGTTAGAATGCATGTGTAATTTACAAAAGTTATCGGAATTATGTATTTGATTTAGCAATAGCAGATTAGTGGTTTTCCATGAACTAATCCATTCAATCAAATGGATTGTTAAGACTGACCAATCAACGCTTTATTTCTTCAAGAAAGGCATGTTTTGCCCCTTTTTAAGAAAGAAGCTAACTGCATCTGAGAACATTTTCATAAACAAATCTTGATCAATTAGTAATATTTTAAAACACACTATCAAGAGTTTACGGCAAAAGAAAAAGTAGATGGCTACACAACATTGATTAAAGACTGTTATTGTGAACAAGTTTATAGTGTTCATTGTAAAAAGGTTACATGATATAGGTCAAACATTTCACATTGTGTTGAGATAAACAAAGGGCATGAACATTGAACGATAAAAAACGATTTACAATCACTTGTACTCTCAAAATATATTGCACTAAATCGTGTGGGTAGCGAAAAATGAATTCATATAGCCAAGCTTATTTAGTGGGGCATTAAGTTTTGTTATTGTTCTTGTTGTTGTACAGGGCAAGAACATAGAACCAAATTGGCACCCAACTTAACCGGAAAGTATGAAAGGTGTATATATCAATATATATATATATATATATACGCACGCATATAAACAGAACTATGGCATAACTTGCACGTGACAGGATGGCCACCTCTATATCTTTAGACACCCAGAATCTTGGAAACTTCCACGTAGTGTCATTTGCCTTCCAGAAATCCTGATTGGTGATTCCATCAACACCAATAGCAAAGGAACACTTTGAGGGATCAAGGGAAATCAAGCCAAAGTTCATCAAATTTGCATAGCTCAGTTTGGTTTGGCCGGTTAGGTTCCATTATCTGTAATGCCTTTAAGCTGTTCTACTTCTACATTGAAAGTCAAAACTACTCTAGCCTCGCAGTTCTTAGCCTTTATGAAAGGTAGAGTTATGATTTTTGGACATAAGAATCTGGCATAGAACCAATAACTGTGAGAAAAATGAGCAAATGCCACATGCCAGAAAACTGAAACAGCCAGCTCAGGGAAAAAAGAAACCACTATATAGGGCATACCCACTCTTTTCACAACTGGTGGGAACTGGGGCAGCAAGAGTTAACTTTGACTTCATGCATGAGTTACACAATGGATCAGCATTTTGAGAATTGGTTGAGAGAAAGGACTCTGAAAGTTCAAAAATTGCGAAGTTAAGCAGACAATACTATGAAGTGAAATGAATTTGCATTATCTTTGACTGCAACAACGTATCTTATTTGAGTCAAGATGGAAGAGGCGCACTCACCTTTGCAACTATGACAAACAATCATTTCTTTTTGAGGCAAAGGACCAATAGCATCTTGAATGGTTGCTTCCAATGTACTTAGTTTTGAACGCCTACAAGTGTTTAGTACCTCAATAAAACTCCTTCCATTTTCAAGGCATATGTATTGTGCTGCTCGTCTGTATGAGTTACAAGCATGAATCTCGAATAAAGAAGGGGTGACAACCTAAAAGATGATGGGAAATGAAAACAACAATGACAAATAAATTCACTAACCTTGATTCTTCTCAAAATTTTCAATTACAAAAAATAAAATAATAGGCAAATACTCACTCTGCATCCCTGGCACAAACCACAGGAGCACAATATTCCAACGCCTCTAATTGTTCCCCGGAGCCCAGGACCCTAAAGTCAGAAAAACCAAAACCTGAGTGGGCACTTCCAGTGAACGCTTCAACTTAGACATGTAATATATCCACAAGCAAATAAAAAGACAACTATCCAATTCTTCACTTTCAGTAATAGTTTGAACTGTCTATTGATAAAAGCATTAACAGCAGCATCGTTGATAACTATAGCACATATTCGAAATTTTCATTTGCATGGGAAGTCCACACGTTGATAGATAATTAATTAGGGTAAATTTGTTCTTCTGAAAATACCTTCTCCCCACATTGTTCAAGAATTAATGACGGTAAATTTGTTCTTTTGAAAGTACCTTCTTGCCATGATCATAATAAACTGGATACCCCTCAAGCAAACCAGTCTCAAGAACCTCCTTGACCGTCTGGGGAATCTTAGTCATGGTGATCTTTTTAGTCATTTTCAGCTCTAACTTCCTATCTGGCACTGCCGATAGAGTACCTTCATCATTTTTCCCCTCATCAACTTCCACATTATCTCCACTAACACCTTCAGAATCCTTCATTTCCGAATTCTCTTCTTTTTTAACGACACCCACTGCATCTTCCTTTAGCTTCAAGGCTGAACGAGTGAACCGCCTCACGGGCTGTTTTGGAGAGAATTTTTTCGTATGCCTCTTATCCACAGCGACCCTTCCAGTTTCCAAAGAAGCTGCTTCCACAAACAAAGACTCTTTAACATCATCCCTCTCTCCCCCATTTACTGAGGACTCCGCTGTAGTGTTTTCTACGCGGTTTATCGAATCATTAGTCTCTTTCAGGCTCCCTGGGCTATGATTCTTCAAACTCTCAACGTCTCTGTTGCACTCATTACCAGAAAACTTAACATCTTCAATTTGAGCAACTGAGCAATCTAATAACGGGTCATTGATAACTGATCTTTTTACTTTCTTACTTGCTCTGATATCGGAAACGCCATTGCAGTCATTGCTCAGAATCTTATTCGATCGAGTGCGACCAATAGAATCCAAAATCTGAGACTTGGCCATCAATGCAAAAGCTAACTCGCGCTTCATATTGAAATTATTAAACCATAATAAGCTACATCATACCACAAAATTGCTTCGATTTGGATTGAAATTACCAGGAAGGAAATGAGCTGCGATTAACAGGCACGAGCAAAATTCGTACAATAATTATATAGGTTTGTGAAGGTTGAAGAAATGCGGATAAACCCTAGACCATCGACACTAGTGTCCTGCATTCGATGGTGATTTTACAGCTGAATTGTGGGTTGAATAAGGGAAAGCGAACTTCCAAAATCATGAATTCTTGCACAGGGGGCAAAAGAGGCGCGGAGAATCAGGTGAAAGACAGAGAATAAGGACTGCAGAGGATGGGGAAGCTAAATGTCATACGCCACAGCCCAAAAGGGATGATTTGGAACTTTTAACCGGCGAAACGACTAGTTGGATTTTGGGTTGCCCAAACCTAACCTTGACGAAACTGGGATAAATTAACAATGTGGGACCAAGTTCGAATCATCATAATTTTTCCAAAAACTAAGTTTATGAAGAAACAGAGAAGGGAAGGGAGATTACTGAAGTAGAAAAATGTCACTAGCAATATCTTTACCATATAAATTAGATATATATTTGTTGTCCGTGCAATCGCAATTACTATTTATCATCCATTCTTGCATGAAAAGTAGATACAGTTGTTGATCTACGTTACTCATATATGGATTTTATTATCAACTGTATCTAACTTTTGTGTTTGCTAATTCTATTAGGTTATTTTAACATTGAAGTATGATTTTTGATCGATTGGAGGCTGATAAATTATAATGTCTTGAATTTTTATTCAGGTTAATTTAATATTTATTATAATTTTAGATAATTTAGACGAGATAAAATCAAATAAATATTTGAAAATTTTGAAAGATATTTGGATCAGTCGAGCTGACGCCCAAGGTACGTCTGTGCTACCGTCCTAATATCGATTTGGATTTTATAATAAAAAAAATTTTAAATAGAAAATAATAATAATAATATTATTATTATATATTATTATTATTATTATTATTATATATGAAAAACGAAAAAAGAAGAAAATCAGAGGATAAGATCGAGGGCCGTAGGGTTTCGAGGGAAGTGGGAAGAAGAAGGAGAGGGAGGAAGGAGAGGAGATCGGCGTGCGGGTCGTCGGCGGCGGCCGTTCGTGGCGGCAGCGGCGTCGTCGTCAGTGGCCGCGGTGGTGGTGACAGCGACGGCACAGGAGTGAGCTGCGCATGGGAGAGAGGTGCTGCGAGAGAGAAGGGGGCATGGCGAAGAGAGAGATGGCTCGCCGGGGAAGGAAGCGGCGGCAATGGTGGTCGCCGGGAAGGCAGGCGACGGCCACGCAAGGCAGCGGCGGTTGCTGTAGACGGCGGCACGGTGGTGGAACACGCCAGCAGAAAGCCGCACACGAAGGAGAGAGAGGGCGCGGCAGAGGAGAGCGAACCGCCTGATTCGGGTGTTTGGAAACATCCTTTCTTCGGATCTTTGAAGTGTGAGATCCATGCAAGCATATGTAAAACTTCTCTTTGATCTTATTTAACATCTGATTTATTTAAGATACTATTTAAAATTTTTACTAACATATACGTATTTTATATACATGATCTATTTATTCTGAACATGTATATGTAGTTCCTTAGATGATTTAGTGGTTTTTGAACTAAATTTTATGATTTTTGGAGTGTTTAATATTTTTCTAAAAGTCAATATATTTTTATATATTTTTGGAGTGTTTAATACTGATATATTTTTATATCAGTATATTTGTATAAAAATAAATATGAAACTTTGCATAAGCCGTGTAGTTACATGCATATGTTGGGTCACCGGCAAGAAATGCTTGGAATAGTGACCCTTTCCATTTGGATAATTTAATTTGAGCGTAGAATATATTCGGACGTCCTAATATATCTAATAATCTTGAGAATTGCATCAAAAGTCTTGGGTGACAAATAATAGTGAGTAACCTTACTTATGAGTACAGAATACATGGGTGGCCATATATGTTGGCCTAATTTGTATTTGATTTTACCTAAAGTTATCAGGATTATTTGTAACACTTTCTCAAACTAGTCTTTAAATAATTGAAATTCAAATTTGATGCATCATTTGTATCTCTGTATTTATTTATATTGGACTTTGATTTGAATTTAAATTTTAAATTTAGATTTAAAATTTGCCGATTTTATCCCCTGTTGGGTATTGGTATGTCTCGTACAAATGATTTTGGACTATATATTTTGATACGGACCTTTAGATTATCTGTTGCAACGCTATTTTAGTTTCTGCGTACGCTATTGGATTATTCGGTTATCGAATTCTGCCTCAAATCACAAACTGATCGGGCCTTGGATTTAAATTTGGACTCAGACTTAGATTGGATTTTGGAATCAACTAATTGCCAATTGGAATTGGTTCAGATCACTTTTATTTTGCTTATATATATATATATTCCGATGAAGACTGTTTTTTAATTTGGACATTTGCTTTAGATTTATATATTTGATTTTTGTATGAAACTACCATTGGATTTCGAATTCTGAATATTGGATTTTATTGGATTCGTCATATCGCCGATTTGGATCTATCCTGTCATTTGAACGGATTTTTATTCATTTGACATTCTCTCTGATTTATTAGACTCTTTTTGTGTAAATATGATACTTGCTGAGTATTAATTCACTTTTTCTGTTTTTTTCCATTTAGAGTAGAAGATCTGGATGCATGCAGGAGTATGATCGTGATCTGTCAGCCATTTATCTTATTTGGTGAATTTTGGTTCCATTATGATTTAGTTTGGTAATTGATGTGATTATAATATGAAATTTTGTCGGATATAGGCTTATTGTTATATTTTGAAAATAGTTTAAATATTATGTTATGTTTGATTATGATTTTTGGATTGGATTGTTACCTCCCTTACGATGATTGTAGAGCAAGTCGAATTTATGTTATCCAAACGATTGTCCGATGAGATCCTGTAAAGATTTTGACTTGTTGAGTTTTATGTATTTAATTTGTCATACGCGAATTTTTAAAACTTAATATTATTTGTTGAATTTAATTGAAATTTTAAATTTTAAGAATTATAATTAAATTATAATTAATTATTTAAATTGACATACTTAGTTCGAGTTCGTAATATAAATTATAAGTGCTCTAGGCACACTTGAGCAAATATTGAATATCACATCCTAATACCTAGTTGTCTTATAGTAATAAATGCAATCATTCAATTAGCAAACAATACATCCAAATTAGCGAAAGACGTGAGTTTTATATTGAAATCACAACCGACCCAAATATATATATATTAATAAGCCTAATCATAGAACCCAAATGATATCATTTTCGAAAGTGGTTTTGAAACATTGACTATACTAGGACGCCAAAACATACGTAAGGAAATATGTCCAATCAATCATATATCAGAATTAACCACATCTACGACATTATATTATCTTTTATACAAAGTTGTTATTTGAATAATATAAATATTAAACTATTATTCAGAAACCGGATACAGTATCAGATAACCAATATTTCTAATCCTATTTTCTCTGAATATTTCTTCCTTCAATCCACTCAATTTGCAAGTATCTAATCAGCTAATCTAAAGAGAGTTGGCAAAAAATAAAACACGAGTGAATTGAAAAGCTTAGTATGGCATATTATTCTATAATTAAATATACAATTTATATAAAAATATACTAGAAGAAATAATAAATCAAATTCAGATGAAATACCATGAATTTTTATGATAAATATGTATAACTTAAAAATTTTTTTTTTGTTCTTATTCAGATTGTGCCATATAATTTATATTTAATTAAATAAATTTTTAGGGACCAAAAGTTAAAAAGTTTTACTAACTAAATGAACGGATAATCAAAACTCGGGTTATGTAAGAATTGAGATTTCATGAATCATTATTCAGTAAGCTAAACTACTATATATAAAATTAAGATCAATAAACGATAAAAACCAACAAGTCAGGAACTCATACCGAGATGTAATAAAAAATTAACTGATGAAATCAACATAAATTTTGATTAATAAAATATAGAACAAATGATAGGAAAATAATTCGATTAACGAATTCTCAATTGATTAGCAATTAAATTAATTTCGGTTAACAATAAGATAACCGGATCATCGAATTTATACTCGATTAATAACTGAATTTAGTTCGATTGATTGAATATAGTATAAATTAAATTAATTAAGTAACATTTTATATACTCTAACACAAAAACAAACACACATACTTAGCTAAATTTCTAGAAAATTCAGCAAGAGAAGACCTCAGTATCAGCAGCTACTTGGCAGCTCAAATTTCAATCCAAATTTTCAATAATTCCATAAGGAATTTAATTTACACATGGCATGAGAGTCCCCTACACACATTGGAAGCATCATATTCAATCAAAAATTCAAATGAAATCAAGTAAGAAACACACACATGGCTGCAACCACAAAAATCAGCAAAGTGCTGATTTCATTCGTACCTCATCCAATGCTTAAGTAAAAGTTGAATATGATTCCACAAATTTTATTGCCACATGGCAGCCCTCCAAAGCTACCAAATATTCCTATGAATTAGTAAAATTTACTAAGAAAACCCAGCCCAAAATTTAGATGATTCAGCAAGATAATGGCAGCAAAATCTGGACAGCCCAACTAAAGGAAAATTCAAGAAAAATGAGAGGTGGCGGCTATATAGTTAACTAATGATGACTCAGCCATTTTACTATGTTAATATATAAAGTAAAAGTGAAAGAGAGAAGGGGGAAACGGAGAGAAAAGAAGGAAACACAGCTCACAAATAGAAGAGGAAAACAGAACGAGAGAAGGAAGCTCTGTTGGCAACTTAAGGTTCAAAACTTAATTTAAAATTATTCCAGATAAGAACAGCACTACTTTTTCGATTTGTTGATTAATTCTTGATATTATTTTCAAGTATTGTTACTCCAATACTTAAAATCCCTACCCTTATAATGTTAGAATAGGCAAAAATTAGAATCATGCTCCATGAAGTTTGGTTTCTACAACTTGTTGATATGCTTAATTTTTCATACTGTTAATGGCCAATTTATCCCATGAAAATTTTAACATAAAAACTTTATTATGTTGGCTAATTTTCCATATTTTTTCTTGGAATTATTCTTCATAAATTAGGCCAGTTTAATAAGTTTAAAGTCGGTTGATAGTTAAAACTGAGAGAATTAGGGACTTGTTGTTGATACTAATTTTCTTCAAGATTTTAATCGGTTTAAACTCTATAAAAATTAGTATAAAAACCTTAATAAACCGGCTAAGATGTCGTGAAATTGGTATTAAAATTCCTCTTAAAAATCTGACCGATTTTGCCTCTGAAAATTGAATATCACTAAACCGGCTAGAATACATCAGGATACAGATTTTATCACCAAAATTAGTATATAATGTTAAACCGAACAAGTAAAATATTTAAAAATTCACATGAACTTGTTCAATATCATGTGCTGATTCTGGAAAGATAAGAGGAAGAAGTTTTTATGGTGAATTGGCCACTGAACCGAGCCTAAGTTTAGAAACATACCCGGCTGACAGCATCTATACTGATGCTGAAATTTTAGCCTATCAAAAAGGATTGAACTGAGCCCTAAATCGGCTGAACCAGTAGCCAAGGCATTTTAAGTGTGTTAAGATGATGTTAAAGTATCAGCTTGTAAAATTTAGCATGAATCAACTATTGAACCGGACCCCAAAATGACAACAAAATTACCCCCTGCATCCATGCTGATGCTGAATCTAGCAGTTTATGAAAAACAAACTAAACCGGCCATGAACCGGTTAAACTAGTAATTGACCCGGCCAAGTCATCTAGTACTAAGACTGAACTATCATTATGTAAACCGGTTTCTAAAAATAACTTGATTTGATCATTGAACTGGCCCCATAACTGAAAATCACCAATGAACCATCCGATTTGCACCTAATTGCCTATTTTGCTAATTTAGTGTCAATAGGTTAGGAAATTATTGATAAATCGGCCATATATGGTATGTTAAGTTAATAAACCAGCTATACATCATGCGAATCAGTTGACTATCATAAGAACTAGTTGCTAAAGATTAGAAATGAACCAGTTTCTAATAAACCGGCTGGAATTTAGCAAATAAATTAAGTGAACCGGTTCGTATATGTTTTTCAAAATAATGAACCGGATACTTAATTTATAAATAATGGTGAACTGGATCGCATAATAAATTGACAAAATATTATGGAAAGGCCAAACCAATCTATGAACTGACTTTATAACCAAACCGGTTGGGAAACTTAAATGAGGACCGAATCAGTTGGTGAGCAGGTAAATTATGGGATTTATGGACTAGATGCCGAAGAATATATTGTCTAAAGCCTAGTTCAGTACATGTAAAAATTTATATGACTTTATTTTTATGATATACATTAATATGATTTTATTACGTATATGTATGATAAGTTTATGCATGAGTAGAAGTTAATACGATATTATAAAAATAAGTATTTTATCTGAGATGAGAAAATTATAAAGAAAAAGTAATAATAAGTATAAGAGCTTTCACTAAAAAATTTTAAGAAGTAAGAAAACTGAATTAAGAATTTATTTCAGTAGGTACTATTTCCTGACATACCTTAAAATATTATAATATAAATTAAGAAACTACCCCTAGCGCCACGGGAAAATAATGATGGCTTGTGCCCCGTCTACCGAAATATAATAGGAGTGTATCACCCTATCCTCAGGGTGTATCATAAAGGATATGATATTAGTTTATGTGAATTTATGTAATTCTTTTTTCGATTAATTACTCTGTAAGTTAGTAAGGTCTACTAACCCTGATTCTTTAAATTATACATGGTAAGATGTACTAGCAAGTAAAAAGAATTATGTACAAGAAAATAAAAGTTAATTATATCACAAAAATATTCTGAAAGATATATATGTATTTTTATATGCATCATGACTCCATTCGTCTCTATGATATATTTTTAAATAAAATTTGCATATCCTTGATTATACTATATCCTACTGAATACTTAGCTCACTCTCGTACTTTTTTTTTACCTTTTAGACTTTTCTCAAGAGTTCATACCTGATAAACAAAAGTAGAGAATGAATATTAGTTATACTGTAATTAGTAATGATGTAACTAATCCAATTTAAATAATGATGTATAAACTTATAATTTTATAAGTATCTCAGGTCTATATATATTTTAGTAATAATAATTTAAAAGTATGTTCACAAATTTTATATGATTATCTTATAAGTTTCGACAAAATTTTATAAGGTGAGTTTAGGATTTTAGTTGGCATTTTTTTTTATCACGAAACTGACATCATACTAGTATTGAATGAATGTTAGAGTTATTAATGATGTGATATTATTTTTAGATCTTATGTATTATGATTTGTTGTGATGTACAAATGATTATGACATACAAGATAAGCACACATTCCCTTCAATTATAACAAGCTATATTGTTGAGCAAAGAGGATAATACATATGAATAAAATTCATAACAGATATAAAAACGTGGGACGTGATAAGTTATATTTATTTCAATTAAATCAAAGACCTTACGCTACTATTTAAAATATATATGTATTTTTATATGCATCATGACTCCATTCGTCTCTATGATATATTTTTAAATAAAATTTGCATATCCTTGATTATACTATATCCTACTGAATACTTAGCTCACTCTCGTACTTTTTTTTTACCTTTTAGACTTTTCGCAAGAGTTCATACCTGATAAACAAAAGTAGAGAATGAATATTAGTTATACTGTAATTAGTAATGATGTAACTAATCCAATTTAAATAATGATGTATAAACTTATAATTTTATAAGTATCTCAGGTCTATATATATTTTAGTAATAATAATTTAAAAGTATGTTCACAAATTTTATATGATTATCTTATAAGTTTCGACAAAATTTTATAAGGTGAGTTTAGGATTTTAGTTGGCATTTTTTTTTATCACGAAACTGACATCATACTATTATTGAATGAATGTCAGAGTTATTAATGATGTGATATTATTTTTAGATCTTATGTATTATGATTTGTTGTGATGTACAAATGATTATGACATACAAGATAAGCACACATTCCCTTCAATTATAACAAGCTATATTGTTGAGCAAAGAGGATAATACATATGAATAAAATTCATAACAGATATAAAAACGTGGGACGTGATAAGTTATATTTATTTCAATTAAATCAAAGACCTTACGCTACTATTTAAAATATATATGTGGCTATTGTACATATGACCCTATAGATAAGGCTAAACGTCACTTTCACCCGTGAATAATATATTTTAATTTTGATCACTATTATAATATATTAAAACATACTATAATATATCATTGTTAAATTTATTATAATAGTCTGATACTTCAACAAATGAAAACTCTACACTATTTCACATAATTCTTATATTTTTTTTAATTTGAATAAAATATTCTTAATTATTTAACAAATTATTAAATTTTTCTTCTAATTTCATCAATTTATTTACATGCATTATATAAGATTTGTGTAGAAATTTACACATACTTTTTTTAAAATATAAAAGGATAAATCATAATGTTTTTAGACATGTAAAATCATTCTTAGTAGGTTAATGCAGAAAAATTAGTAATTTATCTCCATAAGCAAACATGTAGAACAAATTATAAAAAATTTTAAAATATACAAATCATATATGCAGTAAATTTAAATATACAGAATATTATGTATAAATTTAAAGTATAGAAGAGTCATTTAATCATATATTCAACATATGTATGCAAAAAAATTATAGAAAAATAACATAATATCTCAAGGTACATAAACTAAGAACATAATTTTCATATAAATTATAAAGAATGTGAGTAAAAATTCATGCATGTGAAGTGGCATCATCTTAGCTATAAAAATATATTATGTATGAGTATTTAAAATAATAAATATTTAAAATAATAAAAATGAAAGAAATTAGTAATAAGAAAAATGAAGGTTTAGGATGCACTTATATTAATTTTAAATTATCAAAATCATAGTTTGTTTCACTTAAATTTGGTTATTCTATCTTCATTTATCTTTTTTCTCTCTTCTCGTCTTCTCATTTTCTATCCTTTCTTGAAATTTGGTAGAAGGTATGTATTTGGAATGCACTTACTTTAATTCTAAATTATTAAAATTTTGGTTTGATTTACTTAAATTTGATTTTTAAACATTTTTTCTCTCTTCTCATCTTCTCCTTCTCTCTCATCTTTTAAAATCTGACAAAACAATAATTAAAAATTAATCAGACATGATACATATAATAAAGTGGTGCACGAGTGCACGTTGAGTGTGCGTTAGACGTTGTGGCCAAATCCAGTAGCGCATGAGCGTTGCATCGAGTGTGTGTCAGGTAATGATATTCTGCCAGCTCACTCGAGTATCCTTCGAGCATGTATTAATCGCAATCACACTAGAAAGTATACTGGAGTTTTGATCAGGTGACAGTTAGGCATGACTTTCTTACTCAGAATGCACAAGGCATGCGTCAGGCGTCGATCAAGTATCTTTCAACTTAATACGACTTTGTTCAAAATTAATTTTGACTGAATTTTCTTTTTCATTTGATATTAATTTTAATCATCTTAACTTAATTAATTATAATTAAATTTAAAATTAAAAACTTGTACCCTACGTTAAGCTAGTAATTGGCAGAAGTTTAATGCTTTATGTATGCTCAAGCAATTGACTAGTAAAATATTGTCACACAACTCAGGGCTCGAATGACAAGTTAGTTTTCCATATAAATCAAATATAGTTGTTCGATTTTACGCATGAATTGAATGCAGTTGTACGGTTTTACACAGTTTCAATAATTTGACTTTAGTTCTATGAGAAAAACAGGGCAGAGATAGAAGAAATGAGAAAGAGGAAGAGAATATTCTCTAATTTGCAATATAGCAATATGTGCCTTAATTGGATATGAAACATATAGTAATATTAAATGAGTTATGTCGGGTTAAAACAACGCTTTTTTTGGACTGATCAAATTTAAATGAGCTATGTTAATACATCATTTTTATATCATGGCCTATACCTAGTATTATATAGGATATATATATCCTGACCTAGTACGGTATATGCCCTACCCATGTTTGGCCAGGTGTGCCTTTTGGTTATACTATATTGGCACAACTATAATATAAAAAATAAAAAAAATATGTTAAAAATAAAATTGTACAAATATTATAAAAAATCTATTATATTTTATTTATTTCGTAAAATATTATTAATATTATAATTTATAAAAGTATACAATATATCTAATAATAACCTCTTTATTTTTAGACATTATTTATATTTTTACTACTACTATTTCTAGAGTTATTCTCTTTATTAGAACTCAAAATAATTAAATTTTTAATATAATATTTTATATCAAACCAATTTTATTAAAAAGATGTACATTATCATAATTTACAGTGTCATCCTACGTTTTTTTATCAAATACTTAATCCCCCACACTAAAAATTCACTCCGATTAGGCTACACTTACTAGTGGGGTTAAGAAGCCTCATATCATTGATTCAAGCATAGGAAACATGTGCTTTTTATGTTTTTACCAATAAAAAATTTAGAATTCTAAATTACTACTTGTGATGTTAAAAATATGATTTAATTATAAGTGGTAAAAAAGTTTAATTTATGTTATAATTTTACTGACCAATTGTATTGCATATTGAGCTTGTACCAAAAAAAAAAAAAAAAACAAATCTTATTAGCCACATTTGCTGTTATTTGCTTTATATATATATATATATTATAATTTGTAAAAGTATATATATATATATATCTAATTATAACTCACTTATTTTTAGATATCAATTATATTTTTACTACCGTTATTTTTAGAGTTATCATCTTTATTAGAATTTAAAATAGTAAGATTTTTAACGTGATTTCTTTTTATATTTAACTAGTTCTTAAAAAGGATGCATATTTTTATAATTTACGGTATTATTTTATTTTATTTTTTGTCAATTACTTAACCCTTGCATTGAAAGTTGACTATAATGATATCATACTTGTTGGTGAGTTAAAAAATTCTTATCATTGATTTAAACACAAGAAATATATATTCTTTATTCTTCAATTAATTTAAAATCTAAAGCTCAAAATTGTTACTTGTGATATTGAAATTGTGATTTGACAGTAAATGGTGAAAAAATTCATTTGGTGTGATATTTTTATTAGCAAATTGCATTCAACATTGAGCCCGTACCAGTTAAAAAAAATCTCATTGGCCACCTCTAGTATTGCTTACCTCCTTTTCATATATTATAATTTATAAAAATAAAAAAATTATATCTAATAATAATATATTTATTTATTAAATTTACATATATTTTTATTACCGCTACTTTTAGAATTATCCTTTTTATTAAAGTTTAAAATAATTAGATTTTTGACATGATATTTATATCCAACCATTTCTTAAAAAAGATGTATATTTCTATAATTTATGGTATCATTTGATTTCTTTTTTGTCAACTACTTGACCTCCCCACACTAAATGTTGATTTCACTGGCACCATACTTATTAATGGGACCAAGAAGTTCCATTTCATTGATTCCAGAGTAGAAAAATGTGTGTTATTTATCCTTACACCAATTCGAAACTTGAAATTCTGAAGTGTTATTTGTAATATTAAAAATGGAAATCGACTATAAGCAGTAAAAAAATTCATCCCATGTTATATTTTTATTAATTGACCACATTTCACATTTAGGCCATATTAAAGAAAGCAAATCTTATCGATTACCTCTACTATTGTTTACTTCTTCTATTAGAATGGATGATTTTGATATTAATTGTGATATATATAACCTGTATGTTATTCGTAGGTACTGATGAATATATGCAATTATTTTTTTATATTATCAGTCATCCTCATATTGGTGTAGAATATTTAATATAGATATACACTCCACATATATTTACAAAGAGGCTTATAAATATGGCCAGGCAAGTTATCCTTGGAAGATTTCTCCACAATTTTAGAATTTTTTTTCTAAAAATATAGTCAAATATAATACTAGTAAATATATTATTTTTAATAATTTAAATATTTACTTGAAATTATTTATTTAAATTTTATATAATATATTTATCTTTATTACTAATATTATATAACGAAAATATTAATCATCTTGAAAAAGTACAATAATGTCAATAGATGACAATAACTAGTTTAATAATAAATTTTGTGTGATATATAATGAGTACCTGCAAGTTTATTTTATAATAAAATATTTTAAAAAAGTTTAAAATATTTTAACCATTTTTCAATCAATATTTATAATTGATTTGATTATTAGGATATTTTTATCATAAAAAATAGTTAAAATAGAATGAAAAGGGTATGCAATCTCCAATAACTGATGAGTCGAGTTCAATTTTGTTGGACAATCAATCTTCTTCTTATTGTACCTTAACTTATTTTGTTAACTTAACATCTAAATTTGCTACCTCGAAAAGATAATGTTCTAATAAATAGAAGGATATTTTTTAAAATATTAAATTTTACATCTATTGATTTTTAAATTAATTTTATTTAAATTATAAAAAAGAATTAATAAGTAGTTTTGCACGTACTTTTCAAATTTATACCCTTTTGCAATGAAAAAAAAGGATGTTCCAACTAAACTATACATTTTATCGATTCCTCCCAATTTAGCCTTTGGTTGTACCGGAAACTCCTAACCCTGTACCACTAGAAAATATTAGTTTAATTTAAACTGATAATAATTATTATCTCTCATATTTTTCATATATTATTTTAAATTTTCAGCTGGAGTTTTAACAAGTATAACTTTTTTATATTTTTTTATAAATATTTGTTCCTAATCATTAATCAATTTAATTTTTAAAAGTTGTCATATACTTTTAAAATTTTTTTAGGAGGCAGTTAAAATTAGAAAAAAAAAAATAGAGTAGTGGCATATGGGATAAGTTATGATTCTAATATTTTAAAATTACTATCAATATGAATATATAATTTAACCCGTTTGGACTATCAGAATAATCTTTTTTATATTCCTTTATTATTAAAATAAAAAATTAGGTTTTATAATTAACAATTAATTTATAAAATGATAATATTATTATATAAATTATAGATAAAAATTAATTAAAATAATACAAATAGATTAATAAATATCACATTAATATCACTTATTATATTATAAGAAAGTAGAGAATTGAGAGTGTGAATTGAGTGTGTGTGAATACGTAATGGAGGAGATATATTTATAGATTTTTAAAATTGGTTTTTTGCAATAATTTGGGGGCAATGATTCCCTTATTCCTCTTTCACTTTCTCTCTTAGAAAGCGATGATCATGTAACAGTTAACCTTAAAAAATCACATGATTGTTAATTTTATAAAAAAACTTTTTGAGTCACGCTAGTGCCACGGGCTAGTTAACCCACAAATTGACACAATTTGAAGTATTGGCCTACACTATACACAGTCCAACATTGTTTACTATGGGCTATATATTAGAATCTGAATTAAACCATATAAATTTTTATATAATTTTTTTTACATCTTTAAATTTTTTAAAAATTTAGGTAAATTTAATTTAAATTTTAATATTATAAAAAATTATATATTTTATAGTAAAATTTGGATACTTTTAATATACAATAGTACCAAAGGTCAAAAGGCCCAAAAAATCTCTATATAGAAGAGTAAATTCTTAAAATCTTCTTTCAAATTACTGCCCGTTACTATTAATTACTTATTTATATTTTTATATTTTTAATTAGCAACTTACATGTATTATATATAATCAACACTGGTGACATTTTTGTATTCACATCCTAGAATTGATTCCAACATTTAAGTGTGCTTGTAGATTAATTTGGTTGGCATTTATTCTTGTTAAAAACCAAAAGCGTTGTATAGTTTTGTGGCTAAAAATTTTAAACTATAACAGTTGGTATTCGAGATGACTTACATGATGGGTGGTAAGATATGTCTTGATTTTTAAAAAATTTCATACGGTGAAATAGTAATAGCCCAAGTGACACTAGAAATGACTACACAAATGACTCATATAATGCATCTAATCATAGTAATTTGTCTTGAAACTATTAAGAGGGGATAATTGAACTTGGAGTTCGAAATAAGTCATTTAACAGAATAGAAAGATGGACGAATAGTCTGACCATTCTATTGAGGCCTTTTAAAGAGGCAATCAACAACCTAACTTATGATGTTTGTGACTCAATAAGAGTATTGTAAGAAAACAATACCAAACTCATTGACAAGGTGAACCTTCTAATACATACTTTCATGACTGATGGTAGTGTCTTCAATAGTGGTAGAGGCAAGCCTCTAAAATTTTGCTTACATGTTAATATGTGAGATTGGATTGTGGTTGTCAATTTTATATTGACTTTAGACTAGTACTTTAAGGCTACAAAGATAGATCTAGATGAGGTAAAGGTTTCCATGGTGACAGTATACCTAACCAAAAATATCCAATTATGATAGAGCACCAATTAGGAAGAAGTTTCCGAGGAAAGATTAAGTATCAACTCGTAAAAAAATCAAAATAGAGAGTTGATGGCCTAATTTTAACTAGAAAATACTGAGTTTAAGGCACAAAGGAAGCTAAAATAAATTAAGTATATGGGGAGAATCAAAGACTACATTAAAGATTTCTCGACATACATGTTGGGCATTAAGAACATGCTTGACAAGTCTCTTTTATTTTATAGATAACTTGCAGCCATGAGTTTAAACAGAGTTGTTTAGATAGCGGGTGAAAATTTTGACTTTTTCCAAAATGCAGTTGAAAGATTGTTGACTATGCCATTAAAAAGGGCAACCATAATTAAGAAAACATTGGTAATCTATCAAAGAAATCCCTGTAGAGTGCATTCGGCTTCAGTAAATCAGAATCTAAAATCATAAGTGAGGGAAATAATTTTCAAAAATTTTTATCGCTAATGAACTTTTAGAATTCCAAGGGAAACGTCAGTATGTCAACAAATAAGAAGGCATCTTCAATGGATTTTCTTATGCGACAGACCACATAAGATGGCACAATACCCATATAAAAAATTCTAAATGCATTACAAGGGAAAAGTGATCCACTGAAGTCAGGAGACGACAAGAATAATGGGGACCAAGCTCACATTGAGGAATGTCCTCAACTATTAATGGTTTGGAGAGATGCGTGAGACTTTTGTCAGAAGAATGCTGCATGAAACTCCATCTCGAGTCGAAGACTTTCCAATTTCTCAAAAATAATGCATATTTCGCCGTTCTGGGCTTTTCTCCCATGCTCCAAATTTTAGTCAACCTTCTATTTGACTCTATGCCTAGTCATTCGAGACTTCTTGGGTCTCGAGGTTGTTAGACTGTGAAATCACTTCCTTAGTTGGCTGATTTTTCCTTCGATCCCTCCTTCTAGATGTAGAAGTTTGAGAGTCGGATGATGAAGCCCCAATGGGTGTCTCTCCAATCTATAACAAGTGGTCATGAGAACCTTGGATCTTAAGTTGACTTAGACTGCTAGTGTCTCCATGTTTATATTGGTCTTTAGATGAGCATCTCCATAGCTATCATCTATTGGCTCGTCGCTATGAAAAATGACTTCATTGGTTGGTACACTTATTTCGGTCATGGTGTTAGCCATGTTCTCTTTTCTCAATTGGATGGCTTAATTATCATTTTTTCGTAGATAACATCAATGATATGTCTCGAGGATCCGGATTAATGTATGAATTAGGGAACACCTTGTCAAGCTTAGACATTCTAATAATAACTGGTCAGGTTTTCGTAACTTTAAATTTGGATCTTACGTACCACAACAAAACAAATAAGAGGTAAGAGGAATATGAACTCACTATCCGATATATCATTCGACAGATCTTTCTAATTGGATGAGAAACATGCTAAAAAATGGATGCGAGAATTTAAAAAAGATGGGGATGAGTGTATGTATAGAGGGTAATAATCTATTTTGTACACTCGTTTGGTTGAGTTGTTTTTGTGTATATGCACTCGTCTGGTAGAGTGTCTTTTGTATTAGTATATTCGTCTAGTGGAGCATCCTTTTCTCCTCTCGTTTCATTGTTGTTCTTCGACTGTTTTTCTCTGAGGAAAAGAATTTATTTATAATAAGAGATACCGTTTGGTTGGTAGACGTTTGTAATCAATGTTTGAGCATGATATTGTTTTGAATTAGTGGTGAGGAGCGTTATTTGTATGTGTAATGGCCACCCCAATTCAATGGTAAGGTCGCTTAACTATCAACTATTAGATCGACTCTACGACTCTATATATCAAACCATTAAATAACTTATTATGATCATTTAATATTTGGTTATTCAGGTCGTATCTCTTAATTCATCCGTTTATATATCATTTGCCTGATAGATTTTGAAGCGTCTTTCATTTGGCCGTCAATATGTGGACCTTTTATCCACCAATACATTAAGCTAGTCCATGCCTGATCGTATCCATCAGTTTGAACTACCTATTTATAAATAAATAGTTATAATTTAATTATTTTTTAATTATTAATTTTAATTAATTATTGATTATTAATAATTAAATTATAATTATTTATTTTTAAATAACCTGCTAGGATTTTGCCTTGGATGGATGAACGTTTGGCTTTGATAATGCGTAGATTTTGCCTACTGGCTGCCGCGGTCCCCACTCATGAATCATCATTTGGATGAAATCTCAAAATTTTGTTGAGACCGGCGGAGAACGACATGGCTCAACGGACGTACATACGGAAGGTGAGAAGAAACAAGGGAAAAAAAAAATCAACCCATTTAAACCTTTGAAAATTTATACAAAAATTACCCTACTTAAATCTTTGATTATTTAAAAGTAAGGCAAAAGAAAATATTTAATTAACATGAAATGGGGATATTTTGTTAATGAAAATGTTGATATCTCTTATTTTCTATGACTTTTCCTTATAAAAATATAAATTATATATTTATGGATTTTATTGTTTTAAAAGAAGAGTTAATTTAATCTTTTTTAATTATAATTATTTAATATTAATTAAATGATTATATTATTTTAAAAAGTATTAAATTTTTTTAAAAAAAATTAATTATTTAATATTGATAAGATAACAGTGACTAAGTTGGATTGAATTTTTATGAAAAGATGGAGGCCCACCCCGAATTGGGGGGATTACATGCAGTTGACGTATTCCTCTGCAACAAAGTAATCAAATTAACCAAATAGTGAATTCAAGTCAACTTCCTCGACTCAAGGAAGTTCTTGTTTTTCGGCTCACACGTCGAGATGAACTCGAGGAAAGTAGCGAAATCTGTGTCCATGTAACGTCTCGGGTTCATGCTGTCTATCAGTTTTGGGGACGGCTGAATCATACTGTTGAACGGAAGGCTGTGCAAAGAGGCCACCGTAACTCGAGGTTTCTCTCGATTCACTAGAACTCTGTGTAGAACGCTCTTGTACCTTCCGTTGCTGAATATCTGAAACCACAGGACACCAAATTTACGTACGAGGCGATCAATTAACACAAGATCAAACTTTCTCTTTTATTTTGAGGAAAAACGACGAATCCTTAGATATACCCACCTCTAGATGATCTCCAATGTTGACGACAAAAGCGTTGGGGATTGGCTCAACCGTCACCCATTCTCCTTCGTATTGGATCTGTAGACCTTCGACCTCGTCTTGGAGAAGAAGAGTGAGGAAACCGTAATCTGAATGCGGTGGCATGCCGAGGGTGAGATCGGGTTCTGGGCAGGGCGGATAGAAATTGGCAATCATTATCTGGCTTCCATCTGTGAATTCTTTCAAAATACTATCGTCTTCTTGATCTTCTGCCATTCTCGTCGCCGGATCCCGGAGCCCGAGGCTCTCTAAGATGGCCTCCATCAGCATCAGAAACAAGTGTCTGGTCTCTTTTGAGTAAGCAACCGCCATATTCCTGCACAAAAAAAATGTGCAGTTATAGATTCATGAAGTAAAATGAAAATAAAGACTTGTCTAAGTTAGCCGGATAAGAGGGCGGGGTTCTCTGATCACCTGAGGTCTGACGGGGAAGAGGGCCAGTGGGGCAGGACGTCCGTCAACGGCTGGCAAACTAGCTTGAGAAAATCTCTCCAGCAAAAGACGCGATCCTTGCTCTGATTATAGCTAGTTCCATATCGAACGGGAGCGCTCACATCCGGCGACATATATCTGACTCTCTCCTCGAGAGAGAGTTCGAAAAATCTTTTACAGACGTCATTCATTCCGGCTATAACTTCGCTGGAAACTCCATGGTTCACCAGCTGCAGTAGTGCATTCAAACCACAATCCATAATGTTAGTCCCGTAATCAAGCAGTCCTACAAATTGCTGTCACAAGCCTGTGTATGTGCTCAATTTAAATTCTATTAAGTGGGTAAATACTTATTTTTAACATTAAGGATGGTAGTCTTTAACTTAGCCTACATATGTGGTCAATATATTTTGTGAATATAACCACAAGAAAGATTAGAAATAGGCTATAACATACATGATAATTTGCTAGTCATTTTCAGTTTCAATGTCGAACATTATTTGAACAAATACGACAAAGGATATATTGGATTAATTTTCTATTGTATGATATTATATTCATATTTGATTATGTTCAGAATAAGTGCGGGCACCTACCTGAAAGAAGCCGTATCTTTCCGATGCATTGGCAAGTGACCTGAGAACTTGGGAACTATTAGGGCCTTGTAGTTCTGCAAAATCTATGACGGGAAGCTTGAGATTTCTCTCCTTGGTGTATGATTCACCTGATCTTCTGGTATCGGGTCGGTCTGAAACGGGCAATACGTACTTGTTTGGGAGTGTCTTAATGCCCTTGTCGCATAGCTGCTTTACGCCCTTCTGGTATTGGCTTTCTGACTGAACGTCTGCCTTGTTCTCAGTTGTCGATAGAACTATTGCAGGAGACATGGAGATTGTTAGAGCTAGCTACCTGTGACATGCAGTCAAAAAGAATTTTGTTATGATATGCTACATATACTAGCTTAAAGTACCCATTGGAGGGGGAGAGAAGGCACAAAGACAGAAGAATTAGCAGCGTAAGACATATAAGCCAGGCTTCCTACCTTCTTTGGGGAGGCGTTTTGATGGAAAGGAAATTTTGTGGGAGTTTATATAGAGAACGCATTAGTTTATTATAGGAAATAAGAAAACATTTATTAGATTTTTTTTAAGAAAATATTTTAAAATAATATAGCCTATTAGTATTAATATATAGATAAAATATTATATCATGTAAAAATATTTATAAAATTTTAAATATCACACTGATATTATTGTGTATAGTATGAAAATATGGACACACCACGAGTAGCTGGGACGTTGACTCTGAGTACAAGTTCAAACTTTGTCTACAGTCATCTATAGAATACGTCCCCCCTCCCTCGATGGTGAGGCTCTACCTATGAATCCTATTTAAAAATTATATATGAGGTGAAGTGTAAAATGGTTGACTTTGGGCATAATTATTATTTTAATCAGTGTGTTTTCTTAGTAGTTATTACACGTCCATATAAGCTTGACTTTCTAAATGTATAAAGGAGAAAATAATGAAGGAAAAAAAAAAAAGGATTAATTTAATTTGATTTACTTTATATTACTCTAGCCTAAAAATCAGCATACACAGTTTTTATTTGGGTGAGGACTAACTCTTATAAAAGTCAATATATATTTTTTTAAAATCAGTGTTGATCGTGTGAAATGACTCATGTAACCGCAATTCGTTGCAAAATTTACAACTATATGTTGCATAATCACTACTATAGAATTGTTACCTATGGGAGTTATTTTAAATAAATAAGTTTCAAAAAGTAAGTGACTGATAATTAATTTGTGATTGATAAAATCTACTATACTAACCAAAAAAATGTAATTCTTTCTTTGATTTAAAGGAAAAAAACAGCTTTTGAAAAATCTACAACCTTGATTTCAAATCAGGGGCAAAGTTTGGTTGACACAATATAGACGAAGATAGTTTTTTACTCGATATAACCCTAGTCAAACCTAAGAAAATACACACATCCAATGCTGTAGGTCTCAAGTCCTGGGCGAACTTACTTGCTTTTCATATTGTCCGGTGGGTCGAGCTAAGCCGGGTGAGTCCCTAAACCCACATAATGCACTGACTTTTACAATGCTGAAGGAGTGACCAATGAAGCTATCGAAAGTTTTTTCTCCCCTAAATCAGTCTTTATTTTCAAACAAAATCTATAAATCTGTAAAAAATAACGTGATAAAAATCTTTAGGATAATTAACATTTGATGATCTACATAGGTTAGGGTTTCCAAGTTGCAATTGTTTAGACTTAATATGTTGACTTTAACTAAGCTACACCATTTTACATGTATACGTTTGTTATTTGTATATTAGATAATTTATGTGCTTGTGACTTCATTGATCCAACCGGCCAGCCAATGGGCTTTTCTCAAAAATTCATATATAAATATATCTATTTACATTCATGAATTAGTTTGCCTTATGCTACTTTAGTTAATTAGATGGTGAGGTTGCTGTTTTTAAACAATATACATACATACATATGGTGGTGTTAATGCCATTGATACAGTATCTTATGACTTCACAGATAGCCGGCATGGATGCGTGATTAAAGTATAAACAAATCAATTGAGATGAGTAAAATGATGACAAAGGTGGCATGCATGCTGCAATATCAACAGTATTTACATGTGACGGGGCCTTAAATAATTACTTACCACCTATGTTACAGCTGTTGTGAATCATGTACAGTTTTAGCTGAGTGCGTGGCAACATAATTAATTCATAAAACATGCATGTGGCATCAGTACTTGATAATAGTACTTTTTATACTTGTGACAAGAGTCCAACAGTTGTAGCATGTATAGATCCACTTAATTTTTGGATTTATTCCTAAATACGTGGATTCTGCAATAGAAGCAATTGAACTCTAGGGTCTAATTTTAGATAGATACCATTATACTTAGCAGTTGAGTTTATATGTATTCTTCAATTGATTGATTGCAGGGGCAAATCCACGATGAATTAATATATAGTATCACATTAGGTTTTGAACGAAACTATTTTCTTATACTATGAAACATCATTGTATATATACAACTTTTTCTTTTTAGTTCTTGATGGGTATGACCTAAGGTGGACCAGCCTAATACTTAATTAGATAATAGGCCCAAATGCCAATAGTCCAACAGAAGAAACCACAGAACCAATTAAGCAGTAGTCCCTAAATGCATGAACTAAAGGATACAATATAAATAATTAGATATTAAAGGACTATAATAAGTTGCTTAATGACCCGGTACAGAGAACGGCTGAAATAACTCTATAATTGGGAGTCAGGTGGCCCTCTTATTGAATGGAGACGGCCGTTACATACTACAAGTAACAGCTATCACTGTTGATCTAAAGTAGTATTATACGCAAATAATTGATTTCAGGCGCCAATTAATCAAACAATACTCTAATTATAAATATAATTTCTCCTAAATAAAAAATGGAATAAAGAAAGCAAAATAAAAGCTGCTCAATCAAACGAGTACACGAAAAAGGTAGCATAGCTCTTTAAGCGTACACTCATCCCCGTTGTCTTTAATTTTTGACATTTATTTCCTCATCATCTTTCCAATCCTAATAGAAAGTTTGCTAATTTAAGTGTTGGAGGATATACCAAAGAATAAATTCTATATATTTCTTACATCTAATTTATTCTTTTGTGTTGTACAATATTCATATTTATAGTTATGAAGACTAGACTCAGTTACATTCGGACATTCAAATAAGGCTATCAACTCCTTAATTCGCACATCAATCTAGATTTTTGAGACCCATCATTGGCACCATTTGTAAAAAACGTGGTCATCAAGCCACTCATTCGAAGAGAGAATAAAGTTAATACTAGGGTTCAGTCAAGTATGCAACCCAAGGACATCATTTCCCATGGTGATGACTCAACAGAGGGTGCCCATAGAAATATTCGTTCACCTACAAATGTAAACGTGGAGACACTGATGGCTCAGAGCGATTCCATATCCAAGATGTTCAAATCCATTTGGGATAGATTGGAAGGACACCCACTGAGAGTTTTATCCTTTAATTCTCAAACTTTTGCATCCAGAAGGTAGAACCAAAGGAAAAGCATCCTTCTAAGGAGGTAATTCCGCAGTCTAAAGGCCTTGAAGCTTGATAAGTCTTGAATGACAAGTTCTTGACTCGGTTTGAAGGTTGATTAAATTTTGACATTCGAGAGGAAAGTCCAGAATAGCAAAATCCATGTTGTTCCTGAGATGTGGGAAAGCCTTCAACTCAAGACGAGGCCTCATGTAGCAATCTTCCAAGAAAATCTCCTAGCCGACAGGTCTCACATGTTTCAATGAACCATTGGGAGCTGAGGATATTCCTCAACATGAAGAGGGCTGTGCCCACCTCTCAGATGGAGGAGAGAATTAGAAAATTTGAGTAATAACTGTTTTGAGGAAGCACGGGTGGACATTCGGCTGACTTGGAAAAGTTGTCATTTACAAGGAAGATTAGGATGTATCAATTCCCTCTTAAGTTCAAAATGGCGATTCTAGAACCCTATGACAGAAATTCTGATTTCATGGACCATTTGGGATAATTTTCGTACTTTGTTGGGATTCCAAGGCCTAGATGATCTGGCCTCATATCTCTACTTCCCTTTGACCTTAAATGAGGATGCCTAGATTTGATTTTATTAGCTAGCACCAAATTTGATTCAAACCTTCCAGAAGTTGACTGATAAATTTTTGTCCCAATTTGCCCTTACAGAAGAAAGGAAAAGTAGTCATGGCACCTCGTCTAAATTTGGCAACATCCAAACAAAAGTCTAAAGCGCTTCTTGGTCTAGTTCAATGCGGAGGCTTGAGCAATATCGAAACTAACTGATGAGGTGAGGTTGAACTCTTTCATGACAACTGTGTAAAATTAACCCTAAGTCAGATGGAATTCTCACTTGTTAAAACGACTTGTTAAAAAATAAGATCACAGTATCGGTTGACGTAACCTAATGACCCAAAAGACGATCGAACACCAGCTATTGTATAAAGACTCGGGGGACTTGAAGACAAAGGTTCAACATTTTTTTGAGAGGTCAAATTAAACAACAAAATGAAAAAAACCTTAGGGTCATTCCTAACATGAGTGCTACGACGTCCACCCACATGAATGAATACCATCAGTCATATACGATCGACAAACTAGGGTTCAATAAAGCCCGGCAATAACGTCAACCTCACCTAGCCGGTGCCTGGCTACAATGGCAACTCGCCTTGTCAGCAAACGAAGTACATGTTGAACGAAAATTTAGCATGTATAAAAAATAGTATCAATGATAATGATTGGCACAATTTAGCTCATTTATTGATACGCAAATATCTACAACATGGAAATCCAAACGTTTAACATGAAGGTTGTACTTCCCATTGCCAACACACAAACATCACAACTATCCTAAGGCCGGGAGCTAGCCGGAGATCAAACCGACAACTCCCCACTTGGCTCCAAGAAATCTTTAATGTCAAAATGTTGAGAAGCCCTAGAATTTCTTAGATCGAGATAGTCTAAAGGAAAATTGGGAGCCACCAAGGATATGATCCGCCTATAAGTAATTGGGAGCCACCAAGGATACGATCCACCTATAAATAGAAAACCCCTACTAAAATCTGTTGTCTAGAGCAGGTCCAACCGCTTTCGATTAAAGATGTACCATTAACTCTCCCTTGAGTCGAGCACATTTATTCTGAAGAGTGGCAATTAGGTTGGCATCCGAAATTAAATGATACTCAGCCTCCTAGAGTTTTTTTTTTTGAGTGAGGTGATCTGATCCATGACTACGACCTTTTCATCTGATAGCTTTTGGTATCTCGACTCTACTTGGCCTCGGCAACGGTAGCGTCAATTCAAAGCTCCATCTCCATAAGAATGGTAGGGCCAGTGTACATCTGGGATAGGCGAGCAATTTTGGTTTCATGTTTGTACAGCCCATCCTCGATCAAATGAACCAACTCCTACGATTGTCAAATAAAGCAAATCAGTCAGTCAAAAACAACAATGACAAGGATGGTACTTCGGAATAAAAGATTACATAAATAATACCTCAATGGGAAACAAATCTCTTCTAAAAAGAGGGACAGGGACAAGAACCAAAATTAAAGATTGGAGGAGTCCACCAAGTATAAAGAGTAAAAGCATGGCACTAAAGAGGAAATTCAAACCCTAGGGAGGAGGAAAAGTGTATGGAGCCGAGATACCAAAGCGTCAGCTTGAGGAACCTCATCTGCTTCCGCAACCTCCGAATTATTATCAAGAAATTTCTCTATTGCCCGATTATTATTAATAGACTCGGCAATGGAAGTACTAGTAGGCATAGAAATAGGCTTATCAAGCAACAGATAAGCCAAAATAGGGACCGCGTATTTAGCAATCAATGGAGCAACAATTGGGTCATTTGATCCGCTGATGATGGGGTTAGTTATTCACAAAATAGTGGGTAATAAAGTTTGAGCACCCTCAGTAATCTCGAATGCCTCCTCAAAAATTGGGTGGCCCAGTGAGGAAAAGATGGAATCCGGCCTCTGGGACGATTCACTAGCTTCTAACATGGTCATCTCATCATAGGCCTCATCAATTGTCCTGTCATAGCCGCTAGAGGAAGATGAAGGGGATTTGCCCTTCCGGCCGCCTTTTCAGGTGAATTCAAAATAAAAGTTCTTCCAATTTTTTTGCGCGGTAGATTGGCATATCAGTAATAGCCTTTCCTTAAACTCTCACTTTCTAGTCGACTTCAGCAAGTGCCTGGCGTGTTAAAAAATTATTTGTTCTCCAGAATGAAACAATGATTTCCTCAATCAGCTCAGTCAAGGGCCGAGCAAAAAATGTTTCATTTTTTGAGACATTTCTAGAATAAGTAGGATTAACCGACTTCCATTCATTGGAGCCCAGCTAGAACGGAACACAATAAAAAAAGTATTGATCCTTCTAACTCTTTATTGAGTTCAGATCACTACCCTACTTATCTTATAATTTTTCTGGAGAGTAAAAGAAATCTAGTCACTCTCCTAATTAAACCGAAAAGCTATTTTAATAGCCCTAGTGTCTTGATGAAGTTTCCAACGACTCAAAAAAATATATAGGGAAATCAAATACCAATGGTGTTGGGATGGAGGTGCGCTACCAAAATTTCAAGGGCCTCCAAAATCTCATGTAGTTTCCTTACAAAAGGAATATGAAGCCCTTCCTTCAAATGGATTTCGTAGATGGTGACAAAGCCGAGTCTCAGAGAGTAGACTTTCTTATTGAATGAAGGAACCTGGAAGGGAATGCCAATATGAATATTAAATCTGTTATAAATATCTACTACATCCTCAATGGTGAGGGTAGATGGATTCTCAGCAATACCTTTAGCAATTGCTCGAAGAGCCATGGAACCGAGGCGAAGCAAAAAGCAAAATGGAGCTGAGAGAAGTGGAATATGATGAAGTGTAGAAGTGGAGTGTTAAACTTTAATGGGCAAGGATCATAGACCAAAATTACGTTGTCCAAAACTGCAAAAGGGGCTCACCTTCATGATGGCTGAAATACGTGTTAGCATAAATATGCATTGTGTTCCACTGTACCATTCATGAAAGTTTGACGCAGTGCCTCCTAAGAGAAATATGTGCAGTGCGATGTCCATTCTAATGCGCTGGAGATAATGGCCTGACAGAATGCTTCTTGAGGCAGCAGATTGACAATGAGTGATCTTGACACTTAGTTAATTGTGATGAAACAAGTCGGCTTTAATTAAAGTCAATTTGGTTGGTTTACTAATGCGCAAACAACGTATTCATTCAAAGTAAATCATTACACATCGGATTGCCAAAAAATCGAGTTGCCAGAGGTCTAAGTTGTCAGATTGTCAAAAGTTAAATGACGAAAAATGATATTCAGGCACGCGTCCAGCACATGACTTGAAGTTAACTACATAGAGAACACAAATATATTGAAACAACATAAAGAAAAATAGAATATCATTTGGATAATTTTATTCATTGATTTCTTTTACAATGTATAAATTTATAACAGTAAAAGTACAATTCATATGAAAAGAAAAAAATGTACAACAACTCGGTAAAAAAATCATCTCTTAAGGAACTTCAAAGGCATTGTGGTGGAAGATAAAGAATAAAAATCGTTCACCCAAACCTGCAATAGTCGTCCGAATCACCTCAAGAGGGAACATAAAGCAGGGATCTTATTACAACGATGAAGACCAAACTTTAGGACGAATGTAAAAGAAAAAAAAATCAAGATAGTTTCCCATATAAAAGAAGTTAACCAAGATAGTGTTTAAGCGCTTCCGTGAACTCCGAATGCAAAATTTGGAAAGAAACTTTCATCGACTCTAACAACTGTACCATGTTGGGTTGAAACAATCACACTATCAAACAAGAAAAGGAATGCCTAAAATGTAAGGCGAAGAGAGCTCCACAATTTATAGCCAAGAGGAGGGTTAAGTGGGGATTTACCTCAGGAAAATATAAAGTTATAATAATTGATGGCAAATAATAAAATCTTACTAAACAAGACATCTAATTAGCAGAGTATTTGCTAAATGGATGTGCATTGATGACATCGCAACTGACATCTCATCAATAACATGTTAGAGGTTTGAATTCAAATCTCCCATTATGGGGAACTAGTGATAGATATGGCACTAGGTAGACCAACCTAATATTTAATTAGATAAGATATTCAAATGCCAACAGCCCAATAGAAGAAGCCACAGAGCCAATCAAGTAGTAACATTTGAATATGTGAATCAAAGGATATAATTTAAACAGTCAGATATTAAAGAACCATAATGAGCCGCTTAATGACTTGATGTAGGGAGTGACTGAAATGACTCTACAATTGGGAGTCTGGTGGCCCTCTCATTTAATAGGAATGGCTGCTACATATTACAAGTAATGGTTCTCATTGTTGATCCAAAGTGGTATCATACACGTGCAATTGATTTCAAGTGCTGATCATCCAAACGATATCACTGACTATAAATATAACCTCTCACCCAAAAAAGGGAGGGAATGAAAGTGATGGGTATACCAACAGTAGGCTAGCCCCAAAAAGTCAACAAAGGTCCAAGAATGACGGTCAACACTTTAACGGCCCAGAAGGAAAATAGGCCTAAGAGCTAAAAGGCTTAAGACGGTCAACGTGCACGCAGACGGTCAACTCCAACGTTGACCGTTCGCATGCTGCACTTTGGACCCAAACGAGGCTTTTCTACAGTACTGGGCCTAGTCCATTCGAGCCAGTAATCCATTAGGCGGCCAGCAGCGGCTCTCCAAGCATCTCTCACGATCCCAACTAGCGCCAAAA
Source organism: Nepenthes gracilis (assembly GCA_033239525.1). NCBI lineage: Eukaryota > Viridiplantae > Streptophyta > Magnoliopsida > Caryophyllales > Nepenthaceae > Nepenthes > Nepenthes gracilis. Next base: position 12,354,019 of record BSYO01000037.1, on the reverse strand, counting down.
AGGATATTGACAATATTGGCACCTTTCATATAAGGAATGCGCCAGATTTTTCCAAATCCTTGTCAACCTGGACTCTCTAACGGTAACATGCACAGAAGGAAAGCGTCCAGTTTGGAAAGCTGTTGGCCGCCTCAGAAGGAAACTATCCTTCACAGCCTAACAACTGGCGCCTGCTCCAAAAGGCAACCCAGCCGAGAATTATACGGCAGATCTCTCCTTCCAAAGAAGGAAGATCGCCCTCTCAATCATAAATAAGCCCTTGAATTATCATTCAGGGCACGCTTTCAATTACTCTCTCAATTGCAAATGCTTTCTGCAACACAAAACGAGCGCTCTCAGTGAATTCCTTTCTTTGCCATTGAAGCTTCCAGAATTGCCCAAGCTTTCTGCTACGCAAACACATTCACCATCATTCCTAAGGCAAACAAGCGTGCCTCTCATGGCCGTTTACTGCCTCCCCACCTCCCAGATTCAAGAAGGCGTCCACGTCTCCCTTTCATCTGGGAAAACACACTGTGTCTCTCTCTTTCTCTCAATTTCAATTTGATTCTTTTGAAGACTGTTTGACTGACTTGAGCGTCGGAGTATTTTCGGTAGGACAACTTTCCACCGACACACTGACCTCCTGTTCTGTTTAGTGGTATGCAGGATCTAACTCAAGGAACGGAGCCGGAACCACAACAAGAGGATCATCTGAATCTGTTTGAAACTCGGATCCAGAGACGCATCATTGGCGCCATCTGTGGGAAGAGGAGTGGCTTCTGCCGCTATGCTGCCGAGCGCCTTGCAAAAGCAAACCACAAATCTACACAGACGCTCTCTTTCACTTTCTGATTCTGCAATGGTGAACACAAGAGCCCAAGCTAGAGATCCCGCTAGAGATGCTTCTAACCCCGACCAGGAGTAGATGGTGGTGCTGGTGCCATGGTCAACGGGGCCACAAGCGGAGTTCCACCGCCTTATTTTTAACAACTGGTGAGCAGATGATGTAGCCAACAATCACCTGCTCCAGTTACTTTGTGCTCAGAATGAGTAACGACAGCAGGCGGCTCCTCCAGCAGCCATCCCAGCACCTACCACCAAAAGGGGTGGCCAGAGGAAGAAGAAGCAGGCCAAAAGGCCTGTGAAAGTCGGGGACAATTTGGCTCCAATGTCCTCCGGCGTTCCTGGCCAAAACAAGCTTGAAGAACTCTCCGGGAGTACGTCTCTGCTAGAAAGCCCAGAAAGAAGAAATCCCAGATACTCCTGGGCAGAAGAAATCCCAAATGCTGAACCCTTCAAGGACAAGACGATCAGCAAATGCCGCTCGTCGCTGATCCATGGGTGGACCAAATCTGGAACCGTGTGTTCCAGGATGAGGAGCGCGCTATCGACTTGGACCGATCTCCTTTTACTGCGGAGATCCTGAGCCGTCCACTGCCAACAAAGTTCAAGATGCCATCCCTTGACTTATACGATGGGGGCAGTGATCCGGTTGACCACCTGGATTACTTCCGCACCCATCTGAGTCTACAAGTGTTAGAAGACTCAGCGATGTGCCGCTGTTTTTCCGCTCACGCTGAAGGGAGATGCCCGAATCTAGTTCCATCACCTCCCTTTAGGCACCATCAGCAGTTTCTGTGAGCTCACGGATCTCTTCCTGGCTCAGTACGCCTCGAGCCGACGGGAAGAGAAGCAGCCGTGGCATCTCTCCCACATAAAGCAGAAACCGGGAGAGAACCCACGGCGTTTTCTCGATCATTTCGTGGTGAAGGCCAGAAGGATTCCCAAGATTACAAAGGAGATGAAGTTGGGCAGTTTCATCTCAGCACTAACTTACGGTAACTTTTTCAAGTACCTGGCCCACAAAAATCCTTAGACTTTCCGCGAGGCGGAATCCATCACTCGGGCCTACGCTGCAGCAGAGGAGGCCAACGAGGCAAAACGTCCAGAGCGGGCGGATCAGCCTCAGCGTTCCCTAGTGAAGGGAAGAGAAAGTACAGTGGCAGAGAACACTCCCACCAGAAGCAGCGCCGGACTAGGCCCCCAGAACGCAGAGACTATGGGTCCACCAGTTTCACACCTTTGACGGACACGCGCGCCAACGTCCTTATGCAGATTCGTGGAAAAAAGTTCCTGAAGTGGCCAAAATCACTGAAAAAGGACTCCGAAAATTAGTCAAAGTATTGTGACTTCCACCGCTCTGCTGGGCATTCAACTGAAGACTGCAAGACATTACAGAGGGAAATAGAAGAGCTGATTCGCAAGGGACATCTCACCCGATTCGTCAAGGGGCCTGGGCAGAATTCTGGTGCGGCGGCAGGAGAAGGCGAGGAGCCTTCTCCACCCCGGAACAGGGTTGCGGCGGGGGTGATTATTATGGTCACCACCCGACCTGCCAAGAACCTGACTGACAGTAAGGAGCAGCAAACTGGGAGGAAGAAGCAACGCACTGTAGATAATACAATTAGCTTTGATGATAATGAGTCAACTCATGTAGTGTCCCCCCATGCTGACCCTCTTGTTGTATCAGCACACGTTTCAGACGGTAGTGTGGACTACCAGCTGAAATGAGTCTTTATCGATAATGAAAGTTCTAAAGACTTGCTTTACTTGGATACTTTCTTTAAGTTAGACCTAAGAAAGAACCAGTTAAAGCCTGCCGAAGGACCACTATATGGCATTGACAATGAACCAGTGCCAGTTCAAGGGACAATCCAATTGGAAGTCACCCTGAGCACCTATCCGAAAACAGCAAGTTGCACACTCACCTTTCTAGTAGTTGACCTGCCCTCCGTTTACAACGTGATTCTAGGCAGGCCGTGCCTGACAGCGTTTGGGGCGGTCACCTCAATTTCACACCTCAAAATGAAATTCCCGACACCTTACGGTGTGGGAGAGGTGTTAGGCGACCAAATAATCAAGCGGTCATGCTACATGTCCCAGATTACCCCTAGCGGCAGCCCTGGCACTGTGGGAAAACTTGATCATCGAGACGAGACCACCCTGCAGCAATCGCAATCTGGTGAAGCCATGGATCTGGTCCCACTGAATCCGGAGGAACCGAAAAAATGTGTGCAGATTGACGGCTCACTCACTGGCACACTGCGCACTGAACTGATTGCATTCCTACAACGGAATGCCGACATAGTCGCGTAGACTCTCGCAGACATTCCTGGGATTTCAGCCGAGGTGATGGTCCACAAGCTGGGCCTCGACCCTAGCCGAAAGCCGGTCAGGTAGAAGCGGAGAAACCACTCCATAAAGAAGCTGATCGTCATCCGAGAGGAGGTGAAAAAGCTATTGGACGCTGGATTTATTAGCTGATCGTCATCCAGTATCCAGATTGGCTTTCAAATGTCATCCTGGTTAAAAAGAGCAACGAAAAATGACGAATGTGCGTCGATTTTACCAACGTCAATAAGGCCTACCCGAAAGACGATTTTTCCTTACTCAGGATTGACGAACTGGTTGACTCCACGACTAGACATGAGCTGCTAAGCTTCATGAACGCCTATTCGGATTACAACCAGATTCAAATGAGTCCGCAGGATGAGAAGCGTACCTCGTTCAAGACGGACCAGGGGACCTACTGCGACAAAGTGATGCCCTTCGGATTGAAAAATGTTGGAGCAACTTACCAGCGATTGGTCAACAAGATGTTCGAAAAATAGATTAGTTGCAACATGGAGGTCTACGTCGACGACATGCTCATCAAAAGTAGAGTCACTGGCGACCACATACGTGACCTGGAAGAATCGTTCAAGGTGCTTCGCCAACATCAAATGAAGCTGAATCTAGCCAAGTGTGTCCTCGGGGTGGCCTCCGGGAAGTTGTTGGGTTTCATCATCTTCCAGCGGGGGATCGAGGCAAACCCAGAAAAGATCAAGGCTCTCGCTGACATGGCTCCCCCATGGAGCGTCAAAGACGTCCAGCGATTGACTGGGCGGCTGGCAGCTTTGTCCTGCTTCCTCGTGAAATCTTGTGACAAGTACCAGCCCTTCTTTAAAGCCCCGAGAGGAAAAAATCCAACGGATTCCAGTGGGCGGCTGACTGTCAGACCGTCTTCAATGAATTGAAGCAGTATCTAGCCAGCCCACCATTGCTTGCGTCACCCAAAGATAGAGAGGAGCTGTACCTTTACCTGGGCGGTGCAGAAGTGTCCCTTAGCTCCGTCCTCGTGTATCAGGAATCCGATATCCAGCAACTAGTCTACTATGTGAGCAAAACATTGATCGGCTCAGAAACGCGCTATCCACGTGCTGAAAAAATGGCCCTAGCACTTATCTTTGCTACGCGAAAGTTGAGACCATACTTTCAGGCGCATCACATAGTGGTCCTCACTAACCAGCCGCTGAAAGGTATACTCCAGAAACTTGACGTTTCTGGATAGCTGGTGAAGTGAGCTATCGAATTGGGTGAGTTTGACATCGAATTCAGGCCCAGACTTGCCATAAAAGCGCAGGCTCTGGCCGACTTTATTGTTGAGACCACGGCCCCAATTCACGAGGAACAGCCTGCAGAAAATATAGAACAGCCTGACGAAGTCCAGAATGGGTACTCCACGTAGACGGATCGTCCACGGACAGTGGCAGCGGAGCAGGGGTGGTCCTTACGACCCCTGATGGATTCGAGGTTAAGTATTCTCTCAAACTTGACTTCCCGGTGACCAATAATGTCGCTGAGTATGAAACCCTGTTAGCCGGCTTATGATTAGCAAAGGAGTGCTCTGCCAAGAGGTTGACAATTTACAGCGACTCCGACCTAATCGTCAACCAGGTTAACGGGGGCTTTAAGGTAAACAACCATTACTTGGCCAAGTATCTGGTAAAGGCAAGGGAGGCTGTCCAGGATTTCAACAAATTGACCCTGGTTCATGATCCCAGAACTGAAAACTGGAAGGCAGACCGGTTGGCTAGAGCCGCCACTGCTGAAAACCAAGAACAGTACTCAAGGGACATGAGGGAGATTCTGAATGCTTCCAGCATAGAGAAACAGGAGGCGATGCAGATTTTTGAGATGGAAAACTGGATGACGCCCTACCATAGATACTTGGTGGACGGATCACTCCCAGAGGACGCCGAAAAGGCTAAGCGAGTTAAAAAGACAGCTGGCTGGTACACGGTAGTCGATGGGCGGCTGTATCACCGTGGATACTCAACTCCGTACCTCCATTGTCTATCTCCCGAGGAGGCTGACTACGCGCTGGGCGACGTTCACCTCGGGATCTGCGGATCACACGTAAGTAGGAAAAACCTGGCCTTCAAGATCATACGGCAGGGCTATTACTGACCCTCGATGAAAAAGGAGGCGCTTGAGTTTGTGAAGAAATGTGAAAATTGCCAGCTTCACGGCAACCTTCACCATCAGCCGTCCGCTAACCTGAAGTCACTTCAAGCCCCTTGGCCCTTCGCACAATGGGGGCTCGATATTCTCAGCCCATTTCCCATTGCCACGGGGCAAATGAAGTTTATCATCGCAGACATCGACTACTTCACCAAGTGAGTCGAGGCAGTCCCGCTGGCAAAAATCACGGAGCACAATGCACTAGAATTTCTTCGCCAGGGCATTGTCTGCAGGTTTGGCCTCCCCGAGGTTATTGTGACCGACAACGAGACCCAGTTCTCGGGAAAACGCTTCACCAAGTATTGCACCAGCTTTGGCATCAAGCTGGTCCACACTTCGGTGGCATACCCCCATGCCAACGGGTAGGTGGAGGTTATAAATTGTACACTACTCCACGGGTTAAAGACTAAGTTGGAGGACGCCGAGGGCTCCTGGGCTGACGAGCTCTCATCCGTCCTCTGGTCTTATCAAACAACCCCGAATGAACCAACGTGCGAGACACTCTTCAGCCTCTGTTACGGGACTGAGGTGGTGATCCCGGTCGAAATCGGGCTTCCAAGTCCCAGGGTGGAGTTCTCCGACCCGTAGTCTAACTCTCAAAAAATCAGGAAGCACTTAAACTTGTTAGAAGAAGCCCGCGACGCTACCATAGTACAGACAGCAGCCTACCAACACCGAATTATCCGGTACTACAATAAAAAGGTGAAAGCCCAGTAATTCGATGTTGGGGACTTGGTCCTGCGAGGCGTCGAGGCCATAGGCAAGCTGGCTGGCCACAACAAGCTCTTCCCTAACTGGAAAGGGCCTTTTTGGTCTCCGCCATCCTGCGAAACGGAGCATACAAACTCCGAAACTAGGACGGAAAGTTGGTCCCGTGAACATGGAACGTGATCTACCTCAAACGCTACTTCCAATAGGAAACTCAGGTACGTGCTCGCCCATTTGGATGCATTCATTCGCATGCTTGTTTTAATTTGGTAAAATGAGAAGTTTACTTAGCATATAGAATCCTAGTCTTTGTGTGCATACATATATACTGTGTTTGCCTTGCAGGATTACCCAATCTAGATGCCCTAAGTCAGGAGGGTCTTTACCCTCTCGTTACTAAACCCTGGTCATCCAGGTGACCCATAAGCGGTATGATTTAAACCTCGATCATTCGAGCGGCCCATTAGAGGTCGTATGTAAACCCTGGTCATTCAGGTGACTTGTAAGCGGTCTAATTTAAACCTCGGTCATCTGAGCGGCCCATTAGCGGTCGTATGTAAACCCTGGTCATCCAGGTGACCCAAAAGCGGTCTAACTCGAACCTCGGTCATCCGAGCGGCCCATTGACAGTCGTACTAAACCCTGGTCATCCAAGTGGCCTATTAACGGTCAAAATCTTAGGGGGCTAACGTAGCACACGCGAAGACTTCCCTTACGGGAGTAGCAACGTCAATCAACGACGGTCGAAGGGAGAAACATTTCTTCTCCAACATTGGCTGCCCAAGTCATCACTTGTATGGCGCCACCGGGCTGATTAACACAACTACCTGCCCAGCTTAAGAACTTTACTCCTTAGGCAGCCAGCCAACCAGGTTGGCCGCCTCACGCAATAACCCTCTCTACGAGAGGGTAGCGTGATCGAACAATGACGAGAAGTGTTTCTTCTCCAATGTTGGATGTCCAAGTTATCACTTGGACAACATCATAGGGTTGGTTAACACAACCACCTGCCAAACCTAGGGACTTAGCTCCTTAGGTAGCCCAGTAACGGTCACCGGCCAACTCAGTTGGCCACCCCGTGTGACATATCATACAAACACAAAAAGTAGTAAAGATTAATGGACACCAACGGAAAAGAATTCCCTTTTTATTGCTTTGATTGTCTCACACGATTACACAAGTACAAAAACAAAAAGCTAAGGAGGCGGCGGCCGCCTCTGACTGTCCCGGGGCTCCTCCTCCACGAGATCGTCCTTGTGTTGCACCCCGCGGTTTCCTAAATGAAGGAATTGAACGGGGAAGTTAGGATTGATCAACCTCACGAGACACCGACAGACCTGAACCCCTCAAACATCCGGGCGTGCAACATGCTGTCAAGCTCGTGGGGGCGAATCCGGAGACCCAGCTCGTTCTCCAGGGTGGATATCCGATCAGCAAGCCGCTTCTTGTTTGCCTTGCTCCGGTCTTCCTCCTCTTTCAAACGGGTAACCTCAGCCTTCAGCTCAGCGTTCTCCGTCTCCATGCTCGCCAGGACAGCCTCAAGGGCAGTAGTCTGCTCGCGGAGCTCCCCTCCTGAAGCAGCAAGCCTGGCATCCAGCCAGGCGATCTCCGCCTCTCTATCCGCAATGATGTGATCGCGTTACTCCACCTCCCGGGAAAAGGTTGAGATCAATCTCCCTGACTGCACAAAACAAAAGCAAAGTGTAAGTTATAAATACAAGGAAGAAAGAAGTGCAAGGAGGCAATTACAGGAATCATACATCGTAAATCTTCCTCGAGGGCCTCACGAGCCTTGACTCTAGACCTGGCCCAGCTGGCGGTGGGCTAGGTGGCGGTGGACTAGGAGCATCCTCTCGCGCCAGGCTCGCCGCTGCCTCATCCAGAATGCGATCCAGAAACGCGTAAGTCTCTGAAGCAGCTGCTGTGGGCTCCTCTCTTGCAGCCTCTGGAGTAGCTGCCGTGGGATCCCCACTGGCGGCCTCTGGAACAGCTGCTGAAGAATCGAGCCCCGCTATTGGCTCCACAGCAGAAGTCCGCGTGGCCGCCGTCGGCTCACAAACTGGCTCCTCTAATGATCCCATCGATTCAGCACCAGGAACTGCTTGCGGCACAGACTGCGCCAAGACGACTCCTGAGTCCGCCGGCCAATCCTCGTAGGTCTTTTCTAGGGCTACGGTGCTGCCAACCCCGCCGCAGATCCCGGCTGCCATGTAGTCGGTGAAGGACGATGGCGACGAAGGTGTCTCCAGCACCTTCTCTGGTAGCGAACCAATGAAACCTTCATCTGTGGGCCGCATACGGATGAGGATGCCCTTGGAATCCTCAGGGTTCATCATCCTCGCCGGAGGCCTTGGTTTTTGAACCAGGGACGGCGGTCCCCGGTTTACCTTCTTGGACTCTGCCCGAAAAGTTAAAAAATCTTGGATAAAATCATCAGAGTTCTCCTTTATTGCCTTCAGCAGCCACTCATAAGCCGCCCACTCCGTCGTGGACGGCGTCCCAAAATACGCCTCCGGAATCTGGCCCCACTCCTTCGCGATGGGCCATTTGGCCCCCACGTTCATGAAGAAGAATCGGTTCTTCCAATTCTTCAACGAGTCGTGAATGGCTTTATTAATCTTTATTTCGATACGGGGGGAGAGCGATATCCACTCTCCCCCGTGGTTTACTTTGAACAAAACCCTAACACTAAACATCTTAAACTTCTGGCCAAGTTTTCGAGCAAAAATGCACATGGTGTAGAGGTACCTCACGACATTAGCGTGGAGCTGGGCGATGGGTACTCGCAGAGCCTTCATAATCGACTTCAGTTCTTCCGGAAACGGCAGGCGAATGCCACTCCTTGGATGGGCCTTGTAAACAGTAATATGCCCCTCCGGTGGAGTATAGGCCCTGTCATTTTTTCCGGGGACCCTTCACGCAATCTCCTCGGAATATTGAATTCGACGCACAGGGCTTTAACGTCATCTTCTCTCAAAACGGAGGCAAAATCAGTGACGGAAGCCATGGCAAATCAGAAGACTAGGGTTTTTGGAATGTCACTGAAAAACGGAAACGAAGAAGACAAAGGACTGGAAGCGTAAGTAATTTCAATTATAGAAGGCAAACTTAAGCGCCAAGCACGAAACCCCTCATTAAGGACGCCGTCAGTCCTGCCACGTGTCGCTTCCCTACTTGGCCCTGTAAAAGGCGGATCTCTGGCGCATTAATGGTCAAGATATCCGCCCAACCAAAGGAAAACACGTGTTTCTTTCCGTAAATCAGTAAATCGGTTAAAGGCAAGACGGAAAAACTCTTCCGAAATTGACCAGGGGCCAACACGACAATTGACCAGACGATCGCCAACTCGTGAATTGACCAGACGGCCAACAATTCCGATTCTCGAATTGACCAGAAGGTCAACGACTCAAGACGGCCAACAACAATTCCGTCAAACTCTCATTCACGCCTTTCACGAAGTTCCACGGAATCCTCAGAGTAATAAGGGACATCCCATCACGAACATACTGGAGGCCAGGTTTCCCAACGGGGTGTGGATGGGTAGAAGAAAAGCGTCCAAAAAGTTGAAAAGGCCAAGAATGACGGTCAAAACTTTAAACTATCATTCACAGGCCCTAAGAAAAAAGCTTGCTCCAAAAGGCAACCGGCGGTTAACGCACGCAATTATACGGTTGGATCTCTCCTTCCAAAGAAGTAAGATCGCCCTCTCAATCATAAATAAGCCATTGAATTATCATTTAGGCACGATATTTCAATTACTCTCTCAATTGAAGGCGCTGATTTTTCCTAACATAAAACGAGTGCTCCTCGGTGAATTTCTTTCTTTGCCATTTAAAACTCAAAAGGAAACTATCATTCCACCTAACAACTCGGTGCTTGCTTCAAAAGGCAAACACATTCACCATCATTCCTAAGGCAAACAAACGCACTCTCTTATGATAGGCACGTTTTCAATTACTCTTATTGCATACCTTCCCACCTCGAGTGCTCCTGAATTGAATCTTTCTTTGCCATTAAAGCTTCCAGACCGTCACCCTTTCGCATACGCAAAAAACATCATTCCTAAGGCAAACAAACGCACCTCTTCTCTTACTCTCTCCCACCTTTCGTCTCCCTTTTTGTAAAACACACTGCCTTTTTCTTTTACTCATTGAAGATCAATTTTCAGTATCGTTTTTTGAAGAGTGTTTTCGGTGGAATAACTTTTCGCCAACACACTGACCTCCTGTTCTGTTTAATGGTGTGTAGGATCCAACTCAGGGAACGGAGTCGAAACCACAACAAGAGGATCATCCAAATCTGTTCAAAGATTGGATCCAGAGACGCATCGGAAAAAAAAGAAAAGTTACTTAATCAAACGAGTGCACGTGAAAAGGAGTGTAGCCCTCAAAATATACACTCATCTTTATTTTCTTTAATTTTTAACATTTACTTTCTCATCATTTTTTTCTAATAGAAAAATCGCTAACTTGAGCATTTAAAAATATATTGGGAAGTGAATTTTATATATTTCTTACATCTAATTTATTTTATTATAGTACGTAGGATTTAAATTTATAGTTACGAAAATCGAACCAATTTATAATTGGACATTCAAGTAATGCTATCGTCTTTCTAATTCATTCGTCAATTTAGATTCTTAATATGCATCAGTCCTTAAAATAAGAAAGTTCATATATGTTTGCTGTTATAATATACCTACATAAATAAATAAATAAATAAATAAATAATAAGTTGTCCATTCATTAGTTTGAATGAATCATGTTGTCCCTTTTTCCTTTGGGGTCAGTATCTCCTTAAAATATTAACGGCGACCTTGTAAAAGTCAACCAACTCTATCAACAAAACTGGAGTATCTCAGGGGCAGTGTTTAATTTTTAGATTTAGATAGTTTATTTTTAAATAAATTATTATAATTTAATAATTAAATTTAATTAATTTTTAAAATTTTTTAAAAATAAATAAATTATAAGTATTAATTTAAGAATAAATGATCTACATTTGGATAATATTTCCTTTATATCTTCACAAAGATAATTCCGTTCTTAATCAGTAATCCCAGCTGGTAGCGACTGTCCCACAAATAATGTGTAGGGTAGAGAGCTTGCTCAGTGCTTTGTCCTCTGCTCTTATTATTTTTTTTTTTCTTTTTTTGGTGAGTATTTGTCCTCTGCTCTTCATTCGCTGCATGCCTCCAATCCCATGTCATCCTGCCAAAAAAATATTATATCCGTCGCAAGCTCTGACGGTCTATTTTCTTTTAATATATCTTCTCATCTACCTGGTCAAATCTCTGCGTGCGAAAACTGTATTGGCTTTTTTATATTTTGTGATTTGGAAGGGAAAGTATTGTTTATTCAAGAACAAGAGACGACGAAGGGAGTCTTCATTCATTAGTCATGCATAGTTACTTCGACTTTTTAGAGCATCGTAAGCATGCCTATGTTGACATTTTGCATTTTAACACGTATAAAATATGAAATGATGAATTTTGATAATTTAAAATAATGAAGAAACATTACTAAATTATTAATTTAAGCCCAAAAATAACCGTAAGATAAAAATTTGATACGGGGTCTGCTGCACCGAAATCTTTAGAAAACACGGAATGAGAAAATGAATTAAGAAACCACTGTCCAACGATACGCCTCGTTAGCAAAAAAAACTACCCCCAATCTTTAGATATGTATATTCGTTTCCTTTTAAACTCTAATATTAACCGAGTCGTTATTTCTTACCAAAGCTTCACGTTTTTAAATACTGAATGTTTATTGCCCTCGTAATTTTAAGGGTTAATTTGAGCCGTAATTCGATTGGATGGCCCCATCTATGAGAAAAATACAGCATCAGTAGTCAAACTCGTAGCCACAACCCAATCTCATTGTCCAAGCCATTATTTCTTACCGTCTGCTCTGTGTACCCCATGCGAGTTGACAGAGCATTATTTGACATATTTTGTAATTATTCAATCTACCTTAGCTATGATATCATTATTTTTCTTTTCTAGTAAATGGCAATAAAATTATGGTGTTCCCTACCTTATTTTTTAGGATAATTTTATTTAGTTGCTTAATATTCTTCTTTTTGTAGGATTTATAATTATCTTTCTAATGTGCACAGTATAGGTTAAGTAGCCTTACAACGCCGTATATTGCTCAATAAATCTACTGGAAAGTCAGCTATTTCATGCACGAATCATACGAATATCATCATATCATTTATTTGCTCCAAAGTCTTAGTTGTTATAACCATCATTGGTTGTACAGCCCGCCGTCCGATTTTGAAACACGTGTATTTTTCTCCCCCGTTGATTTCTTGGTGGGAATTTTTGTCTGGCGCTGGAATTTATTATTAATTAAAATTTTGTCGAATATGCCGTTTACTTTGATAAAAGATCTCGGGTTGGCAATCATGCATTTAATGATACATTGCCTCTAATGTCAACCCAAGTTGCCTCAATTAAAATATCGACCCCCTTTTTTAAATTCTTTGTGCTAGCAGTTGAGGCTGCTCTTCCACGTCCAGCTTTTGTCATTTTGCCAACTTAAGGACGGATCGGCACCCTACTTGGCTGTGCCACATGGTATAATAACATTGCTCATCTGCGTTTCTTTATTTTTGGGTAAACGCTTATTCATATTGTAAAAAGTGTATTGCCATAAACATCAATGTATTTCAGCGTAGAAATGGCCGTTTGGTGCACGAAAATTTTATAGACAATTCATATTATATCATAAAAGATGTCATTATCTTATCTTTTGTGACCATCATATCACAAATTAATGATTCTATTGTTACGATAAAGATCTCATCCAATTTTAAACAAATGTCACAATTTACTTGTGGATTGCATGAATGGCCCAGGCCTAGTTAGGATCTCGCGTTGGAAAGATGGTACATATTAAACTTTTCTTGACGATGAATTTGCCTCGATAATCTAATACCACGATAGCAATTGCAGTTTTACTATTAGTCAATAAAATATCTATTTTCTCAACAACATATACAAGGAAGTCTTGAACGTTTGTAGAAGTATTTTTCCTCACCCCTAATCGCTTAATATTACTACAAAACAAAAATTATGATATTTTATGATAAAAAATTAATATCAAATATATTTTTATCACTATTAATGATCAACATATATAATATAGTGATAAATATTGATGCATCTTTGGTTCTTGAGTTGTGGTATGGATTAGGAAGCTTTCCAATTTTCTACTGCGGGCAGAATTGAAGCGGGTTTAACCTTTGTCACTACTAACTTGGAACCTACATACCACAAATTATAAATAAGAGATTAAATGTTTTGTGAAACTCACTCACTAATTTATCCTCCGACACTTAAATAAAAAATCTTTTTTAGAAAATAAAAAGATATAAGGAGGATGACAAATAATGTAAAATTGCACGTGAGTAGGGGATGCAGGAGGAGAATTGGCTCCTGTAGGTGCGTCCGTTGTAGGGCAGCTTGGAAACGTAGAAGAACCGGGCTCCTTAGTGGCTGCATACGATCGGTGGCTCACTCGGAAGTGCACTCGATAGGGAGTGACTAACTATTGGGGAAAGAACAGCGCTAAAGAAGAATAATTGGTTCTTTTCTTTGCTCTGTGAGCCTTTCTTGTATGTGGTTTTTGTATATTGCGAGTTGCTTCTCCTCCAATGGACGATGAGGGGACTTATAAAACCTCACGAAGAGGGTTTTGGCACCAAGACTAATGTCAAGTATTCCTTCGAGATTCATCGGCCGTTGAGCATTGACAGGAGCCACCATGTTAGATATCGTCTTATGGCATTGATGCAACTGTGGCTAGTGGTGGTCAACAAAGGCCAGGTCTCCTCCTGCGTGGGTTGGCTAGGCCACTGTTGGTCGACGGATATGGTGATTCCCTATGATTAACCACCAACTCCATTGGTTGAGTCCTGCCACGCCGGCATTTACAGCGCTGCCAGGCTGCCATCATAGAGGTGGAGAGTCGACTTTGGTGCAATTGGTTGAGCCTTAGAGGCTATTTCCCTGAGGCTGGGCCGTTAGTTTCTTATGGGCCCGTACATAGCCTCTGAGCTTTGTCCTTGTGTTGAGCCTTGCTAGTCAATGGGCTGGCCACCGGATCGCCCTCTGTCATGACTAAATCGGCTTGTGCCTTTTATGGACCAATCAAATATATAATCTTATAACTAAATTTCAAAAAAATAAAAAAATAAAAACCATTTCATAATAAAATAAAATAATTGATAATAAATAATAAAAATAAGAGTAACAAAAATACATTATCATTAATTGTAAAAAAAATCTTAATACCTAAAATTTAACAAAATTTATAAATTATTTGTTAAAACTCATTCTACCTAAAAACAGGGCACCACACTCGGACTCTCTTTTAGTCTAAAGAATGGGCACTGCATGACTCCATCTAGTACAAAAGCACGCGCGACTCTCTCTTCACACTTACACTCTATCTAGACATAATATTATACATCTCTCTTTACACCTCAGACTTCACAGACCATAGCCCTAAGCCACAAATCAAGCCTCTCCGCTTCTTCCTCTACAAATAAATCTCGTGTTTTCTCCATTCTCTTGTGTTCAAACAGCTAGTTTGTCTCATAATTGACGAATTTCTGCATTCTAGCGGAGCTTTGCCGTTGGTATCTCCCGTTCCTCTTTATCTCTCTTATTCACAATATTTTGAATCAATATTTTGACATTGATTATAAATATATTTTGATTCGATAATGATATGGCCATGTACCAAAACAGATCATCCATAACAAATAATAATTAAAATATTACAAAATAAAATTCAAAATACGACATTCAAATTAAAATCTAAATTTGGGCATAACCTGATAATCTCACCATACAACCACACCACTAACAATATTCACAGGATATCTTGGATCATTCATTTGGATAAATAAATAATTGTGACTTGTTAATTCATAAGTTCGTAAGGAAAAGTGATTGCCCAAATAATAATACAGACCATGTGTTACAAATATCCAAATTAATTGAATAATCCGAACATTGGCTCCTCAATAATACAATATATAAATCTTTTTCTCAGCTGCCACCCAAACAATACTAAAAAGACAACCAATGCGATTTCAACCAAAATCTAAGACGGATACTTACCAAATGCAAATAAGTCTTCAATCAAATCTATGTTCAAGCTTCTTACAAGACACCTGTAGCCTTCTAATTTGAAGAGATGAAATAATAATAAAAATGTGAGCCAAATATTCAATAAGTATTAGTATTTAATATATAGCAAACAATACGTCCACAATTAGAGTCAAGGAATTGATCAACAAACCACTATAAAATTTATGAAAGTTGAAATCCAAATATCGAATGAGACAAACCAATAAATTGTCCAAATATGGTCTCGTACACAAAATCCATAAAAGCCAAACGATCCAAATATATGAGACCAACCAAATTTGGTATCCAAATCTAATGTCAATTAAAGTCTGTGAACCTCAAACGAAGTCTCGAATATCTGAAATTAGATGCTAGTAAAACGTATCAAAAATTCAAAACATGTACAAATAGGAGAACAAAAAATTAAAAAATTGACTTTAAGTAAGGGTTACACGTAGGACCAGTAACCTTAGGCCATAGGATACTATTTAGACCCGTAGGCAGACAATTTATATATTCTTCTATATAAACAAGAACAAATACTTCTTTATTTTGACACCCATGGATGATAGGAGTAGTCCTTAAATCTATTTAAATATATTCAAATGTTCAAATATATTAAGTTTTGTTAAATATATTATGATAGTTCTCATAAAAATACAAATTATGAAGGATCTTTACATCACAAATCCAAAACTTTTCCTGTCTAATGAAAAATGTTAAAATTTTCACTCAAAAAGGTCAAATACAAAACGTTTCACCCTAAAAATAGATATACATATCGAATAACAAAGATAAAGCCCGACCTGAAGATATTGGATGGATACAATGTATAAGCCCATATGCATATTGTCATGATTTTTTCTTTACAAATATTTATATATATGAATACAACATCTCAATATACACTCATTTTTACAAAACATGCAAAAATCCTTAAATAATAACAAAGCGGAAGTAAAAATCCTAAAACAATCGATAAAAGTGACATACACGTATGAGGGAGTCAAATAGGGTAAGTAAAACAATATGCGTATATATTAAATCTACAAAATATAGGTAAAACTAAATAAAAACGAAACAAAATCAAGAATAGAATATAAAGATATTTGCCTTAACCTCAAATCTCATAGATATGATAAAACAATGCGTTTTTTTTTCCGATAATCAAATCGGCGAACAAGTGTTGCTTTACCAAGCACCAAACACTGCGCCAAACCTCATGTGGGCACAAGTGCTACCTCAGAGCCCTCTAGCGCAGGCACACTGGAATCAGCGCTCAAGCGCCACATCAAGCGCTTCTCGAGCATGTCCACTGTGTCAAATGCGGACGAGCACGCATTAGGTGTGCCTCACGAGCCAAAACTTTTTATTTGCTCCAAATATCATTAAAATTTACAATGCATAATTTATTATAATATACCCAAAAATACTGATAATACTAAATTAAATTGAACAAGAATCCAGCATTATAGATTATGTTTTAAAGTTGAAGAAATCTGACAGATTTTGGTATTGTCTCACAATATTTGATGGAGTCTTTGTTATCATTTTCTACTCTTTCTACTCAGCTGTTTCTCTTTTATATTTTTGTCTCCTCTTATTTTGAATATGTTTTTTAAGCTCCTAGTTGACGAAAATCCTAACTAAAGTAGGAGTTAGAATCGCCGTGGTTCTCTATTCTCTATTCTCTATTGGAGATACTGTGACAATTTTGAGCTGCATTAGTTGTTTCATGGCTGTTGAAGATTTATGATGATGATTCATTCAATATGTGCTTGTCTGGTATATTTAGTATAACAATTCATCTTCAACAAAATTATAATTTTAATATTTGACATTTATCATTCTTTTTATGCATTTTAGTATTTGACATTAATCTTTCAGTTTTTTTTTTTTTTTTTTTGGCATTATGTTACAACAAGGTGATTTGTGCTACTATCCAAATGCAATTGCGGTCTGCAAACGCAGAAAAATAGAACAGCAGAATGTTGAACAAAATATCATAGTGCAATAGTAACATGTTTCTTACATTTTTCATTCTGTTTTCTGAAAGTTTTTTCATTTTGCTTTCTATTTTGGTGTCTATTTGTATAGGTTCTGATAGGGATGGTAGAAATGGACCGGCCTGATACTAAGATTTACGGACTCACCGGCAGACCCAGAAGGTATCTCGCCCACAAGCCCAGGGGCCAGTCAACATTTCGGTTGACCCAGACAGAGCCTTAGCTGGCCGAATAGTCCAAGCCGGCTACGGTCTAATCCAAGCGGTCCATGGTGCTCTCCCCGTATGCTGAATATTACTTGCCTTAACCAGCAAACACCCTAAATATTACCCCAAATCATGACCTCTCCAAGAATGAAAACTCCTAACTCAGTAGATCTCTTATAATGGTAGCCTCAATATCCACCACATACAACATCTCTTCAAAGAGGGAAGGAATACCCTTGATTGATCACGGTTACCTTAATCGATACCCGTGATCCCAATGCCAGCCCACCGAATCTGCACAAGCCAACTAGTGGCCAGCCTTAGTGTCCAAACAGGGTTGAGTTGGCCTAGAGCCTATAAAAACCCTTAAGGCAGACTTCAAGGGCACACACACAATTTCGCTTATATTCCCGCTCAAACAAGCCCACCAACGTTAATTCTAAGAGCTCTCAAGAGACCACACTCTATCCACAGATCCTCCTGAGAATTCTATCACAATTCTCGCTCCCTTCGATATCAAAACTGCTCTTCACAAGCGCACCACCACAAAGCCGCCCACGCCGAGCACAACCTCCGAGTTAAACTCAAAACTTCACTCTCTTGCATCATCACTCACATTCCTTTATCCCTACATCTTTTATTTTGTGAAGAAGATTACTAACTTGAGTGTCGAAGAATAAATTAGGGAGAGAATCACACCAATCTTCTGACCTTTTATTTTTGAGTTATACACGTAGGATGCAGGCCACGAATTATGGAGATTGGACATATTTCAATTCGATTCGAAGACTAAGCGGCACTCTAACCCATCAATAATTTGGATCTAGGACGCATCATTGGCGCCATTTATGAGAAAGCAAACAAAAAGCCTAACCACCATCAACACATAAGTGAGCATGGTCAACAACAGAACACATACCAGTACTTCGGCCAAGGATGTCGTCCCCCATGGCGATGACCTCTCTGCGAGTAGCCATGCAAAGGAGGGACTGCGCCCTTTATGCAGGTGTTCGCTGACCGGGTGGATAATATATCCCAAATACTCCAAACTCGTGCGTGGTGCTGGCTGGGGGCTCTTTCCTCCACTACCAGCACTTCAACATTAAGACGAAAAATCCTGAGGAAGAAGCAACCAGTCCATAAGGCAGGACACCCGGACAACCACGTAGCCTGAGTTGCTTCAAGTGATAGGGTCCAATCCCATTTGGAGGGTTAGCTTAGTGACAAGACTTCGGACGAGAGTTCGAAGCGGTAAAACCCTCGTTACTCACGTGATGAGCAGAGGCTACCGGCCCGAGAGGGAGCCTCGTGCAATATCCAGCCGACCATCGGCAGCAGCCAGCCGACCTCATGCCACTCACCAAACCACAAAGAGTTGATGACCTACCTCAACACAAAAAGGGCTACAGTCTCTCCTCAGGTGAAGGAACAGGTGGACAAGATATGGCAACACGTATTCAAGGGAGACGCTAACGGACGCTCAACAGATTTGAAACGATCACCATTCACAATGGAAATCCAAACGTAACCACTCCCTCAAAAATTTAAGATGCTGGCCTTGGAACCTTATGATTGCAGCACTGATTTTATGGACCACCTGAACCAATGTCGTACCTTGCTAAACTTCCAGGGCTTGGGCAAGACCGCTATGTGCCTGTGTTTTCCATTGACCCTAAAAGGGGGTGCTAGGATTTGGTTCTATTGTCTACAATCAAATTCAATCTAGATGTTTTAGGAGCTTGCCGACAACTTCTTGACTTAGTTTGCCTCCAATTGGAGGGAGGAAAGGTAACCTTGACACCTCACCCGTATCAAGTAGCGGTAAAATAAAAGTCTAAGGAGCTTCCTGACTAGATTCATAGCCGAGGCCCGTCGGATACCCCGGCTCATTGACGAGATAAAGTTGAGTACCTTCATACCAACTTTGGAGTTGGGAGAATTTTTCAAATATTTGGCCCACAAGGATCTCCAAACCTTCCACGAGGCCGAAGCTATCACCCGAGCTTAGATAGCAGCCAAAGAAGCTAATGAGACTAAACGTCAAGGACATGGGGACCCCCTCCACCAGGGACAACTAGGTGGAAGAAAGAAAAATAGAGATCGCTTCAACTCCTAGGATCCGAGGAAGCAGCCCGAGTGGAAGCCGGAGGCCTGAAAGGAGTTCGGACCCAAGAACCTAACTCCCCCGAATAACTTTCAGACCAACATTCTCATGTAGATTTAGGAGAATAAAGTGACCAAAGCTAGTTAAGAACTCAGAGAGAGGAGATTAGACGAAATATTATCATTACTATTGATCTCTAGGTCACAATTTAGAGGCCTACCGGACCCTACAGAAAGAAATTGAAGAGCTTATTCAGAGGGGACACCTAACCAAGTTCCTGTGAAACTCGGAGTAAGGGTCCAGCGGAGCAGACGAAGAAAGGATAGAGTAGTAGTAGCCATGGAATTGAGTTGTGGCCAGAGTGGTCAATATGGTAGCCATCCGACCGGACCACCTGTTAGACCAGCTCAGGACCACTCCAAAGAAACTAAGGGTAGAAGTTATGAACGATATCATTAGTTTTAGCAAAGAGGATATGTCACATATAATGACTCCCCACTTCGACCCTCTAGTTATATTTGTACTCATTTTAGATGATACTAAGCTGAAACGGTCTTTATCGATAATGAAAGTTCACGTGATTTGCTTTACATAGATGCTTACTTTAAATTGGGATTGAAAAAGAATCAACTAAGATCGGTCAAGGGCCTCTCTACGGACTGGATAATGAGCCGTTGTCTGTTCAAGGAACCGTCTTGCTGGAAGTCACCCTGGGAATGTACCCTAGAATGGCATCCCTGTACTAACGTTCCTAGTGGTTGATCTACCTTCGGTCTATAATGCCATCCTAGTTCGGCCTTATCTGACCACATTTTGAGTCATGACTTTAATCACACACTTGAAAATAAAGTTCCCTAAGGCCTACGGCATTGGAGAGGTACTAGGCAACTAGGTGACTGACCGAACATGCTACTTGTCCTAGGTCACCTAGGCTACTCTAGACCGACAGACGGATGACTTCAATCACATAGAAAAAGCAACTCTATAGTAGGCCCAAGCCAACGAGCCAATCGACCATGTCCCTTGGACCCCGAAGATCTGAAGAGATGTGTGCAAATAGGGGGCTCGCTTGTCAGATCCCTACGAGACCAATTTGTCACCTTCCTCCGTCAAAACTCTAATATCTTCGCATAAACTCTGGCTGATATGCCTAAGATTCCAACCAAAGTAATGGTCAACATGCTAGGTCTCGATCTAAACTACAAGCCTATCCGACAGAAGCGGAGAAGCCACTCGGCCAAAAAGTTTATTGCCATCCGAGAGAATGTAAAGAAATTGCTCAATGCCGATTTCATCAAGGAAATCTAGTACTCAAATTGACTCTCCAACGTCATCCTTATCAAGAAAAGTAACAAAAAGTGGTGAATGTGAGTCAACTTTACCAATATGAATAATGCGTGCTCGAAGGATAGCTTTCCAATGCCCAGGATTGACCTACTCGTCAAAACCATCTTCGAGTAAGAGTTGTTCAGTTTCATGGACAAGTACTCAAGTTACAATCAGTCCAAATAAGTCCTAAGGATGATGAGCATACTTCCTTTATGACGGATCAGGGGACATATTGCTATAAGGTTATGCCATTCGAGCTGAAAAATGCTAGCATCACGTACCAGCAACTTGTGAATAGAATGTTCGACGCCCAAATCAGTTGGAATATAGAGGTGTATGTAGACGACATACTCTTCAAAAGCAAAACCACTGACGACTATATCTATGACCTCAGCAAGGCTTTCGAAATGCTCCGAGTGCATCAAATGAAATTGAACATGGCAAAATGCGTCTTCAGAGTATTATCAAGGAAATTCTTTGGTTTCATCATTTTTTGGTAGGGGATTGAGGCCAACCCCGAAATAATAAAGGCTATCATGGGTATGACCCCACTGCGGAATGTAAAAGACCTCCAGAGGCTAACTGGGAGGCTTGTAGTGCTCTCTTACTTCCTGGCTAAATTCAGGGATAAATATCTCCCCTTCTTTAAAGCCCTGAGAAGGAAAAAGACGAATGGCTTTCAATAGATGGCAGACTGTCGCTAGGCCACTTTCGAGGAGCTAAAGGAGTACCTAGGCAATCCACCTCTTTGGACGTTGCTAAAAGAAGGCAATGAGTTGTACCTCTACTTGGCAGTTTTAGAGGCGGCACTAACCTCCGTTTTAATTTGACAAGAATTTGATGTGTAGTGATCGGTTTACTACATTAGCAAGATTTTGACAGATGTTGAGACCCTCTACACACACGCTGAGGTTGCACTAGTGCTCGCCTATTCGGCCAAAAAATTATTGTCTTAATTCCAGGCACATAAAATAGTTGTCATGATCGACCAACCATTATAAGGATTCCTACAGAAACCTAATATGTCAGGACGGCTAGTTAAGTGGGCCATCGAATTGGATGAATTCAACATAGAGTTCAAGCAAGGGCCAGCCGTAAAAGGGCTGGCTCTGACAGACTTTATCATTGAGACCACGATTTCAGTTTCAAATATCGATCACCTCGATGAAGCCAATGGCCGGCTAAAGGTGTCGAACTGGACCCTCAACATGGACGGGTCCTAGACCCACACCGGCGTGGTGCCAGAGTGATTCTGACAACCCCCGATAGGTTGGAAATGAAGTACACATTAAAGCTTGGGTTACGACTTGCAAAGGAATGGTGGCAAGGCATGTAACCGTTTATAGCGACTCAAAGCTAATTGTCAACCAAATCTGTAAAAGCTTCGAGGTGTCAAGCCCTCTGCTTGCGAAATACCTCGCTAAAGCGAGGAGTATGGCCCAGAAGTTTGACAAGGTCGAGATGGTAGATATCCCGATGGTGGACAACTGGAAGGCCGACTAGCTTGGGAGGGCAGCCACAGTCGGAAGCCCAGAGCAGTATTCCAAAGACATGTGGGAGGTCCTGACCTCTCCTAGTATAGAAGAATCTGAGCAACGAATACTATAAGTCTCCGACAGCGAGAACCGGATGTCGCACTATTGTAGATATATCACGGACGACACCCTATCGGAGAGCCTAGATGACACCAAACACGTAAAGAAGATGGCTGGTTGGTACACTATTGTAGATGGATGGTTATACCACCAAGGGTATTCCACCTCGTACTTACGATGCTTCACACCAGAGGAAGCTGACTACACATTAAGTGAGGTACACCTTGGCATTTGTGGGTTACATGTCAGGGGCAAGAACCTTGCCTTCAATGATACTATTGGCCGACCGTGAAGAAAGACGTAATAGATTTCTTGAAGAAGTATGAAAATTGCTAGATCCACGGCAACATGCCCCATCAGCCGCTTACGGAGCTAAGGATCCTTCAGGCCCTTTGGCCATTTGTACAATGGGAGCTTGACATACTCAGCCCATTCCCAATTACTTCCGGGTAAAGAAAGTTCATCATAATGGGTATTGACTACTTTATGAAAAGGGTCAAAACCTTCCCACTGGCCCGAATTACCGAGCAAAGTGCTACGGAGTTTGTTCAATAAAACATTGTCTGTAGGCTCGAGATTCTTAAAGTCATCGTGACTAACAATAAAACCCAATTTATTGGCAAGTATTTTACCAAACATTGTGTAGATTTGGGCATCCGGTTACTCCACACCTCAATCGCCTACCCACAAGTGAATGGGTAGGTGGAGGTTACCAACTAAACTCTACTGCATGGGTTGAAGGCCAAATTGGAAGACTTTGGGAGCTTCTGAGCGGATGGGTTACCTTCTATGTTATGGTCATGCTGGACGATACCGAAGGAGCTGACATATTAGACATCTTTCAGTCTATACTACGGAACCGAAATAATCATCACTGTCGGGATTGGACTACCGAATATCCGAGTTAAGGGGTTCTCCAGTTCCAGTGAACGTACTTCCATCACTTTTTTATCTAATTACGTAGTTTATACAAAGAAAACCAAGAACCTTATTTCAAAACTTGGTCAACACAACTCCCAGTGACTTAGAGAGTATCTTGACTTCTTCGAAAAGACACAAGACATAGCCAAGATATAGTCACCTATTAGTTGCAGATCGTTCGATATTACAACAAAATGGTGAAGACTCACTAATTCGGGGACTTGGTTCCCCGAATTGAGAGGGCCCATTCCTCGTCTCGACCATCCTACGGAACGAAGCATATAAGCTTTGGGCCTAGAATAGCAAATTGGTCCCATGGACATAGAATGTCATCCACCTAAACAAGTAAGTAATATTTTATTGAACCCAGGTAGGTCCAACTTACATTACCGAACATGCATGTAAAAGTGTATCACGTTTAATGAAACGATTTGTTTACTTGTTTATTGATAATTGACATTTCTTGTTTTCCTATCCATATGAATGCTTGTGTGACGTTGTGTGAATTCGAGCAACCTAGGCTACTCCTAAGTCGGACGAATCCTCATTCTCCCGTAACCAAACCTCGGTCTCTCACCGAGCGACCCATATGCGGTCGAATTTGAACCTTGGTCCAGTATCGAATGGCCCACTTGAGGTTAAATTTGATCCACAGTCCAGTATCAGGCAACCCACAGGCGGTAGAATTTAAACCTTGGCCCAGCATCGAGCAGCCTACACACGGTCAAATTTGAACCTCGGTCCAACACCGAGCGGCTCACATGCGGTCAAATACCAAAACCTTATGAGGCTTTTTAGCATACGTGTGACGATTCCCCCATCAGGGACGAGCACCGTCAGGTGACGATGATTGATGAGTTAGGATTCGATGCATGAAAATGACATCCCATAGGAAGATGATCTTGAGTAATTGCACACGAACAATGACCCTAAATCTGCTAAAGTATGGCTATGACAGTAATCACGCTTAACCGGCAAAACAATGGTATGTAAGTAAGGCTATACAGAAACATAAAAATCATGACAGTAATCAAGAAAATCCTCTTTTATTCACGGAAGAATTATACTATACAGGCAGGCCGATATTATGTACATATAAATAATAAAAAATGCTACCCTGAGCCTGGGGGCTAGCCAGGGGACATGATGAGGGCTCCTCCCTGTCAGCAAAATCAGTCAAATCGGACCGACGGTGAGCACCCTTGTACCTTGGGTCAAAAAGGCCAGCAGGAAAAGTGGGGTCAAAGAGGGAAGCGATCTAAAGGCACGACTGGATGCCGTCCAAGAATCTCGCACTCAGGGCCTAGCCCACCTCCTCTAGGCTGAATTAGGTCATCGGCTCTGCTCCTCGTCTAACATTCACCCTCTAGAGGTCTGCAAGATGCTGCTTAGCCTTCTGCAAAGCATCCCTGGATCTCTGCAGCTCCCCCATGACCTTAAATAGTTGGAGCTCGAGACTGGAGACCCGATTTTGGCACTGTTGGGCATCGAAGGTGGCGGCATTCATCCGGCTCTGCATCTCCTCCACCATGTTCGGGTCAACCCTCGTCTGGGCTAGACGATGGACCTCCCTCTCCTACAGGTGGATCATGGACAACCGTTGGTACAAGCACGTCTGCAAAATGTGTGCCATTTTGTCATCCTACAAACAAAGTAAGAGAAAGAGGTCAAGCCTAGCTGTTCATGTAAAGGGAAAAGCTACTCAGAGACTTGCCTAGATGAAAGGCAGTATAGCAGCTACTGTGTTAAGGGTCAGCCTGGATGAAGACGCTGGAGTGGACGCCTATTGTGCCTGAGGCTGATCCGATGCAGAAGCCTCTAGTCGAGACGCCTCCATGGTCGCCGCCTCCTCAATGTCACCCCTCAGTTGGGACTCTGCTGAGTGGACCACGTCGGGACCCTCTCCGATCAGCCCACATGAATTGCGAGCCATCGCCTGCTCTAACAAAGAAGAAACAGGGACCCTTGTTGGACTACCTGTTGGACCGCTTGTTGGGCCTCCCGCAGGACTGCACGTTGGGCCTCCTGCTGAGCTTCCTAATGGACCGCCTATTGGGACTCCGGATGGGCCCCTTGATGGGCTTAGGCTAGCTCACAAATTGGTCCGGCTAGCCCCCAGACCTCCAGCTCATTCGATGTGCCTATAGCGAGAACGAGAGGTCCACTGGCCACAGTTGCTCCAACACCGGCCTCAATTTTGCCAGCATCTGAAGGTGCAATGAGGGCCGATCCCCTAGACGACTCACCTAGGCCCTGCACCCACTCCACCTTCGGTAGGCCCTAGGAGGTGGAAGATAAAGAAGAGCCCAAAGATGTTGCAGTCCACTGCTGAGATGGGCTTTTAGATAAATCCCTGATATATAGGACCCCATCCTTCCTCTTAGGCTGTGAAGGCAGAGGAGTGGTGGCTCCCGTACCCTCTAAGGGAAGATCCCCCCTGGCCAGTGCAATTGCCTCAAAACACAATAGACGATCCTTCTTGAAATCGCCCATATTCATCTGGATCAACTCCGCTAGTAGCTTAACAGACTCTGCCTCCTCACTCAAGGCCTTACAGATAAAAGGCGCCGACCTGTTCCCCATTCATTGGAGATGGCCCAGTTGGAAATGACTTTGATAAAGAAGAATTGGTCCTTTCAGTTCTTTACGAAGGATCGGTCCTTCCAATTCTTCATGAAGGATCGCTCTTTCCAATTATTCATGGAGTCAGGGATCACCCCGCTTATGGACAGGTCCCTCGGAGATAGTGAAATCAAGTCTCTGTTTTGACAAAATCGAAGATAACCTTCACGGCCATTGTAGTCAATGCCGTCCCGTGGTGACAGAGTAATATATAGAGGAAGCACAAATACCTAATGATGTTGGTGTGGAATCTCGCAATCGGGACTCCCAGGGCTACCAAAATCTCATGCAACTCCCCCAAGAGGGGGAAGCGAAGACCGCTCCGTAAATGTGCCTCGTAGACAGTGATGGACCCATTCGGATGAGAATAGGCCCTGTTGCGCTCCCCCAACACAGCATACATGATCACATTAAAAATGTTATACTGCAAATACAAGGCTTCGATGTCAATGGCAATGAGAATGGAGCAAATTGCATCAACTTTAAGAGCTATAGAAAAAAGAAGGTAGCAAGGTGCAAAGAGACAACAAAAAAAGAACTTGAGAAGAAGAGGAAGTGTGTGAGGCAACGAAGGGACATCATTTTATAGAGGAAGTGATTTGAATTTTAAATGTTACCTCGAAAAGGTGTGTGCATGATGACCTGACACGCGTTGGCACCGGAGGACGTCCAGGCACATCAATCGTTCGACACCATTAATGGCAACCTGCCACTAGATAGGTGACCGACACGTGGAAGGATGAGATGAGTCAGGTGTCAAAATGGCACAACCTCCTAGTCCACTACACTACACTTCTTGAGGATAATGAATTGGCGGTGAGCAGACCTAGTGATCTCGAAACTGGATTGACAAGATGACGATCCACTCCAGCGTGTGCCCTGCTTGGCTGATCAGAGACCCAGTCTGATATCCAACCGGTTTGACATCTATCCAGTTCGGTGTCTGGCTTGCTTAATGTGCCAGTCTGGCATCCAGCCAAGATGACCAGTCAACGATCCAGTCCAACTTTCGGCCTACTAATGCATCAAATCAGCATTTGGCCTGCTTGACAGGCCGGCAATCCACTTCGAAGTCCAACCGGTTTGACCAGTCAACAATCCAGACCGGCATATAGCTTGCATGGCTGATCGGCAACCCAGTCCAGCGTCCAACCGATTCAACTGGTCAACAACCCAGTCCAATGACGTAAAAAAACGGGCGTCTAGAAGATAAAAAATGAAAACAGTATGGGTAAATGTAATTGCTATTTCCATTCATTAATCTCCTTTTACAAATTATAAAACCTCCAAAGGCTGATGTACAATAAAAAGAAGACAACAAAGAAAAAGGGATACATGAAATTCAACTGCAACGGACTTTAGACAAGGCAAGCAACTAGAGGAACTTGAGCAAGAGATTGGCGTGCATCCAACAAACCCGCAAGAACAACCGTTCACGAAGAGTCAAAGTAGAGGTTCGACACAAAGAAGGGCCGCCGTCCAAGTGGGCCTAGAGAGTAAGGAAAGCCTCGCCCTACAATAAGGAAAAATGGCCCCGAGCCAGAGATCGGCCGCCAACCCTACCAATAGCAGGGCGAGACTTCTGATACAGCAGTTCTTGATGAGCCTGAGTCCGTTTCAAAGGAAAGCCACCACCTAAGGTGAAGGCACAAAGCCTTGCCCCACTCAGAAACAGCAACCGACATGGCTCTAGAACGGACACGAAAAGGAGTGATCAAAGTGGCTCCCCATGTGAAAAGGGGTGACCAAAGTACACCGCAAGTGTGTCCCAGGATGACACCTTTGAACATTGGAGACAAACTCCCACCGATCCCGACGGCCGGTGACTTGAGCCTGATGGCAACTTTGAGTTTCCATGCCCCATCATAGACGAAGGATGTGATACAA
The DNA here is from genome assembly GCA_033239525.1 of Nepenthes gracilis. Classification (NCBI taxonomy): domain Eukaryota; kingdom Viridiplantae; phylum Streptophyta; class Magnoliopsida; order Caryophyllales; family Nepenthaceae; genus Nepenthes; species Nepenthes gracilis. The sequence goes on along the minus strand of BSYO01000037.1, from coordinate 12,326,171 downwards.
AGAGGTACAATGAGCTCTCAATTTATAAAATGCGGCAGGACCAAAGGGTCATTAAATGCCAGAGATTCCCCATGCCAGTAAATCTGCAAAAAATCTCAGATACAAGGGAATTATGCGAGAAACAGTAAAGATGGGAATTTGAGGACAGCCTAAGGAAGGAACATAAGGAAAAAATGACAAGGCAAGTCACGTCCTATCCATGAATATGCCGGGGGTTGAAAATTCAAACTTCCCAGCATGGGGGGTTAATGATAGGGACGGTAAAAATAGACCGGTCCAGTACTAAGATCTGCAGACTCAGTTGCAGACCTAGAAAGCATCTGGCCCACAGGCTCAGGGGTCAATCAACACTTTTGTTGACCTAGACAAAGCCCCAACCGACTGGATAGGCCAAGCCGACCACGGCCCAATCCGAGCGACCCAGGGTGCTCTCCCCACAAGCTGAAGATTACTTGCCTTAACCAGCAAGCACCCCAAATATTGTCCCGAATCACGATTCCTCCAGGAATGACAACTCCCAACTCAGCAGATCTCTAATAATAGCAGCCCTAATATCCGTCGTGTATAGCATCTCTTCAAAGAGAGAAAGAATCCCCTTGATTAATCATGATTGCCTTAATCAGCGTCTGCAATCCCCTCGCCAGCCCACCAAATCTGCACAAGCTAGCTAGTGGCCAGTCTTAGCACCCAAGTAGGGCCAAACTAGCTTAGAGCCTATTAAAGACCCTTAAGACAGACTCTAAAGGCACGCACACAATTATGCTTACATTTATGCTCAAACAAGTCCATCAATGCTACTTCTAAGAGCTCTCAAGAGACCACGCTCTACCCTTAAAGCCTCCCGAGAATTCTGTCACAATTTTTGCTCTAGTCGATATCAAAACCGCTCTCCACAAGCGTATTACCACAAAGTTGCTCCACACCGAGCGCGACTTCCGAGTCAAACTAAAAAACCCACTCTCTTGCATCATTACTCACATTTCTTTATCCCAACATCTTTCATTTTGTGAAGAAGATTACTGATTTGACCGTCAGAGAATAAATTAAAAAATGAGTCTCGCTATTTCTCGGACATCTTGTTTTTATGTTATGGTGTATAGGATCCAAGCCACAAAATACATAGATCAAACCTATTTCAATTCAACCTAAAGGCCAAGTGAAACCCTAACCTGTCAATAATCCGAATCCAGGATGCATCAAGTTCCTATAATTTATACGCTTCTTTTATTTTCAAGTTTGAATTTAATTTTTAAGTGTGTATAAAGTGTAGCATTGTTCAGTTGGGCATGTTCATGTATATTAACTTATTTATTAAAGAAGTAGAAGAGTCCATATTCAAAATTTTTATTCAAGAATATGTATTTGCTGTTTATAATATATGGAACATTAATTCATAATTGTTATTATCTATTTATCTATTTACTTTGTTACAAAATGATACATCTATAATTTGCTTATTAACGCTAATATTTTTTATTTACATTCTAGAACCGACAAAAATTAGATAAATTATTAGAGTATTAGTAATAGATAAAAGTCTACTTATAAAAAAGAAACTATCAAGTTTCTTGGTTTTATATTTTTAAAAGTTAAAAATAGAGATAAGACACGTCATTTATATAATAATTGCAATAATTTCTTTATCATAATGAAAAAATAATCTTTACTTAGTTATATATAAAAATTAATAGACTACAAATAATAGATTTTTCATGGAGAAAAAAAATGATTCTACTAGTGATAAATGACATGATAATGAGGGAAAAAAAGCGAAAATAATAACTTACTGTTGCGTCCGAGAGTTCCAGCCACCTGTTTTGGTAAATACGAGCGGGCGGACGGAAACTTGCAACACAATACAAGTAAAGAGTGAATAGTATAATGGAAGTATGAGGGCAATGAGAGAACACGAAGATTTATGTGGAAAACCCCGTAAAAAGGAGGGGTGAAAAACCACGAGAACGGACGGGAGGTCCGAAAAGTTCCACTAATTTGTCAAAGGAGTACAATGAGAGTTTGCAGGATGATTATCTTTTACAGGGAACCAAGTGTGAGAAGTCTAACTTCTTTCTTTCTCCCTTCACTCCTTTTCTTTTCTCTAGAGAGTGGTTTGCTTATGTGTGCTCAAATGGAGATTCTTCGAAATCCTTCTTCAGTTGCATGGAAGGGATAATTTATAAGGAATGGGGTGCCGTTGGACGGGTGACACGTGGCACTGGCGTGTCAGGCCCGTTTGCCGCCACTACTGTTGGTGCGGCTGTGACAGGGACAACTCTCACAACCGGCAGATGCGGCATGCAGGGGCGCATGCCTCGCAGTATGGCGTGGAAGCCGCTGAAGACCCATGGAGGCGCGCTGCGCCGGGTCATCATCTAATGGCATCCTTGGTTATTTTGGCTTTTCTGGCTGTCCTCGTCCCCATGTGGGTCGCAGCAACCTCTCGGATCACTAATGCCATCCTTGGTCGCTTGATTTGGTCTTGCGGCGCTCGGAACGAGTTTAACCCTTTGGGCCTAATTGGGCTTGTGGGCCTCTTGGACCAGTTTGCCCATATTATCCCCTGGGCCTGCAATTGTTGTTTTGGGTCTTGGGTTCCGAGACCCATTAAGAATGTCGACTATATAGGCAATATAATTGATCACAATGATGCAATGCTAAAAAGTTTTTATAGACTAATAAAAGGTACTAAATAAGAATTATTTTTAGATTATGATTATTTTACTAAATTTAAATTTATTTTATACCTTCTCCATTTAAAGTGTATTAATGGCTGAAGTAATAAATCTTTCTCAATGCTATCAAATTTCTTGAAACTAATATTGTGATGACCCGAGCACTAACAAGTCAAACATGACTTGAATCGTTCACAAGAAAAGTAAAAATCCAAGCATAAAGTAATATACAACTGATTAGTCATAGACTCATTGATCATACATAAAACATAACTAAAGAGAAGAAAATAACTGGGTTGTAGCCCAAGAGAAATAACAATAAAAAAATACATCACATCCTATGACAATTTTAAATCCAACTGACTTAATAAAATTAAAATCTACTGGCCACTGGACCCTTCTTCTATATCCAAATTTTTTACAGTAATTGATATTTTTCCTCACCATGGTAAATATGTCACTCAGTCTGAAGCCAAGGAAAAATACAAGGGTGAGTAAAAACCCAACAAGTGATAATAATTAAAATTATTTAATAAATAATAAATATCTCGGATATCCAAAACTAATGGTTGTAACATCTATATATCAATTCTACTATATCCGAGGAACCACAACACGTCGTAGACACGACTTAAAAACAAGATAAGTCGCCCTTAACCCACGTATCACAAAGAAATTAAGAGTACCAATAAACTAGTGGAAATCCCTCAGAATCTGATATCAACAGATGAATAAGGATTTCCTAGTTCAAATATCAGCGTGAATGACCTGTACCTCATTCGACAATAAGCAACATGGATTTCATTGTTCAGACTATCACAGAATCCAGCACATGGATTTTATTGAATACAACTCCTGATTCCACTAAATTCAAAATTCATGAGTTATTAATGACAACCAAATATCAAAAGAACATCCCTAGACCTTATTCCGCCACGATGAACCAAATGCTGTGTATATCCCCGACAAATGGGTATTTGCACGGGCTAATCGATGCTCGCAAGTTTATCCTCCAACCATGATCGATGGTCCACGGAGACTCTGCCCAACAAAGACCGACATCTTAACCAGCGTGCTCATCCTTTGACTCAACCAACCGGATGATCTCACTAGCACACTTATCATCTGACTCAACCAGATACGGATGATCTCATCAACATACTCATCTTCCGACTTGACATGGTACGGAAGACATCTATGTGTCAAACACAACATCTCCCTCCATTATATCCTCGATATCATAATCTACGATGATAACATGGCCATAGGCATCCCACCACACAAAACAATATACCTTAATGATACGAAAATTAGTATTAGATAAGTATAGACCACGTATATATGCACACACATACACACACCCAAACACACGTACCTGCACATACATACGTATACAGTCTTCCATGTAAATACAAGACTGATTATATATGCCATTTCAACCGGAGGAGCACGAGGTTCTGTTCGCTCACCCATTTCGATTTTCCCGTACTCTCTGTTTCTCATCCGATTCCAACATCCCATACACTAACATAAAACTCAATTTTCATATTTAAGCAAAGGAATCCATAACATGAATTAATCCAAAGCCATGGCTCCGTGTGACTCCTCGATTCACTGTTCCGAAATCGGTAACCCAAACTAGAGCATTGTCCTCTGTTTCTCTTCCCAATTCAATTTCCACATGCAACACAAATTTAATAGAGAGAGGACGGATTAATTACAAAATAACAAGAGAGTTTCTTACAATTAGAGGAGAAGTGACAATAAAGGGAAATCACTCGTCTAATTTACCCGATTCCTGAATCACGGTTAGGGTTTTACGACGGGGCCGGCTTCGGCACAATTGCGGCGGCGGCTTCAAAAAGTCACGTGGACTCTTCTCTCGGCACCGATCGATTACGGAAACGGCAGCAAAATTGAACGAAGAAGGCGTCTCGGTGGCGGCTCACGGAAGCCGTATAGCAGAACCCTCCTCTGCTCTCACTGTTTGCTCGACTCTCCCTCCTTCCCACATACCCACTGGAGCCGCGCTTATATAGACCCATGGAGTGAAAATCCTGGAAAGATAGACGGAATCAAACGGTTGAAATGGGGAAACAAATTTGTTAGGGTTTTCTCGGCCATTGGAGATTCGAACGTAATAATAGAACGGCCAAGTTTTTAGAGGATGCTGAGAGAGGGAGACGTAGCTTGGAGGAAGATTTGAGAGGGAGAAGAGCGAATGAGAGAGAGAGTGATACCAGAACGAGAGAGAGAGAGAGGGACGAAGGCGCAGTAAGGAAGAATCCAGAAGAAAAATGGGAGGTGGGATAATTTAATATAAATATAAATATAAATTTTATTATTATTGTTATATTGTATATATATATTTCGTATTTTATTAATCCTATGATAATACCAAAATTCTTATCCAAAGTGTTAAAAATTAAGTCTATTTAATTTAATTTATAATTACAATCAGAATAAACTAAAAAAAATCTTACCAAAAAAATATTAAATATCACAAATATCCTTCTATAATAGTAATTTTTTAAGTAACTCTTACAAAATAAAAAAGTATACAAAAGATATAGGATTGGATTATATTAATATTGATATTTGTAAAAATAATTATATTTTTTATCAAAATATATATGAAAAATATCAAAGCTATTCAATTTGTTAGTATTCTAGGTGAAAAATTGAATTGAAATGATGGCAAGTGACGTTGCTAAATCAAAGAAAAAACGAGTTTTGCGCTAAATTGGTCATTAAGTTAAAAATTAATCTACAACATGATAAGCGATATTTAATCAATGAAGAATTATCTACAATGTTGACTTTAAAGGTAGTAAATTTATAGCAATTTTTTTTTTTGTTTCTATGCCGGGTTATTGGGAATTTTTTTTATGGCCGTTTCTATGCTACCAGCGTGACCGGTTTTTTTTTTTTTTTTTTCTTTTTTTTTACATGTTAATAGCATAATATAGATTATTTAAGTTCATTTCCTTGTAAGAATTTTAAGCTTAATCTCGTCTTCATATTGAGTAAATAAAAGCTTTAATTAAAGTGGAAAAAAAAAAAGTGATTGTGATCCATCTCAAATGGGTTTGCTAGTCGGTTGTGTCTCCTGCGTGTTGTGGATAGAGTTTCCTACTGGGGTCATCTTAGCGTGGAGCGATACCAATTTAGTATTTTACGTAAATCTGTTATCGTCATTTGTATTAATCTATAGTTGAAAACACTGTGACAGTCATATTACTCTCACCACCATTGCTTAATACAGAAAGCTTGAAATAAAATATAACTCCATAATGGCCGAGAGCATTTTGAATAAGAGAACAGGCATCAGTTAGTTCACCCAACCCATGTTACCTTTTGCTTTCTGGCGTTGTAATAAGAATAAATAAGTACTGTGAAATGAAAAGTTATAAACTCTTTATCAAATACAGATTTCTTTAAATTTATGAGTAGTGAGACCGTTTAACATACAGCAATGTGGCCTATTTCACCTTTAAGTCTAAATTTACTTGATTATATCAAGACTTCCCTATTAACGTTGATACGACAAAATGAGGAAGAACACACGATAAATAAATTTAAACAGAACATAGCATTCAACACAGCATCTCTCTCTCTCTCTCTCTCTAAAAAAAAAAAAAATTATTGATTTACCTGTCTTTCTCATTCCCTTAACCCTATGGACACCTTAAAAACCAAAAATACATGATGTTGAGTTTTGGCTTGATTTACAGAGTCGGATAATCAAAACAACATAATCATCCAGCTTTCTACTACTTTATCATCACCTTAAAACTAAAAAATACATGATCCTGAAGTTTGGCTTGTTTTTCAGTGTCATATAATTTAAACTACAAAACGACATAATCATCCAACTTTCTGCCAGAGCAAGAAGGCTCAAGAGCAAACTCTTCTTCTTCACAGTAGCTTTGCTTCCTTGAGAGCGGCCTCAAAGTCTTCATCACTGTTCCAAGAAGCCACCTGAATTGCACAAGAAACCAAATGTGGTAAAACAAGCTGTCTATTGATTTCATCCGAATGCCAAAGAGCACTAACAACAAGCTAGGGCGATTTCAATTGATCATGAAGACCGTGGATTGTTGTCTTAAAGCATACTATTATTGATCTGACTGTGTAACATCTTGAATTTTTCATCATTACTGTATCTATTTGGATCATTTTTAAATTAACTGTTATTACTTTAAAATTATTATTTTAATAAATTTAAGTGGATCCATAATAATAATAATAATAATAATAATAATAAAGAGAGGCAGATGACAAAAGAAGAAGAAAAGAAGAAGGAATATGAGGAAAAGAGGCATGGCTGGCAACAAAAAACCACATCTAGCTGAGCTCAAAATTATGGAAAATTTGGGTGTAAGTTGTTTGGAAATGGAGGATTAATGAAGATATGTTAAGATTAGGCCTTGTTGGGTGGAATTGGAACAGAAAATTGCAACAAGTGGAGCAAAATATTGATTTAAGATTGGTGAATTATAAATAACAGTAGAATTGAAGATAAAATGATACCAATTAGAAACAAAATTTGAGAAAAATAAAGCGAGAAAGAGTTTGAAAAACATGGGAAGAAGGGATTGGGTAGCAAATTTGAGTAAATAATTCTTTAATCTTCTTATTATTCAATGATCTTATACCTTTATAATATCTTGAGTGATCATCTTTTTGTGTCAAATCTTTCTCATATAATTGAATTTGAAAGAAATATGAAGATGGTGCAAAAGAAGAGGATTCGGAAATTTCATGAAATTGATGGTCGATTTGAAATGTAAATTTGGTTACAATAGTTGTATAATAATGATATATGATGATTTTAATAAGTTCTTTTTTATTAAATATCCGAGAACAAATCAAATTGAGCAAAACTTGAAGTCGAGCGTTGAGACAGCAAAACAGGGGTGTGGGTCTATTCTGCCTCATTCTTAGGCACTGTTCACAACGTAGGGGAGCGCCTCCTTCAGGGCGATGTAGCACATAAATTTCAGGAAAAATAGAAATTTGAGGATATTAATGTGTTATTAGAAGAAGATAATTAATTATTTAATGGTAAAAAATATTTTGGTGATTATTTGGATATGGAATGTATAAATAATTTTATATAGATATATTTTGGGTGACTCAATAAAATGAATTAGTTTTTACATATTTAATCGTGACTTTAATAAATAATATCGTGCTCGGTGTGATGGTGACTTTAAGTAATAAATTCAAAAGACATATTTAATCTTGATATTTGATAAAAATAAATGATACGTTAGGTTACTTTGAGACATCTTTCAGATTTTTCATTAGCCATTAATACGTTATATTAATATTTGATTTTATTCAAGTTTTCTTAATTCACATTCATATTTCTATTTTTAATAACCAATTTTGGCAGGACGAATTAAAGAAATGTACAGTAAGATAACATGGAATTATTGATGTATGAATCCTAAATATTCCACGTTATAGTTTTACGTTGTGTGATACTTTATTCTACATTCTATGGATACTATAAAAAGAAAACACACAGATACTATCTTATTCTAATAATATGAGCGGAAAGATATCTTAATGTAGTCCGCAATATCAAATATTGAAGCCGTTCTACAGGGGTTTGAAGGGGTTCAAGAAGTATTTTCACTTCAATTTCCTAACAACTGCATAAAGTTTGTCAAAGGCCATTCTAGAGGGGTTCAAGAAGTATGTTTAAAGAGCTTTTTAAAAACATATGATAAAAAACTGCCATTTTTCTCAGATAAACCTTCAATCAGAAAAACAAATCTTAAGGTTTATTTTGTTCTAAGAAAAATTTGAAGGAAAAAAAGAAAGTACTTTCCATCATTTAAATTGTATGGTAAATTATAAGAAAAAATATGATGAAAAATGTATATTAACATATTTATATTTGATAAAAATAAGTTTCCTTTTATTTTCTTTTTCCCCCCTCATTATTTTCTTTCCTTCAAACATTTTTATAACCGACAACCCTAGGACACAATAGTGTTTTGTTAAGCACAGCTCCTTTTCAATTCTTTTCTTTTCTCGTTGATTAGAATTTTTGACCCAATTTTGCCTAGATCTGAAAATAGCAAAACCTATATATCATGGCAGCACAAGAATCCTCAACACCCGCCCCCCAAAAAAAAAAAAAAAAAAAACAGAAAGGAAGGGGGAAACAATAAGCTAGAAAAGGCAATACCTCATCAACTTTTATCCCAAAGTGCTGCTCTATCTTCTCCATCAGCATTCGTTCTCTATCACCACACAGCAAATTAAACACAGCTCCTGCAGCACATAGAGTTACAATTGTTTGTGACAACAATTCCTCAAATGTTTAATTGATCAAATGACAAATGCAGATAAATAAAATGCATCACACACACACACACACACACACGCACATCAGAAATCAGTTAGAAAATTCAGAATCTCTATAATTTTACAACCGGTAAATTGATTAAGGTTTGTCCTTAGAGACAAGGCAAGTGAAAAACAAATAGATGTGCACTGACAAATGAGAGCACATCAAAAGAACCCTTTTCAACCCCATAGCCTATAAGAAATCAGGATCATCAACAAGTACATGAATGAGTTTCAGAATTCAACCAATCCTAGTACAAAACCAACTTTAGAGAAAACAATTACCAAAGAGTGAAGACGTCCAAACAATGGAAGTAGTGATGATTAATAACCCTTCAATTAATATGTCAAGAGACAATGCCACCTTAAAGGTCATTTTGTCACGCTGGTTTCACTCTGCATATGTTAGGAGCATAAAGTTCTAGTGATAGCTGTATGAAGATCAACATGTCATCAGTGTCGGATGTCAATAGTAAACTTCTTGCTCGCTTTGATCACAGAATGAAATGAAACAAATTCACGGGGTTATGGCACTATTTTCCCAAAGGAGATATGAAAGATATCTTTCTTGAAGCAGCTTGCTCCATATTGGTCCTAACGGTCACTCAATGTGTAGGATTTTTCAACAAATTGCCATAACTAAACTAAATAGGGGGCAATTTACCATCAAATATACATTGGATAATGGCAAATTTTTGTAACTAGCATTGTCTTAAACAAGTCAAGATTCTTTTAGAAAGCCTGACTTACCTTAATGAATGGTTAAAAGTCCATAACTTCAAAAAAAAAAAAGAATAATAAATACATATGTAACTAATAAATTTCATATCTAATGCAGAAAAATTTTACCACCAAAATGACAGTTCAATAATACAGAGAACACCAAAGATATTATCACCGCAAGGTTTTACTGTCAACAAGTCAATAACAATTGGAATAAACACTGCATATAAGCAGCAACAGAACAAAAGCCAGATCAAAAACTTACCCCTGCGACCAAAGCGTCCTGCCCGTCCTACTCTATGCAAGTAAACCTCACAGTCAGGCTCATTCCAAGAATAATGCTTAACTGGAAGTTCATAGTTAACTACCAAATTGACCTACAAAGTAAAAGAACGTAGCTATCTTAGCATGGAGAAGTTTGATACTCTAACCAAAAACAAGAAAAACAAAATCACATATACAAGGATCAACACCTGTGATTGATCAAATCCTCGGGCAAGAAGATCCGTTGATATAAGAACATGAGTCAACCCATCCTTGAATTCCTTGACTATCTTGTCTCTTTCTTCAGTAGTACGAGCACCTTGGATAGTAGTTACTTCAAAACCAAAGTCCATAAGCGCCTTATGAAGCATGCTTGCACTCTCTCTTGTGCGTACAAATATGATTGTCTGCCCCACTTTCTCCCCCAAGTCTAAGATCTTATCCTTAATAACATGCACCTTTGCCAACTCATCAGGGCACTGAACCATGTACTGTTTCACCGCTTCTAGTGACAGCTCTTCTTTCTTTACAAAGAGTTGGTTGTAGTCCGGAATTGTCCTTGTGACAAAGTTCTTCACGGTGTCATTGAACGTAGCAGAAAACAAAAGCACCTGAAACAATTTATCAAAAGGTTGAGCGGTTGAACAGCTAATCAACCATATAATCAAAAGGATAAAAATATAACTAGCTTCTGAGTTCCGCTAGAAAAATGAATACATATCTAACATCAACATCAATTCTCTTTGCACTGATGGATTTCTCACATCATATGGTGTCCAATTTTAAAATTATTTGAACCACCCATTGCATAATAACATTGCACAGAACAAGTCTATGATGATAGGACATCAGGAATCACTACAAAAGGTTGAATTCTTGTAAGGATAGGTAATTCTCCATACAACAATAAAGTCCACACTCCAAGGAATTTCTGCTTGTATAATTAATTGAGAATCACAGTACAGAAAACTTTGTAGCAATCAGGACAATAATAATGTAGGTAAGTAATACAAATAGCAAATTAATGTATTCCAAGTGCCCCCCCGCCCTGGGCCCCAAAAACGTGGAAAGCTCTTGGACGAGATGTAGAATTTGAGGCAAATGTGATGCATTTCACTACCATGTTTAAACATCATCATAACTTGAATGCCACTTCTTTCACACTGTCACAGGCCACAGGGGTTGCAATGTGAGAAGTTAAAGCAAAGCACCATCATTGTCAACCTCAGCATAACAGCACAACCATCATGGTCACATGTTACAGAGGAGGATATCCAACAAAGTAAGTAAAAATGCATGTGACAAACCTGGCAGTTAGAAGCATTTTTCTTGATTTCATTCATAATCCTCAAGGAGTCATCCCTAAAGCCATCCTTCATAAACAACAACAATCATATATCAGAAAAATTTAAGGAAGCCAAAAAGGTTTATGATTACATTCTATCCTTGATACTGTATCATCATTGTTGTCAAAATCATCAACAGCACAAGTGAATAATCCATACAAGCAATCATTTTCTTAAATAGTTCCGAATCAATTTGCACATCTCGATACTCAAAACAGTTCGAAGAGTAGTTCCTTTCCTTCCCTGATTAATTCCTAATGCACCAAGGCTTACTACTAGCAAGTTACCTGCCTAGCAACACTTTCAAATCTTCATACCATCCCATAGTGAATTCCTGAGCAATCTACCCTCTCTTTATTCCCCCACCTCACCACCTGGTCAGGGGTATGGAAGCAGGAGAGGAGGCACCAAAGATTCACTAAAATCATTAAAATCCAATGGCAAGAAGGCAGAGAGCATGAGTTAAACTCATTCATTCATGAATAATTGACAAAGTTCCGTTATTGATCTCATTGTTTCTTGCAAGAGAAACTCTTCTCCTGAAATTTTGTTTCGCTCATTGTCAGACAAGTATATAGTTAACTAGTTCTTGCTCAAAATGACGCATCAACAATCATTCTTTTTTTTCCCCCATAGCCTTCACAAACCCAAAGTAAGCAATCCCACTACATCTACATTTCTCAAGTCCAGAACACATAGCTCAGATTATAAGATTCTGTGATAATAGAATAAACATGATGAAATGCAAGAACCAAGATTTAAGAGAATCAATAGCCACATAGGACTATTACAACAATGAATGGAAAAGATGTGCTCACATCCAAATGAAGGAATAGGACTACTGCCACTACTCACTAGACTAGAAGAACATGCATTTCTATGGGATCCAAAGGAATCCATCATGACCCAAACAATTTAATATATATTTCACTCAAATTGGATAGCATGAGTTAGATTCCAGTCAAGACCATCAAAGACCCTTGAGAGGAAGACATAAATAAATTAACAAAGGTTCCTAACTGCCGTGTAAGCAAAACCTTTTTACTTGGAAGTCATATGTCATGACACACAGCTTTTCCTGTTGTTCCTGTCATGACACACTTGTTAACATCTCCGCTGATTGTTCTTTACATTCTCAGTCTGCCAAATGTGTACTAAACAAAGGAAAAAAAGTGCTTTGTCATTGGTGTTGGAAAACCAATGTACTCTCATTAGTGTTATCTGTTCACCAATATTTGAACAGAAGTCTCTCTCTGTGTGTGTCTGTCTCACCCTTTCCCTTCCTCTGTCACTGTTACAAGGCCAAAGATCTTCATTAATACCATGATCTTCACAACCTTGCAACATTTACTGTACCAACCCATGGGACCAAGCTTTAACTCCTAACCACTGATAACGGCTCCCAGGCAAGAACTAGTCATCTGTAATTTCTACCTGAATTCTGTAATTTCTCCTTTGACATTCACTGAGGGCTGAGTGTGTCATCATCAGTACACATTTTCATCCATGCAACTACACATTGTGCAACGTTATTTCACTCATTGCCTAATTCAACTTCACTCATGCAAGACTCGAATCCTCAGTTATTCAGGTATGTTAATTCTCTCTATTCTCCATCCATCTATTTTTTCTTTGGGGGACCTAAACCTGTTCGTTTTTTTGGACCAAACAATGACGGTATTCTTTTTTCATTTATCTAAACAATGGTTATCTAACCATTTGCACAGACCAATCACCTGGGTTTGATTCCTAACAACTCTCTCCCCCCACTTTTACCTATAAAAGGGTAAGAAAATACCTTTCCAATATGTGCATTACAACTATGTGATAATATTAATATAACATATATGTTCTCTCTTGTGTAAAACCACTGAAATTATAAATCTTGATAACCAGACTACCCATCTTTATATTCCATTTCAAGGATTTTTGCCAACCTGGGCTATAAATTACTTGTTGCGCATTCAACTCAATCTTTGTGTTCTTTCTGATCTTTCAGAGTAGGATGCAAATTGGTAATTTTGGAGACCTTGTGGAGCGGTATCGCCAGCCTAGAGTTTTGACCAGATGGTCTTTCATGGTTTGTTTCCTAGATATTAGGGTGTTTTATGATGTTTAAATTTTGCTACCTTAGGACCATTTACATGGGCTGTGACAAGTATCTTCATGAACTACAAGTGTTACCATGTTAAATGTAATATGATGCAGAAATGTTACCGTTTGTGGATATGCTATTTATAATTTTTTGCACTGATATCTTGGATAATGTGAACTGTGTATAGAACTCATCTTTTTCTTAACCCCTTTGAGAAATAGAGCAGAACAATAGTGTTCATAAGAAATTAGGTGCCATATTGGGTGTTAGGAGGATTATGATTCATGAATAAGGATATTTCTTAGCTTAACTACAATAGTCTTTATGAAATTAATACTTTAAGTTGCACATATAGAAGATATGAGAAAATAATATTTAAGGTGGTTTGAATACTTAAAATATAAGTCAAATGAAACTTTAATAAAGGGTGTTCTTTGTAGATAACTAAAATTCTATCAATATGTACAAAGCTATCCCTTTAACATTGCCTGCCATTTATTGAGAAAAATCTAAACAGAGTAAACAGCTGGACATGTACAGATGCACTTATGCAGGGAGAGTATAACTTATCAAGGATTTATATTTAATATACAAATATTAGCCTCAGGTATGTGTTTTTTTTTCCAATGAAAATAGTTGTAGAAATTGAGAATTTATTTAGACCTTTTTATGGAAAAGTGTTGTCCTCAGCAAATGGAAGAACTCAATGGATTGAAATATGGTTTGCATCACAAGTAAGATAGTGGATCAGGTCACAGAGATCTTCATATGTTATATGTTGCTGCCCGATATCACAATTGGCTTGCAATAATACAAAGAGGATTAATATCAGAATCATAGAGATGCATGCATACTATCTCAGATGGAATAATTAGTGCACCACCAAGAATGACAAGGGTTCTTAGTTTTGGAACAAATTAATATATCTTAGAGATAAAAAAACGCCTTGGCATCAAGTACAGCTGCACTTCACAGGGGATTGCTTATCAGAAATGCTAATGTTGGTATATGGATACAGGTGAACCACCATCATGAGCCGACCCGACCCACATATGATGGGTTACGGAGATGGTTACATCCACCACCCATGTTATGGGGTTCACCAAAAGGTGACCACCCACCTCCCCCTCCAGATGTATATGTTGGCGGACCATTTCAAGAGATTGGCCAAAAGTCAAAATTCTGAAACATTGATAATATGTAAGTTAGACAGTAAATGCTTCAAAAAACCTGGCACTTAGGTACTGGAAAATAAGGTTTTTGGTTGCATTTAGATTCATATAAATTTAGGTCGTCCACTAAACTAATATGAAGCAAATTTCTAAGTTGAATTCAAAAAACAGCCAAGCATAAGAGTGAGAAATGAATTACCTGAGCTAACATGTGATCAGCCTCATCGAAAACAAGGATCTTCATGTAAACTAAGGACAACTTCTTGTACGAGATCCATTTTTTAACTGTCCCAGGGGTCCCAATGACAATTTGGGTTGTAATAGGCGGTCGTTTAGAGATTGGTATATGAGCCGGGTCATTTAGTGATTCCTGAACCGCACTTTCTGCAGTAATAGCAGTGTACTTTGCCATTTTCTTTAGAACTTCCAAATTCTGCAGAACACAACGAATGCTTTTACGAAGGAAATAAAGAAAGCTTTAACCAAAATATTGAACCCAAGTGTTAAGTTAAAGCACAATTTGGTAGGACAGAAATTATTTTCCGCACACAGTAATGACCAATAGATCTTGATAGGCGACTTTTACCTCAAAATGTGTTGGATGGAAAAAGATTTCCCTCCTTTGGTTATAAATTATGTAAATAAATATCATTTTCGCAGCTTAAACTGAAAGGGGCGTTGAAAATTAAAGAGGATATAAACGTGACCTGAAGAGCCAATTCTCTAGTCGGGCAAATACAGAGTGCCTGAGGAGCTTGCAGCTTGGGATCCACCCGGCTCAACATGCCGAGAACAAAGCAAGTGGTCTTCCCAGATCCATTGTGAGCTTGAGCTATCAAATTCTTGTGTGGAGGGGTCAATATCATAGGCAGCGTGATAGCTTGGATCTTACTAGGCCTCTCAAATCGCATTGAGACATACAAACCCTTTAACAGCTCGTCGGACAAGCTTAAGTCCTCAAATTTCGATGCCGACGTATACGGAGTATCGCCGGCCGTAACCTACCGATCAAAATCAAACTTCGCCAAATTAGCCAAAAAATCCTAGTCCGGGGAGGGGGGGAGGGAAAAAAAACCTAGCTTTACAAAATGACCAATTAAACTCATAAACGGTAGCACACCGCTTGGATGCTGGAGTCCTCAGGATCATAAAGAGGCGGCTCAGGTTCACTGATTGCGAGAGAATCGACGTTCAGATCAGCAGTGACCTTGTTGTCGTCAGTTGGAACAGCAACAGCGTTCCAATCGTCTGCATCATCGTCCGCTTCATCGCCCCACGAACGCTTGACAACCGCCGCCGCCGCCGCTGCCGTCGTAGTTGCCGGTGGCGGGTTCGCGGTGGTGGCGGGGATCTCTGCGGAGCCCGACATATTGATGACGACAGAGACGGTGAGAAAACAACCGAATGGAAGAGAAACAACGTAAAAAAAGGGACAACGGAAGAAATTCGGGGGGGCTGCAACGCGGGAGGGCGTTGCAGCCCCTTCGGCGCCTCTGCAGCCGTTGGATTTTCACATCCAACGGCTGCAAATATATATATTAAAAAAAATCAATATTATTTTTTTTGTTTTGATAATTTATTTTTGCATTTGATTAAAAAAAATTATTATTATTATTTTTTTATTTTTTTCAAATTTTTTTAAAAAATATCGGCCGCTAAATTTAAAATTCAACGACAAATATTTAATTTATAAAAAAAATTAAAAAATAATAATTCTTATTTTTTTAATCAAATATAAAAAAAATTATCAAAATAAAAAAAATAATATTAAACTTTTTTAATATATATATATATATAACCGTTAAATTTTCACATCTAACAGTTACAGAGGCGCCGAAAGGGCTGCAACACTCCCTTATGTTACAGCTCCCCCGGATCTTATTTATACTGATTTTTTTACCGACCATACAAATGTCGAAATCTTAATACTGTTATTTTTTTTTATATTTAAAAAAATTCTTGTAAAAATGGAAGAAATATAGCAAAATTGTTCCTTTGACTTACTTTTACGAGTTACATAAATTTTTTTATCATGTTCTTTCTTCATCAACCGTTTAGAATTCGCAGTTTAGTTTAATTTTAAATTTTCCAGCCAAAATTTAATTACAAAGATTTCTGTCTTAAATTTTCCTAAATAGATATTTCATGTATAAAAAATTTAACTTTATGTTTTACAAAATTTCCTACTCATTTGCCCCTCTCGCCCTCGTCCATTTTGTCACTCCAAGCAATTTAGCTTTTTTTTCAATTGTTTTTTAAATAGATAAATTCCACTTCAAATATATATTTGTCAGATTTATAAAATTAAAAATAATATTTATAAAAAGATTAATTTTATTTTTATACTTTAATTTTCAAATTGGAAATTTTACTTAAATTTCCTCCCAGATTTACCCTCTAACCCACGTCCGGTTTGTCGCTCCACCTGCTGTTACCTTCCATCCCTCCCACTCTCTTCTGTTATGGCCACGTAACTTGGCATGATATTTTTATATATATATATATAAAACTATAAATTTCACATGATTTTATATTTATAAAACTTACAATTCAAAATTATCCTTGTGTCGCCGCGGAACCTAGGAGGGGTATTCAAGAGAGTTCCATCTCACATAAAAATTAAAAATGCTTGTCTTTTATATTTTAATTATTTATTTTAAATTAATAAATATAATTTGATTATTTTTAAAATAATTAAAAAAATTAATAAAAATCAATTTTAAAATAATAAGTAGTTACATCTTGATGCGTATTTAGATCTAAATTGTTAAACGAATTTCGAAGTCATCTTACTAGAAGTCCAAGTAAAAAAATTTCGGTCTTCGTTATTTTAAAATTGAATCCTACACACCACAACAAACAAATAAGAGGTAAGATGAATACATGACTCGCTCTCTAATATTTTCTCTAATACTTAAATCAGTAATCCTTTCAATTGGCTGAGAAAGACATGATGGAGTAAATGTGAGAATGCAAGTAAAAAGAAATTGAGTGTTTATTAAAAGATTAAACTCTATAAAGTACGCTCAAAGGAGTGAGCGACTTTGAGAGCATCACACTCGTTTAGGAAAGTGGCTTTGAAAGTTGTGCACTTGAATAAAAAAGTGGCTTAGAAAGCACTTTGACTTACTTGCTTGTTTGAATGCTTATCTGAATCCTCCCTTTTCTGTAGGGAGATGTTATTTTTATAGTGTGGAGTGCTGGTTTATAACTCTCTAGACGTTGCGCCTCTGGAGTTATGAAAAGAGTTATTTTTGTAACTACCATCTGTATTTGATAGTTGGACCGTATAAATTCTGACTATTGGGTTGGTGCAATAACCGCCTGTAACAATTTATTGATTATCTATTAATATCTATTTATTGTCAAATGGGTCAGTTCAAGCCTCTTAGGTCAACCACCGCGCTATTTGGTTTTTAGGCTCAAAGGGTTTTCTGATAGGTCGTCATCACTTAGGCTTTTCTCCTTTTTGCGCACTAGGTTCGAGGCTGGTCCATTAATTGTCGTACCTATACTAGCCTTTCATATTGAGAGGTTTAAATTTTTAACTCCTGACATGTTCATAGTGGGATGCCGGCTACAGATCTTTCACCGGTGCTCCTTCCCTAGAAATTCGGCAGATTCAATACTCTATTTGGTAGAATTTGATTCGATTATCTACCACAAATGCAGGGATGCATTATCTTCTCAAATAAAATGCTCGTTGATCCTCCCTCTAAGTTATAAATGGTAGGTCTCTTTGTAATTTGCATCATTAAGAATCTTTTACCTACTGAGTGGTATGACTGTTCGGAGCTAGTATGGAGCCTTCGCAACCATAAGCAAGAATTGGAGGGAGCATTCATCCAGTTTTTGAGATTAAGATTTGATGATGCGCTTAAAATTTACCTTGGTTATTCTCTTTTATATGGTAATCCACCTTAAATTTTTTCATTTATGTCAGTCTCAAAACCAGCCCTTTATCATTGTAGCAAGGTCCTAGGTTTTGGTGGGTAGTTTTCTTCTCTTCCCATCTGTGTCGGGCAGCCTACTCTACCGTAGTTCTTAAGAGGATTGCTCCCAACTTTGACTAGAGAGAGATTTTTTTTATTTGCCTCCCCGTTGAGAAAATGATGCAGTTCTAAAAGGGGCTGCCACTATTTCTATGGGAAGTGTTTTTCTGCTCTTTTTGTCTAAAATGTGCACTTTGATGAGTAACGCTGCTGTCGTTTTAGGGGTAGGAGCTTTCCTTATGTTTTCGTCTGTCTCAAGGTTAGTTGGACTACTATAATCAAATTGCCGCTCCATATATTATTTATTTCCTTTTGAGTTGTACTTTCACTATTATAAATTTGTTATACTTCATGAAAGAAATTACCAAATAGAACTTCCCAAGCATTATTTGTTTTTATTGTATGACTCTAATATTATTGTATGCTTTAAATAGTTAAAGTACTTTGAATGTTACTTGTTGTGTGACTTCTGATAATCTGACAACTCAAACCATTGGCAATTTAGTCTTTTGACAATCCAACTTATAATAATTTATCCCGAATGCTTAGTTAGGACAAAAATTAATCGAATTAGTCTCAAGCGCATTAAAGTCACATGTCTCCAATACGCCGTCTTGGAAAGTGAAGTCTTAGGGCATCATACCCTTTGTTACGTTGGCAATTCGCTGATTTGGGCGCAGAGCCATTAGCAATCTACCTATTGTGCTTGGAGGTGGGAGGCATAACGTCAAACCTTATTAGTGGCACAGTGGAACTAATGCGCCACAGCACTCTTCGATGTAAACACGTGTCTCAATCATAATGGGGATGCGCCTTTTTATACCCTCAAACGATGTCATTCCTGAGCCAAAACCTTGACTATTTAAATTTTGACCTTCCACCGCTTTTGCACTTCTTGACTCTTCAAATCGTTCTACCCTAACTTACTCTTCTTTTCTCACTTCCATAGCTTCTCAAGCAACTTTTCAAGGAGTCGCTATGTGACGAATCGAATAATTAAACACCAACTGAACATAATGTCCATCAATAACTAAATACAAATCACAATAAACAACCATATATAAAAATAAATAAAATGTGCACAGGATCCAAAATCATGCCACAACATCGGTAGCTTCGGCACCGACCCAAAAATACGGCGTCGGACCTTTAGTAAGGAAAGATGCCTGCAAAAATATCAATCCAATATATACATACATATCCAACAATATCACGAAAGCAAAAATATATCCCTAACAAACTTTCTTGAACCTACACAATGTGAAATATCCTGTTTCACTTTTACAAAACAATCTAATACAAAATAATAATCCTATCCATAATCAAATATAACACCGACAGCTTTGGCCATCATAAAATACCATATGAACTAATAATATCACCTGAAAATCTATAATACATTAAAAATCATGTTTGAAAATCAAACTAACTAATTTACAATAAATAAAACGACCTAAATCTATTCAAATACAACAATACCTAAATTTCAGAACCATCAAGCCTAAACTCTTCCGAATTTTCAATCTAACTCGCTGGACAAGATCTCTTGTATCTCCTACTTATCTGAAGGTTAGTGAAAATAGTAAGGAAGTAAGCCAAATACTCAATAAGGTATAAATATAAATAAATAATAAATATAGTATTCTTTAAAATAAATCGAAGGAACATAATAGGATCTGTCACGAATCCGGACTAAGCAGGTCAATTTAAATAGATATTACAGGATCATAATACATATATAACATAATACATGATCAAATAGTATTTTCAAAACACATTTCAATTTTTTTACATTTTATATCTGATTCCTTTAAATTCTAAAATATAAAGAAATTTTTTTATTATTTAGGGATCAGGACTATTAGGCCTTACCAGCTAATTGAGTATTTAATCAATATTTGGATTGTATTCACACCACACAATCATAGGCCATAACCTCTTTATTTACATCCCAAGAGTAGGATAGTGCTACCTATTACCTTCTCGATAGACGGGGCCTAAATCACACAGAGCAATATATATTTATACAATGATCTACACTATAATATCCTAAAATATGTCAAGAAATACTATCATCTGAAATAAAAATTCTTAATCTAATTTCTTGATTTATTTTCATATTTCATATTGAAAATTCTACACAAATGTTCATAGTCCTTTTTTTAATTTTCTCACTCCGAGAGAAAATACCAAAATAGATAACAGATTATAAAATTCAAATTTCTAGATACAGATTAATAATTTTATATTCTTGAGAATACAGATACATATTTCATATTCCTTTGAACTTATATAGATACATATTTTTATATTCATATGGATTTAAGTATTATGCTTGAATAGATGCTTTTTCATAAAAAGAAAATATACCGATAATCATGACTTTAATATAAATAGACCATAAATTATAACTTTTAAATTCTAATTATGTAAAAGCTTTGGACATATTTGCCGATATAAAACAGGAACCAAATACTGAAAAATAACATATAATTTATGATACATTTAATCTCACAAATCTCAAATACAAGTGTAAAACTACCGAATAGCAGGTAAAATATACATGCATGTATAGAGAAAATAAATTGTGTATATAAAAATAACATACATGTTAGTAAAATATCCAAACAATAATCAAATATTATTAGACATGAAATCGGACCAAAGATAAGGTTAAAGGATACTTGCTTTAACTTTATACTTTGTAAATCTAAAAATATGATGTCCCGAAGAGTACAAATTGGATGCTTCTTTCTCTACTGGCGCGTCACCTACGTCTTTGCCCCTATCTCTCTCCTCCCTTTGCACACCTCTTGCTTTGCGTTCTGTCTCTGCCTCTCTCTTCTTCACCGACGGCAGCTTAGGCACGGTCAGCGGCAGCAACCACGGTGGCAGCACCCAGCGACAGTAACACGGTGGTGGACGGCGACGCGGGTAACCGGTGACGACTTCTCTCTCCACCATGCCTCTCTTTCCCCAATTCTCTCCCGATTCATCCACTTACTCTCAAAATCAGTACATGTAATCTCAAAATCAACATCCACAAAGAGAATAGAATGATTTACTTGCCTCAATTCCACCGATTTTCTTTAGTAACGATGGTGAACAAACAGCGGCCGTTTTGACTTCGGTTTACAATTCCTCTCTCTACTCACACCGATGCATAAAATAGAGGGTAACACCACGGAAAGAGCTTCATCGGCTTCCATTCCCAACATCGGGACCTTCGGCGGTGCTGTGGTAGCAACCCAAGCCGGTCTCCCTCTCTCCTCTTTTCTCCCCTCTTTTCTTTTTCTCTCCCTGAAACCCTCCTGATACCTGTTTTTTTCTTTTTTTCCTTTTTCTCTTTTTACTTATATTATTATTATTATTATTATTATTATTATTATTATTATTATTATTATTATTATTATTTCTCTCTTTATGTTTTTTATTCTAAAATCTAAATCGGTACTCAGATAATAGTACGGGCGCACTCTAGACGCCACTCCACAATTCCGATCATTCCTCAAAATCTCATAATATTA
This sequence comes from Nepenthes gracilis, assembly GCA_033239525.1. Taxonomy (NCBI): domain Eukaryota; kingdom Viridiplantae; phylum Streptophyta; class Magnoliopsida; order Caryophyllales; family Nepenthaceae; genus Nepenthes; species Nepenthes gracilis. Next base: position 12,304,014 of record BSYO01000037.1, on the reverse strand, counting down.
AATTAATTTTTATCACACTCATATTATCCAAAAAAATAATAAATAATTTTAATTAAATAAGATAAAAATCCAGAATATTACATTCTTCCCTCATTTATAAAAATTTCGTCCTCAAAATTTACGCACATTAATCCTCGAACAAATAAGGATAATTCCTCCAAACTTAACATCAACCAAATGATTCTTCTGAAAATATAATCTACAACACCTAATCTTTTCTATCTCAAAATCTAAGTTAAAACTCCAACATAAAACAACTCCTCAAAATTAGCAACAACTAACACTTAATCACATATGAAAGATCACTTACATATCTTCTCAACATGCCTACATAAAACACATCATAACCATCCATCAAAATCGGGGCAATACCAATTCATAGGTCATCTCTCCGATTCACTAAAAATCTCAAATAGCCTAAAGAATCTCAATCTCCCCAAAACTCAAAATTTTCCTTCTCATGATACTTTTAGAAATATCTGACTATACTTCTTGAATCTCCAATCGGGTTATAAATCTGATCTCTTGTTTCAATCCTCAAATCAAATCTCGTGACTAATGACTATAGCCCACAAACTTTCACTGCGCCACTCTCACTGATCTTCTGATTGCAAATTATTGCCATATCAATTTTAACTTGGCGCCCAATGTCTCAAGCTAACTTGTTCAAAATTTCAATACAAATCTCAAATTATCTTCGAAACCTCAAAATCAAAATACTTTGCGATCTCATCATCTCGTTGGCATACCAACAAGCCAACTTAATCTATTCAATACATCATCTGAATTGGCAATAAATGGGCCAATCCACAATTACCCAATCCACAATACCCAAACCGCATTCATATTTCTCAAGGTCCTCGATAACCCGAAATCAAAATCCATGGAAGCTTCTCATTCAAGATTCATAACCTCGATATTCAAAATATAAACATTTTCCCAATAACAAAACATCTCACTTACTCGAACATTAAGATTCACCTACGATTCACTACCTAAAACTTGGACAACTCCCTCAAACACGAAGCGTCCATCAATTACAACTCATCACCTAAATTCGTTTAATTCAAAATCATAGACTGCATCTGAAGACACAGCAATGCTATTCCCAATCCTTTAGAGAGCAATCATATGGAGTAGTTCTTTATTCTATTCGACATCTCCCATAAAACATCAAAGACATATCACATTCGAAAACTATTGACCCAAAATATTAGTAATAATATTTGTCTTCTTGGCTGATGATACATCTCATAAGTATAATTCTTCAACAACTTCACTAATCTACGGTACTACTTGATCGACTTTTCCTGACTGACACTAAAACTCACTATTATGATCCTTAAGCAAATCCACCCACTTACACTGCAGCATGATCAACTCCCTCTTTGCAAAATAATTTTCTCAAACCTTTAGAGTCAATTAGACGATAACTATCTCCATATAAATGACACCTATAAATTCTCAAAGTGAAGGTCTTGACCATTGCCTCATGGTTTAGATATATTCTAGTCATAGGCTTCCTACTGACTTAATCCAAGGTCAACCACCCATACACGCTGTAGGATAACACAACCCTAAATCTTTCTCAAAAGTATCATATTCTACTACAATTTACTTGATCCATCATGATCAACCCAAATGACATGGTCAATAATTTACTCTTCATTTCTTGAAAGCTATCATCATATATCTCATTTCGACGAATACCAGTCGCTTCCAAGCAAAGTGCCCCACGGACGTTGCATTCCTCGAGGAATTCTTAATGGATAACTTACCGGATTCATCTAGACCCAAGAAAATCGCACACCTTTGCGACATTAATCAGTCTTTCCCAATACCCGCTTATCAAATCATTCATCCCCAAACCTAAATTTTTAATCATCCATATGTGACCTCATTAGTTCATCTTACTTACCCAAAGGTTCTAAAACATCCCACAACGGGCACCCAACCAATACCTCCTTGATTTTATACGGAATCCTTAAAAATTGGTGCCGATCCCAACACAACTTTGATAACAACCTTGATTTACTGATCAAAAGATAAACCAGCTTAATTATTTTCTCCAAGAAATATCCTCGAATACTTACACAACCGAAAAATTTCTAGTGACCATAAAATGACTTCCAGACATGGTCACGTATGCCAACTAAACTCGGCACACACCATCACCAATGGTTTGTAGGCAAAATCGATATCAATTCCGTCACCTCTTGATCGATTCTTCCACGAATTTAAAATTCATAACCCAACTTGTAAACACACACTTAGCATGGTAACTCTCCAACCAGACGCCCCTAATATCATATTAATGCCCGGTACATTAATTAAAATCTAATCAATCAACCACTTATATTTATAGACCCAAACCGAACACTAGAATTGGCTCTAGGCGAGTACTTAGTCCATCATGGCTTCTATATCCTGCCATCTCTTAATTTTATCACTAACACATTGATAATTGGGTTGGATCATCCCACCTTAACAAGTCAATCGACTCAAAACCTTAACCCAAAACCAATCAACCTAAACTTTAACCCAAAATCAATCAACTTAGGCATCGAATCAAGATCAACCAAATTTAGACCTTAAAGCATCTCTCAACATCTTCTTTGATACCACCTATTATGGATTGAATAACTAAACAACACCTAAATATAATGTCCGCCAATAATTAAATACAAACTACAATAAACCACCATATATGCATATAAATCAAACACACACAAGATCCAAAATCATGCTACAATATCGGTGGCTCCGACATCGACCCAAAAACACGATATCGGACCATTAGTAAGGAAAGATGCCAACAAAAATATCAATCTGTTGCGTACCGGTTTTTGGGGTCTGGAGCAACATAAGTGTTTAAAGTTTAGAGTTAGAGAGAGAGAGAGATTGAGACCAGATTTTTACGTGAAAAACCTCCCCTTAAAATGAGGAGGGAAAAACCACGAGGCTTGAAGGCTGAAATAGATCTTCACTATCGTTGGTTGTGTACAAAATACAAAGTAGGGAGAAAACCCTTTCTTTTCCTTCTTTGATCTCTTTTACTGGCCCAGGAGGGAGGCCCAGAGGCTCATACATGCTCCAAGAGATGTCGAGAGAAGGGTCCTTTGCTTGTGGGATCTAAGTGGGTATTTATAGAGAAATGTGGTTGTTGGAAATGTCCACGTGGCTGTTGGTGCCTGCAAGGAGGCTATCCACCTACTCTACTGACATGACCAAATTTCGTGCGGGAAGCTAGCTTCCAACGGCGCTGACTCGCCATACTTTGTCAGGAATGTCAGTCTTGAAGTGACAAGGCAAGTTTTGGGGTTTGTTACTGACTGCGGCGGTGGCGTGATGTAAGGGTTGTGTGTCCTTTGATGACTGTAAAGCTGAGCTGGCATTCTCGGACATCAGGGAGAGTCCTCGTCCCTTACTGGCCTTATCAGCCTTTGGGTGAGTCCGCATACTAGATGCCATATTGTGCTTGTTCTCGGACGGGATGAGAGAGTTCTCGGTCGTTGACTGCATTGCTGACTTGCTAAAGGCTTTTGGGCCCATTGCGGTATGTTCTCGTGCTTCTTACACCTTACGCGGTCTTGGGCAAACTGACAATTTGGGCTTCTCGGGTCAAGTACTCGTCCCCTTGCCCATTCTTTTATGGACCCTGGGTATTGGAACCCAACACAAGCCCCCCATGCCAAAGGGTCCGAGATCCTCGACCGTTTGGCACGTCCTTGTAACATCACCGTCCTTCAAGATGGCCCTTTCCATGAGAATCTATCCGCGCGCATACTGATCGTCCGAGGAGTGATGACGCTTGAAGGCTTAACTTTAGACTCAGTCCGAGACAAATTGCGTCCTCGGGTTTATGACCAACAAAAATCTGAAGCTGTGATGTCCGAGTACTTCTATGAGTCCGAGGATTTGTAGCGCCACCGTTTTGGGCCTCTGCGGAACATTAAATGCGCGATTGACAGGCTGCGTACACCTTGGGAAGGCAAAGGTCATCATTTCCTGCTGTCGTATGGCCAGGCGACGCGTGGCTAGGGCAATGATGGCGCCCTTTCAAATTTCAAACCTATAAATGGTTCTCTTTCCTTACAGAAGCATTTCTGCCCGTTTTTCTCTGGTTTTCTTTTCTTAACGTCGCCTTTTCTATTGCAATTTCTCGTGCTTTTCTTCACTTTCTCTTCCTGATGTCGAGGGCGCCTGGAGTGAGAGAGATTGCTTCTATGATGACCCTCGATAAGCTTTCGAAGATTCGAGCTCGATATCATATTTCGGAATCCACGCGCGTGCTCATTCCGGCAGCAGAGGATAGGGCGTTGCGACCTCCAAATGGCTTCATCATCGTTTACGAGGTCCATCTTAATGGCGGGTTGCGGTTCCCACCGCCAGCAGAGCTTTACGAGCTTATGAGGGCACTTGGGGTTCCTTTCGCGAGACTTCAGCCGAACGCGATAAGGTATTTAGTCTCCTTGTGTGTTTTCTTGAGATGCCGCGAGAAGCTCTTGAGTGCCACCACCGTCAAGGTTATGTTTCATTTTACGCATAACCTTGACTGGATTACTATGACTCTGCGTCCGGATTTTTCACCGATGTGCGGGGCAATCGACTCCAAAGCGGTGGAAGGATAAATATTTTTCCTCGGAGTTCACTAAGAATGGGCCATCCTTTGGGGGAAAAGGCAGGTGGTGTTCGATCCTTCGTTGGAGGACAAGAAAATCGCAAAGGAGTTCACGGATGCCGCCAATGGGGGCTTTCATCTAGATAAGCGCAACATCCGGTTGTCGCCCGAGAAATTTGTGGAGGCCAGTGGGAATCTCGTGTCGAGACCTAGCCTCCGTCCAAGAAGTCCAAGAAAAAGAGGTCGAGGGGAGCACGCGGCCTTTGAGGATAGGAAGTCCGGCCGGTTCCCGAAAGGAGTTCTACGACCGAGAGCTCAAAGCGCCCGGCCCCCTTGTCGATATCCTCCTCTCGATGATGATGATGACGACGTTTTCACGCCGTTTTGATGACGTGATTGCCCCTCTTTCTAAGAAATTACTCCGCCGCAGTCCCTCGGTGATTTCAGCGTCCTCATCTTGTCCTCCTTCTCGGGTCCTCGGGGACAATTCTCTCGTCTTTGGAGATCTCGGGCGTCCAGCCCCTTTTTGATGATCCCGTTCCTGTTGTTCTAGTGGATTTGCCCTCCGAGGACATGGCAGGCGTGAGCTCTTCTGCGGGCGCAGAGAGGGAAGCGACGGCCGAAACAGTCCGAGAGGAAGTGGAGGCTGAGGACTTTGTGGCTGATCTGATGTCCTCGGATCCTGCTGAGCATCCCGCTACAGTCCAAGTTCATTCTGGTGAGTTTCATGAAGAAACTGAGGAGGAGACGGCGCCGCCTTTTATTGTTGTCGAGTCCTCGGGCGCCACTCCTCACGCTAATGTTCCTTTATCTCAGTCAGAGGTTGAGGTTTCTGTGGTGCCTGTCTGTGAGGCCCAACCGTCCGAGACTAGTGGGGAGGCCACTGTAAGCGGCGACTTGCTCATTTCCCAGGTACCTTCATCGTTCTCTGAGTGTCCTGGCCTTTTGTTTTTTCCTTCTCTGCTCTAATGGTATTTGCTCTTTGATGCAGCTCCGAGATGTGGCTAGCAGGATTGACATGATAATTGGTGGGGTTGCCCAAGGCTTCTCCCAAATGGAGGCCTTGAAGACTGCTGGTGAGGCTGCCCAAAGGGCGAGGGTCGCCGAGAGGCTAGAGGTAAGATAGCCTTGTTGGAGGAAACTGTGAAGCTTCAACGGGCTCAGCAGTCAGTACTTCAAGAAAGGCTATTTCTTCTGGAGGAGAGGCTGAGAGCGTCCATATCCCCTGTGGAGCTTGGGCCTTTGTTGGAGAGCAGGTACTGGGATGGCATTCACATGTGCCGCCGAGTAATTTGTCTTATTCATTCGAGGTTCCCTGCTGCCGTGCTTGATCCCCGGAATGCCAACGCTTTAACGGTGGAAGACTTATATGGGATTTTCGGGATGCCTTTTCCTAGCTCCTCTCAGCCTGGGCCATCAGGGCCCTCGGAATCCGGGCGGAGCCCGATTGCTTCACGGTTTCAACAGACGGAGTTCTCGAGAGTTAGCCGCCTTAGGATTATGCATGTGTATATATATATATATATATTTATATGATGTACATGCGTTATCTTCATGAATAATACTGAAGTCTTAGATGATTTCTCGTTGTGCTTCCTTCTTCTATTTTTCATCATGCTCATTGGGGCTTTGGCCCTTAAGATTGCTTGAGACGGAACAGAGTTTTTGAACTCGACCTTGTGGGCCACTCGGACATAACCGAGTTCTTGAATACGACCTTTTGGGATGCTTGGACGGAACCGAACGTCACTAAATTCGACCTCTTGGGCCGCTCGGACGGAACCGAATTTCATTAACCTCGACCTCTTTGGGTTGCTCGGACGGAACCGAGTTTTTGATTTCGACCTCTTCTCGGACGGAACCGAGTTTTGATTTCGACCTCTTGGGCTGCCGGACGGAACCGAAGTTTTTGATTTCGACCTCTTGGGCCGCTCAGTTTCATTAACTTCGACCTCTTGGGCCGCTGAGTTTTTGATTTCGACCTCTTGGGCGCTCGACGACGGAACCGAAGTTTTTGATTTCGACCTTTTCGGACGGAACCGAAGTTTTTGATTTTGACCTCTTAGGCCGCTCGACGGAGGCGAGTTTTTGATTTCGACTCGTGGCCGCTCGGACGGAACCGAAGTTTCATTAAATTTGACCTCGTTGGGCTCGAACGGAACCGAAGTTTTTGATTTTGACCTCGTGGGCCGCTTCGGACGGAACCGAAGTTTCATTAAATTCGAAGACGGAACCGAAGTTTTTGAATTTGTCGTTGATGAGGGAAGTTCTCGATAGATGCAACGAATGGACGTTTTTATTGATGGGTACATGTTACACCGTTTAGCCTCTAAATCCTCATGCTACATTAGTCCATGAGCTCCGGTCTTCGTGGTTCTCTTTGCTCCCTTAGGTCTTTTGACAATTATGTTCAAAGACTTAGCCTCACAAGACCTTGGTGTTGCTATACGAAAGGCGTGTTCCAAACCCATCCTATCGGGAGTGGCGTGACTGGGTTGTGTTCTACGGGTATGGGCAAATGGGAACCAAGATAGCCTTCCACCACTAGTCGCTTGATCTCTCGCTAAAAAATGACAAAGAATGGTAATGGCAAGATCCACGGGTCACCTCCCTCTGGGTCCCAACGCCCGGGGCCATCTTAGGAACTTCTCGTCTTTGATCCGTCTCAGGATCTTTGGTGAAGGAGTGGTGAAGGCCAATTCGAGTGTTTTTCTCCCAAGGACCATCCGCTCGGGCTTATCGTGCCGGATGGTCTTTGGGTCTTCTCCGTGGGCGCGCCCTTCTCCTTTCTTCCCCCGTCCTCGGGGGGTGGAATGAGTTGCTTGCCACGGCCTTGGGTCCAAAGACAGTCTTCCAGAGCCTCTTGAGCCCCCTCCTTGATGGAGCCTGGCTCATAGACTTCTTTGTGTTGAGGTAATCACTCAACTCACCAGAACTGTCTGCCGCTCCCGGCGCCTGTGGAAACGAATCGTATACCCTCTTGCGTAGGGTATGGATGGTTCTTGAAAGGTTATCCACCTTTTGTTCTAGCTTTCGCATCCTGGGACCGCCAGTCCTCATGTTGCCTGACGGGAGATACCTGTCAAAGTGCTCATCCTCTCGGACGTGCGTCTTCGCCCGCTTCATCATCATCTTTTGGGTGTTGTGTAAAAATTATTGAAGTGTGGTCTAGTGTTGTCTGGGAGGGTGAGAAGCTGACTTTTAGTCCTCTTCCCACAGACGGCGCTAATGTTGCGTACCGATTTTTGGGGTCCGGAGCAACATAAGTGTTTGAAGTTCAGAGTTAGAGAGAGAGAGATTGAGACCAGATTTTTACGTGGAAAACCTCCCCTTAAAATGAGGAGGAAAAAACCACGAGGCTTGAAGCCTGAAATAGATCTTCACTATCGTTGGTTGTGTACAAAATACAAAGTAGGGAGAAAACCCTTTCTTTTCCTTCTTTGATCTCTTTTACTGGCCCAGGAGGGAGGCCCAGGGCTCATACATGCTCCAAGAGATGTCGAGAGAAGGGTCCTTTGCTTGTGGGATCTAAGTGGGTATTTATAGAGAAATGTGGTTGTTGGAAATGTCCACGTGGCCGTTGGTGCACAAAGGAGGCTATCCACCTACTGACACGACTCACGCCGTGTCGGCATCCGGGCGTGTGCCTGCCAACGGCGCTGACCGCCATACTTTGTCGAGAATATCAGTCTTGAAGTGACACGGCATGTTCTGGGGTTTGTTACTGACTGCGGCGGTGGCGTGATGTAAGGGTTGCGTGTCCTTTGATGACTGTAAAGCTGAGCTGGCATTCTCGGACATCAGGGAGAGTCCTCGTCTCTTACTGGCCTTATCAGCCTTTGGGTGAGTCCGAGTACTAGATGCCATATTGTGCTTGTTCTCGGACAGGATGAGAGAGTTCTCGGTCGTTGACTGCATTGCTGACTTGCTAAAGGCTTTTGGGCCCATTGCGGTATGTCCTCGTGCTTCTTACACCTTACGCGGTCTTGGGCAAACTGACAATTTGGGCTTCTCGGGTCAAGTACTCGTCCCCTTGCCCATTCTTTTAGGGACCCTGGGTATTGGAACCCAACACAATCCAACATAGACATACATATCCAACAATATTGCGGAAGAAAAAACACATCCCTAATAAATTTCGTTGAACCTGCACAATGTGAAACATTTTGTTTCACTTTCACAAAATAATCTAGTACAAAACAATAATCATATCCATGATCAAATATAATATCGACAGTTTCAGATATCACAAAATACCACAGGGCTAATAATATCGCCGGAAAATCCATAATATAACAAAAATAATGTTCGAAAACCAAACTAACTAATCTACAATATGTAAAACGACCTAAACTTATCCAAATACAACAATACCTAAATTTCATAACCAACAAGCCTAAACTCTTCAAAATTTTCAATCTAACTTGTTGGGAAAGAACTCATACGTCTCCTACTCATCTGAAGGTTAGTAAAAATAGTAAGGAAGTGAGTCAAATATTTAACAATGTATAAATATAAATAAAGAATAAATACAGTATACTTTAAAATAAATCGAAAAAACGGAGTAGGATCATAATGTATATATAACGTAATACATGATCAAATAGCATTTCCGAAACACATTTAATTTTTTCACATTTTATATCTGATTCATTTAAATTCTAAAATACGTAGAAATTCTTTCATTATTTAGGAACCAAGGCTAGTAGGCCTTACCAACTAATTGAACATTTGATCAATATTTGGATTGTATTCAATCCACACAATCATAGACCATAACCTCCTTATTTACATCCTGAGAGTAGGATGGTGTTACCTATTATCTTCCGATAGACAGGATCTGAATCGCACAGCGATACATTTTCAAACAACGATATATATTATAATATTTAAGGCATATTAGGGAATATTATCATTTGAAATAAAAATTATTTGTCAAATTTCTTAGTTTCTTTTTATATTTCATATTGAAAACTCTACACAAATATTTATAATCCTTTTTTAATTTTCTTACTCCTGGAGAAAATACTAAAATAGATAATAAATTATAGGGTTTCGATTTATTGATACTGATTCATAATTTTATATTCTTAAGCATATATGTACATATTTCATATTCCTTTGAGCTTGTACAGATATATATTTTCATATTCATATGAATTAAATCTTAGGCTTCAATAGATACTTTTTCATAAAAAGCAAATATACTGATAATCATAACTTTAACATAAATAGACCATAAATTATAATTCTCAAATTCTAATTATATAGAAACTTTAAGCATATTTACTAATATAAAATGGGAACCAAATAATAAAAAATAACATATAATTAATGATACATTTAATCCCCTAAATCTCGAATACACCAAATAGTTGGTAAAACATACATGCTTGTACAGAATAAACAGATTGGGTATATAAAAATAATATACATGTTAATAGAATCTTTAAACAGTAGTCAAATATTATTAGATACGAAATTAGACCAAACATAGGGCTGGAGGATACTTGCCTCAACTTTATACTTCGCAAATCTGAAGAAATGGTGTCCCAAAGGGCCCGAATCAGACGCTTCTCTCTCTACCAACGCGTCACCTGTAGCTTTGCCTCTATCTCTCTCTTCCCTTCGCACGCCTCCTGCTTCGCATTCTACCTTTGCCTCTCTCTTCTTCACCGACGGTGGCTCTAGCACGGTCGACGGTGACATGGTGGCAGACGGCGTCGTAGGTAATCGGCAAGTCTTCTCTCTCCATCATGCCTCTCTTTTCCCTATTTTCTCCCGATTCACCCAATTACTCTTAAAATCGGTACATATAATCTCAAAATCAATATCCACAAAGAGAATAGAAGGATTTACTTGTCTCGATTCTATTAATTTCCTCCAATAACGGCTACGAACAGTTAGCGGCCATTTTGGTTTCGGCTCATGATTCCTCTCTCTACTCACAACGATGCATAAAATGGAGGGTAACACCCTAGCGAGGGCTTCATCGGCTTCCATTCCCGGCATTGGGACCTCCGGCGGCGGCGATGGTGGTAGCCTGCACCAGTCTCCCTCTCTCTCCTCTTTTCTTTCTCTTTCCTTGAAACTCTCCTGATACCCATTTTCTTCTTTTTTCCATTTTTTTCTTTTACTTTTATATACATATATATGTACATATATATATATATACATATATATACATATATACATCATCATTATTATTATTATATATATTCTTTCTCTTTTTACGTTTCTTTTATTCCAAAATCTAAATCAGTGCTTGGACAATAGCACGGGCGCACTCCGGGTGTCACTCCACAATTCTGTTCTTTTCTCAAAATCTCATAATATTTAATTAATTTTTATCGCATTCATATTACCCAAAAAATAATAAATAATTTTAATTAAATTGGATAAAAGTTTAGGATATTACATGCTACGAACCGATCCGTTCTCACTTACAATGATGTGAATGCTGTGTACAAGAAGTACAATATTCCTAGCATCATTCCAGACATAATGCCATGGGCTAACGATAGAGCTTGCGCTCATCGATTTGGCTTCTTTACTATCTATGAGGCCCATTTGAATGAAGGTCTTTGTATTCCTTTTGCAAAAGAACTGTATGAGATCTTGGAAGTTCTTGATATTCCAATAACTCACCTCTACCACAATGTTCTTCGATATTTAATTTCTTTATGTATTTTCTTTCATCATTATGAGCTTACCTTGGACACTTGAGTCGTGGAGGTGATCTTTCGATTCAACCAGGAAGCTGATTGGATCTCTTTTAACCCCCGCAAGAAGTACAAAGTAAACGGGGAACCCAAATTCAATAAAGATTTGCAAGAACCGATTCTTTTATTTGACAATTCCTTTTGACTAAACTCTTTCTAATAATTGGGACAGAGTCAATGGCACCTATTTCGAGGATGTCTTGGAGAGAGAAGATTGAATGGCTCAGCTGTTGGCTGAGCTTATTGAAGAGAATGCCATTGCTTTGTGCCGGATGGGTTCTTAGCTTACTTGTAAGGCTCTCGCCGATGCTTAGTGGGAGGTGAGGACAGCATGGAATGACGTCACCATCATGCCGTTTCGCCAGCCCAAGAAGAAGCCAAGAGATATGTTCATCCAAGACTCTCCTGAAAGGGCAGTTGGTAGGGTAGTTCCTTCCTCTTCTTCCTCAACCAATTATAAGAGAGTTATGGATGAGACCTATGAAGCGATTATCGCAGAACATGCTGGCAAGCCTTTGTGGAGGCCAGGTTCTACTCATTCTTCTCTGGTTCATCCAGTTTTTAGGGGGACGACCTAGCTCATTGAGGGCAATGAGCCCCCAGTACCTTTTATTGTAAGAGTAAATGACCCATCAGTTGACGGATCGGTAAATCAATCAACGCTCCAATTGTAAATGAGTATAGGGTTCCAATTTTGGTTTCCTTGACACCTGATACATCTATCTCCATGCCTCCTACTATTTTTATCGAAGATGGTGATAATATTGATTAGGTGGCTAAAGAAATAATTGGTAATAATCCAAAAGCCATGGCTACAGAGGAGGTGCCTCGCTTTGAGGCTTCAATACTTGAGGTTTTGGAAGCTTTAGGTGTTTCTCCTTCACCTCTTGGCTTTGAGGTGCCCTTCTATCACTATGAATTGCCTTCTACGTGCTGGAGGCCTTTATCTGTGTCTGGACACGAGGATTCTCCTAGTCTGTCTTACCGGGAGGGTTCATTTCACCTTGAGGTGTTGTCTATGGAATTTTTTATTTTTTAGTTATGCTTTTTATCATTGTCATTCTTGACTAATCGTTCTATTTTACTTGATAGTCGCAGGAATTGATTCGTCTGATGGCGAATGGATTGTATCAGTGAGATGCTGTGATCTCTTGCCTGTCTCAGACATATGTAGACCATGCTGCACTCCGAGAGATGGAGATTCGAGTAGATGTTGCCATTGTCGAGGCTCAGCAAAGTTGAGATCAAGCTACTTTCTTCGACTGAGAGCTATCCAAGTCTTTAGTGAGATCCCAATAGCTCTCAGATGAAAGATCTTATGCTTCGAATTGAATTGCTTCACTCAAGGACAAGTTTTAGGAGGTTGAGCAGCAATTTTTCAATCTTTGAAGTGTGCCCGACTCGAAGAAGATTTGAGAATTTGTCTCCACCCAGAAGAACTTGGTTCCTGCACTGGATGATAGATTCTTGGATGACATTCATCACTACAAACGGAAGTGCATCCCTAGCTACTCGCGACTTACCTCTTGGTTTCCTCAATCCGAGAAATGTTGGAGCTCTTTGCCTATCAAATTTGGTTAATTTCTTGAAGACAGGTAGGGAGCCTTCACCACATCTAACATAGGCTCTTGAGCTTAGGATAGTTGTTCTGCTCAAATGTAGGCATTAGGTAGTATCTTACAATCTTCCTGATAAGCACTTCTTGTATATATTGATTCTTTAATAAACCAGTTAGATCACTTAAATCATTATCACTAATGTCTTTGCATTTATATTGAACCACTTTGCTTGAACATTTATTTTGCTTCAGACTAAGCATTGTTGTTATTATTGCCAGGCTTGGTTGGATGTATATGTCCGATAGTACTCTTTCCTATGAGAGGATATCGTAGCATGGAAAAGCCTTTTTTATGGCCGACTATGTTTAGTTGTCATAGTTTTTGGGCTTTGACGGAATCTAGATCGTCGTCCACACTAAGCTGACGGTGCTCATTCCTGTGAGAGGAAGTTGTTGCACTTATGTGTCAGGTTCTAGTTGTCAATCATTGTTGATTGATGTTGCTCTTTCCTGTAGAAGAAAATTATCACACGCATGCTGAAAAGTCTCCTAAGATTTTATTTTATTTTGACTGCTTTAAAGAATGTTAGACTTCTGTATTTAAGCTCCCAGGTCATTGTCCTCAACCTTGTTTTGGTTGGTCGCTCAATTTTTTGGACTGAGATTTTGACCATGCTTAAGTAGGTTGATTCACAAGTGAATATTTTCACCTAATTTAGGGGCAATCTGGGCATTTGAATTTATGCAATCACATTCAAACATTCAAATGAACAATAAAATAAAGAAATGATTATTTTATTAATTAAAATATGATTACATCATACATGTAGTTCATATGTCATGTACTAGATTTACCTATTATTGGTGATGGTTTACTAATAGTATTTTTTGAGGTGGATGGCGTTTCATATCTTTGGGATCAATTTTTCATTCTAGGTGCTTAACTTGTATACACCACTTTGGAGAATCAATGAAACTATGAACGACCCCTCCCAATTCGAAGATAGCTTATTCCTATTGGCGGTTTTGCCTGTAGCCTCTATGCTCCATAGAACTAGGTCCACCACTTTGAACTAGCATATTTTTACCTTTTTGTTATAGTATCGAGCGATCTGTTACTGATAAGCCATCATACGTAACCTTGCTACATCTCAAGACTTTTCGAACAATTTGAGATACTCACTGAGTTATTGGGAGTTGCTTTATGGGTTAAAGCATTCAATTCGAAGGCTAGGCAGACTAATCGCTACTGGGATGACCGCTTCGATTCCATAGCATAAACTAAATAGTGTTTCTCGTATAGGTTCCCTCGGTTTCGTCTTGTAGGATCACAGCACGGAAGGTAGCTCATCTGCCCAAGAGCCCCTACATCTTCTAGCTTCGTTTTTAACAAGTGTAGTAGGGTCCAATTCATTACTTCCACCTACCCATTCGCTTGTGGATAAGCAAGAAAAGTATGAACCAACCATATTTCCAAATTCATGCAATATTTGGTGAATCTTTTTCCAGTGAATTAGGTTCCGTTATCAATGACTGTGACCTTAAGAATCTCAAATCTACATACAATACTTTTTTGAACAAATTCTGTCACATTCTGTTCAATTATCCATGCCAGTGGAAAGGTCATTATCCATTTTGTGAAGTAGTCGATCCTAATTATGACAAACTTTCATTACCTAGATGCAATAGGTAATAGGCCTAATATGTCAAGCCCCCATTATACGAATGGTTATGGTGACTACAAGGTCTGCAACTCTGTGGGCGGTTGATAAAGAATGTTGTCATGGATTTGGTAGTTTTTGTATTTCTTTATGAGTTTCACGGTGTCTCGCCTCATCGTTGGCTAGAAGTACCCTTATCGAATGACATTGAATGTTGGATTCTTGCCCCCAATATGCGATTTGCAGATTTCGAGATGTATCTCGCTTAGTGCGTAGTCAACTTTTTCTGACATGAGACACCGCATGTAAGGGATGGAATAAGCTCGTTAGTACAGTCTCCCATCCATGATGGTATAGCAGCCTACTATCTCCTTTATACACTTGGCATCATTTTTGTGTTTTTCGGTAGAAGGACTTTAATGAGGTACCATATATACAGAGTTGTCCAGGTTTCGTTATTTGATATCTAAAACATCTCTTGCTTTGGGACTTCTATGCTTGGGGTTTGAAGAATTTCTCACATATCTCGGGCATATTGCTTGGGATTTCCAATTGTTGCTACCTTCACAAGCTGATCCGCTTTCCAATTGTCTTCTCTTGGGACGTAGAGTATTTTCACCCTATCGAATCCCTCTATCAGGCTCTTCACTCTAACAAGAAATCTTGCAAGCAATGGGCTAGTTACTTCAAAATTCCCGGTGACTTGGTTAATGATCAATTTCAAGTCACTATTGACAATCAGGTTTTTTGCCAATGATTTCCTTGCTATCGTAAGTCTGGCTAATAAGGTTTCATATTCAGCAACGTTATTAGTGGCCAAAAATCTGAGACTCATCAAGTATTTCATCTTTGACCCTTTTGGAGTCCTCAAAATCATGCCTGCTTCACTTCTTGATTGGGTTGATGACCCGTCCACATGTAAGACCTAGACAGGAGTCTCTTCTTGGTAGCGGGCACCTTTGCTTGTGTCGATGACATTTAGAATTAGGGTCATCATTTCGATTATGAAATCTATGAGACTTGACTTTTCATAGTCAGCTGCGGTCAAAATTTCACATCGAACTTACTCAATGTGATGGTCCATTTGATTAGTCGTCTGAACATGTGGGGGTTTTTTGCAAAATCCTTTCTAATGGCTGGTTTGTTAGGATGATAATCTTGCATGGAAGTATGGTCATAACTTCCTAGCAAAATAGAGTAGTGTTAGAGCAATCCTTTCGACATGTGAGTAACAAGTCTCAATATCTGTCAAAATTTTGCTAACGTATTAAACCGATCATTGTACCTCAAACTCTTACCTAATCAGGACCAAACTTAGTGTTGTGTCTGATATCACCAAATAGAGATACAACTCCTCACCTACTTTCGGTGAAGTCAAGAGAGGTAGATTGGTAAAATATTCCTTCAATATTTGGAATGCTGCCTGACAGTAGACAGTCCATTAAAAATAGCTCGCCTTTATTCCTCTTGGAGCCTTGAAGAAGGGAGATATTTCTCTACTCACTTTGCTAGGAATTAAAAGAGTGTTGCGAGTCTCTGGACTTCTTTCACAACTCGAGGCAGGTTCAGGTTCATGATGGTTTTTATCTCCTCAAGATTTATTTCAATTCCTCAGTGAGATACAATAAAGCCAAAAAACTTTCCAAAGGTTAACCCGAATATATACTTTGTTGGATTTAGTTTTATCTGTTGTGCTTGTAGCACCTCGAAAGCTTCTATAAAATCGTGAATATGGTTGTCAACTACTATACTTTTGATGAGCATATCATCTACATATACCTCAAATTTAACTGATTTGTGTCTCAAATATTTTACTCACGAGCCTTTAGTACATGGCTCATACGTTTTTTAGACCGAATGGTATAACTTTGTAGTAATACGTCCCTTAATCTATCATAAAAGAAGTGTACTTTTCATCGTCGGGACTCATTTGGTTCTAGTTGTAACCTAAATAGGCTGCTATAAAACTTAACAGTTCATATCTAGATGTTGTCTACCAATATGTCAATTCTCGATAATGGAAAATTATCTTTCAGACATGTTTTATTCATATCAGTGAAGTTGAAATACATTTGCCCCTTCCCACTGCTCTTCTTGATGAGTGTCTCCCTTGAGGGTCAATGGGAAATAGAGGTATAAAGCTGCATTGTCGAGGCCCTTGAATCCCAGCAAAATGCAAAAGTGATCTAAATGGTCCATCAAATTAGAACTTCCATCGTAGGACTCCAGGGTTGCCATCTCGAACTTATAAGAGAGTTGCTGTATCCAGATCTCCTTCGTGAATGGTGACCTTTCTCGATCAGCTGAGTGTTTATCAATGCTTCCTCTGAATAGCCACTATTCGATCGTCTAAATTCTCTCTTCTGCTTGGGAGGTAGATGCAATCCTCTCTTAGTATTGAGAAAGGTCTTTAACTCTGAGTGATTCAAGGAGACATGTTGGATCAGCCGGCTACGGGCCATCATCAGCAAGGTATTGCGTAATGATTTTCTTGGGCTAAAAGCCTCCAATCATCTCTAGAATAGCGTAGATTCCACTGCTGTGGGCTTTCATCCCGTACTTTGAGACTTAGTCGGCCTTTTAGTTAGGTTTGGACTCTATCGCTCATGGCCTCTTGGGCCTCGAAGTTGTCAGGCCATTGAATCATCTCCCTAGCGGGCTATCTCTTCCTCTGGTTCCTCCTTTTAGATGCTAAGGTATGAGAGTTAGAGGAAAGACCAGTGGTTACCTCTCCAAATAGGTACAAATGATCTAGAGTAGTTTTGACATCGTGTCCTGCCGAACATCCAGCATCTTCAATTTATGATCATGGTCGAACAATCGTCTCCATGACTACCCAATATAGGGTCATTGCTATGTGAGACGGTCTCTCTTGTCGGTATACTTACTTGAGCCCGAGTGTTTACCATGTTTATTTTCTTTGGTTGTGTGGTTAGACTTTTCGTTGTTCCTACAAATGGCACCAATACTCTAGATTCGAATTGTCGAACTAATTAGGGAGCCTCCTTACTTGAGAGCCTGGATGAAAAAAATTTTGATTTTTATTACTATGAATCTAAATCATATACACCACAATAAATAAATAACTGGTAAATAAAATATGGGACTCGTTTTCTGATATATCCTCTAACACTCAAGTTAATAATCTTTCTAATTTATTGATAAAGATAGGGAGAGTAAATGAAAGAATGCAAGTAAAAGGGAATCGAGTATTTGTTGGAGGATTAGGCTCCGTAAAGTGCATTCGAATGAGTGAGGGGCTTTGAGAGTATTACACTCGTTTAGGAAAGTGGCTTTGAGAGTTGCGCACTTGTGTGAAAGAGTGGCTCAGAAAGTGCTTCAACTTTCTTATTTATTTGAGTATTTGTTTGGATCCCCTCTTTTTCGGTAGGAAAATGCTGTTTCTATAGTATAAGGTGTAGTTTAATAACCCTCTAGGAGTTACACCTCCGGGAGTTATGAGGAAGTTACTTTTATAACTATCGCCTACATTTAATAGCTGGACTGTGTGATTTTTGACAGTTGGATTGGTGTGGTAATTGCCTATAATAGTTAATTAATTATCTATTAATATTTATTTATTGTCGTGTAAGTTAGGTCACGCCTCTTGAGTCAACCACTGCGCTTTCTAGTTTTTAGGCTTAGATGGTTTTCTAAAGGGCCGTCGTCACCTGGGCTTTTCTTTTTTCTATGTATTAGATTTTAAGAGATAGAGCCCCACTAATACAATGTTTTTTTTTTTATTTTTTGTGATATATATAAATATAATTTACTCAAATTTACAAAATTAGAAATAATATTTATAAAAGATTGATTTAAATAAATATATATTTGTATACTCTAATTTTTAAACTATGAATTTTATTTGCAATCTAAAATTTTGAAATTGTGATAAAAATACACATTTAATTTCTCTTCACAACGTTGCTCTAATTTTTGTAAAAACTCTCCAAATCTAATTTCAATTAAGAAAAAAAATTATTGAATGAATAAAATGGTCGGATACGAAGCAATATCCTTTCTGTTGGGTCCCATGTCTTGGCCCATGAAGGATTGCCAAGCCCATGAAGAAATCCGCGGCTCGCGAAAGGTCGAAAAGCCCACATGAAATGGTCAGCCCAGCCCAGCGGTCAAGAAACGCGTGCAGAGCCCGTGCTGGCAGAAGACAACGACACCCTGCAACGCATTTAATGCGATTACCGGGAAACCGGCGAAGAGGCAGAAAGGCTAGCCAATAAAGGAGCGGCTGGTACAGCGTCAACGGCTCCCACTGCCGTCTGCAGGCAGCCAGCCAATCCTCTCTCAGAGGGAAATCAGGCGTAGCCGGCAACGCTCAGAGGCGTAGCCGGCAACGCTTAGAAGCGTGCCATCCACGGCAAAAGGACAACCGGTGTGACCGGCGGTCCACAACAGTGACCAGCGGCACAGTAGCCCTTGCAACGGGCATTTTGGCGCCCAGAGTCTAACGGGGAGAGGCCTATAAGAGTCCTCATGCCCCACAGAGAAAAGGATCTTCTCCTTCAATCTCTCCTTCATCTTCCCCTGGCTGAACACTGATTCTGAATCAAACACAACCAGCTCTGAGCTTCTTCCTTCTACATTTGAAAGGGATAAACTAGAATTGAGGATAAACTCACTTCCGCCTAGCAAGAGCAAGCTCATGATTACCCATCCCACGTCTACTCGGACTAAGGGAAAGTCAGCCACCCGTCGCGGTGCACCAAGGAAGCCAGGCCTTCCACCACCTGCTCACCACACTCTCCATACCATAACACGAGCATCTCTTATGCTTTCACAGCTTACATCCGCGCACCGCTCTTAGTGTGCGCCATTTCCTTTCATTGCGGGGATTTGCTGACTTGAGCGTCGGAGTGGCCTCGGTGGGAGAAATCCTGCCGAACCCCTGACCTCTTGTTTGTGATTTGTGTTGTGCAGGTCCAAGTTCATAGAGACGGAGACTGGATCCTTCGATCGACGCTGCTGCGTGCTAGGAAATCCGAAGGCTCTCTAATCCGTACGGTAACCGCGGACCCGGGACGCAACATTGGCGCCGTCTGTGGGAAACTGACGAAAAGTCAAGTGTCTCTTTCCCACCTTATTCCTGAACCTCAGAAGATGGTAAACACTCGAGCACAAGCTAGTACTCCGGCGATGGAGGTCGCCGCCCAAAATGAAGTTCCCCCTGCTGGGAACCAAGCGAATGACCGACTGTGAGTTCGATGCCCACCGCCCGACCGCAGACGTGGGCGATGGGTTAGTTCTCCGTGCTCAGGCAAGAACATGGGGACCGGCCTCGGCCGGGACTGCCCTCCGGCTCCCGAGGCCTCCACCTCCAGGAGAGGAAGGAGTCGAGAGGCCTCCCGCAGGAGGCGTGCCAACCGGCTCGACCACGCAGCAGCCCCGACGGACCCAAGTGAAAACGATCAGAATGAAGCGGAAAGTCATCCCGCTGACGATGACCAGGAGGATAGCCCCGAAGGGTGCAACCCCCAAAACTCGCGTGGCAACGGGAGGCCAGCCGCTGCAGGCTCCAACGGCGAACGAGCCACTCAGGTGGAGAGTCGCCATCCCCGACGAGCTCGGACACACCTCCAGGGCAACACGGAGCTCCGCGACGTTATCAATGCGCGGAGAGGCTCTATAGATCCATCGATGGAGGAGAAAGTTAAAGTGTTGTGGGACACCCTGCATAAGGAGAAACCCACACCCTCCTCCGCCGACCTCCGTAGATCGCCCGTCGCCATAGACTTGCGGACGCAACCGTTGCCAAGCAAGTTCAAGATGCCGGCCCTGGAGGGATACGACGGAAGCAAGGACCCGATGGATCACCTCAACTACTTCCGCACTCACCTATCTCTGCAGGGGGCAAGCGAGGCCTTGATGTGCCAGTGCTTTCCCGTCACCCTTAGGGGGACGCGTTGCTCTGGTTCCATGGCCTCCCCCCGAACTCCATACGCTTGTTCGACGAGCTTGTCGGGACAGCCTCTTGAGCCGCTTGCCTCCAACAAGGGGAGGAGAGGCAACCGTGGCACCTGATCCGCCTCCGCCAAAGGTCAGATGAAAGCGGCGGTGCCTCGGACTGCTTCATCACCGAGGCGCGGCGGATCTCTCATCTCTCCGACGAGTTGAAACTCAATGCCTTCATCGCCACCTCGGCGGCGGGGACTTCTTCAAGCACTGCCGCACCAGCGCCCTCGACCTTCCGGGAGGCTTGAGACCATTGCCCGATCGTACATCACGGCCCAAAAGGCCGACGAGGCGAAGTGCGCGAGCGGTGGACCCGCCCCGGAAGCGCCCGCAGAAAGGCGCGGCGGAGAAAGAGGGACAGCGATGGCCGCGCTTCCCGGAGAGTCGAAGTAACAGCCAAGGCCCCGGGCCAAAAAGATTACAAAGCAGACCTCCCCGACCCCTTTGAATGACAGCCGTGCGAACATCCTGATACAGATCCAGGATGAGAAGTTCTTCAAGTGGCCAAAGACGCCCAAGGGTCCCAGCGGCAACAAACTGCACGTGGGTATTGCAAGACCACCACTGCCTGGGACACTCAACCAAGAACTGCCGGACCCTGCAGTTTGAAATTGAAGATCTGATCCGGCGCAGACACTTGAAGAGGTTCGTGAAGAGCTCAGGGCAGGAACCTGTGACTTCCGACGGTAAAGCCAGTGAATCTCTGAGAGCCCACACGGCGGCCGGCGTGGTCCATATGGTCTCCTCCACTGATGCCGCGGACGCCAGGCGTGGGCAGCTGGAGGCGACTTCCAGCAACAAGCGGGCAAAGATAGGGGTTAGGAATGATGTCATTAGCTTTAGCAGTGACGATATGGCTCATGTAACCTCTCCCCATACCGACCCCTTGTTGTATCGGCCCTCGTTTCAGATGGTGGGGATGACTACCAATTGAAACGGGTCTTCATTGATAATGGAAGTTCTCAAAATTTACTGTATCTCACTGCCTTCCTTAAACTTGGACTAAAACGAAGCCAAATGAAAGCTGCAAGTAGACCCTTTACGGCTTGGACAACGAGCCAGTCCCCGTGCAAGGGATAGTTCGGCTGGAAGTCACTATTGGAACCCACCCGCGTACTATAACGTGAGAGCTGGCGTTTCTCGTTGTTGACCTTCCATCCGTTTACAATGCCATATTAGGCAGACCTTTCCTGACCGCCTTCGAAGCTGTGACGTTCATCCCACACCTAAAGGTGAAATTTTCCACCCCCTGGGGCGTGGGAGAAGTCCTCAGAGACCAAGAAATGGGACAGACGTGCTACCTGTCCCAGATCAACCCCGTGGCACCATGTTGCCCAGACGATGACCTTGATCTCCGCGACGAAACCTCGCTGCAACAGGCCCAGTTCGGAGAGGAAACTGAGGCGATCCCACTGAACCCTTCCGAGCCAGAATGGTGCATCAACGTGGGGAGATCCCTCCAACCTTCGGAACGTGACAGATTGATTACCTTCCTCAGGGCTAACTCCGACGTGTTCGCGTGGGTCCCCGCAGACATACCCGGGATACTAGCCGCGGTCATAGTCCACAAGCTGGGCCTTGACTCGAGCCAAAAGCCCGTTCGGCAGAAGCGGAGGAACCACTTCGTCAAGAAGTTGGTCGCCACCAGGGAAGAAGTGAAGAGGCTCTTGGACGCTGGATTCATCAGAGAAGTCCAGTATCCGGAGTGGCTGTCCAACGTCGTGCTGGTGAAAAA
The DNA here is from genome assembly GCA_033239525.1 of Nepenthes gracilis. Taxonomy (NCBI): domain Eukaryota; kingdom Viridiplantae; phylum Streptophyta; class Magnoliopsida; order Caryophyllales; family Nepenthaceae; genus Nepenthes; species Nepenthes gracilis. The sequence goes on along the minus strand of BSYO01000037.1, from coordinate 12,281,750 downwards.
GAGTAGCGGCAAGTGGCGGATGTGCATCGACTTCACGGACGTGAACAAGGCCTGCCCCAAAGACAGCTTTCCGCTTCCCAGGATTGACCAGCTCATGGACTCCACATCCGGGCACGAACTCCCGAGCTTCATGGACACATACTCTAGGTATAACCAGATCCAGATGGACCAAGGGGACGAGAAGCACACCTCGTTCATGACAGACCAGGGTACGTATTGCTACAAAATGATGCCCTTTGGTCTCAAGAATGGTGGCGCGACCTACCAGCGCCTTGTGAACAAGATGTTCGAAGCTCAGATTGGACGGAACGTGGAGGTGTACGTCGACGATATACTTGTGAAAAGCAGAGTCGCGAGCAACCACGTCAACAACCTAGATGAGACCTTTCAGGTCCTCCGACGGCACGGGATGAAGCTCAACCCCGCCAAGTGCGCATTCGGAGTGACCTCAGGAAAGTTCCTAAGCTTCATCGTGTCTTAACGCGGCATCGAGGCTAACCCAGAGAAGATCAATGCCATCCTCGACCTGAACCCTCCGTGGACGATAAAAGAGGTACAGAAGCTGACCGGGTGAGTAGCAGCCCTCTCGCGGTTCCTCGCCAAGTCAGTAGAGAAATACTTGTCCTTCTTTAAGGCGCTAAGGGGCACCAAATCGCAGGGGTTCAAGTGGAGTGAAGAATGTGACGAAGCCTTCAGGGAACTGAAGACTCACCTCTCCAGTGCACCGCTCTTAAGCTTTCCGCGAAGGGGAAGATCTCTACCTCTACCCGGCCACATCGGGCGGCCCTCGGCTGTTAGTTAGTTGAGCACAAGGGCGGACAACGGCCCGAGTGTACTACGTGAGTGGTGGCCGACTGACGAGAGGCCCGCTATCTCGCACGCTGAAAGATGGCGCGCGCTTTTGTCTATGCGGCGCATGAAGTCGCAGGCCCTATTTTCGGCCGCAGACTGGATCGTTGTACTAACAAACCAGCGTGAAGTCGATCTTGCAAAAGCTGGAGATGTCCGGCCGACTGGTTAAGTGGGCTGTCGAGCTAGGGGAATTCGACCTGAAATTCCAACCCCGACCAGCCGTGAAAGGACAGGCTCTGACGGACTTTATCGTCGAAGCGGTGACGCCTGCGCAAGAAGAAGATAGCAACCCATAAAGCGTGGTAGATGGCGATCCTCCCGCGTGGACCCTGAACTTAGACGGATCATCTACCCAGGCAGGCAGTGGAGCTGGTGTCGTGCTAAGGACGCCTGAGGGCATAGAGATCGCATGCTCCGTTACTCTGGCCTTCTCGGCCACGAACAACATGGCGGAGTACGAGGCCCTCCTCGCGGGCCTGCGACTGGCGAAGGAGTGTTCCGTGTGGTTGTTGATCGTGCGTAGTGACTCTGAACTTGTGGTCAATCAGGTGAAGGGGAACTTTGATGCCTCGAATCCGCAACTTGTGAGGTACCTGGAAAAAGTCAATGCCCTGATCCCTGAGTTTGGTCGTTTTGAGATCGAACACATCCCGAGATCGGACAACGAGCGCTGATCGACTGGCCCGGGATGCGGCCGCCAGATCGTGGAGCAAGACGCGAGGGAGCCTGTGGAAAGTCCGACCGCACCAAGATTGTGCCAAGCCAAAGAAGTGCAACGGGTCGACACAAGGAACAACTGGATGGCACCGTATGTGAAGTTCCTAACTTAAGGGACCCTACCCGACGACATCAACGAGGCCAAGCGGATCAAGAAGACGGCAGGATGGTACACAGTCCTGGATGGGAGACTATATAGGCGAGGATACTCCACTCCTCTCTTGAAGTGCCTCACGCCAAAGGAAACCGATTACGCGCTGGCGGAAGTGCACCTGGGGCTGTGCGGCTCGCACATCGGTGGAAAGAACCTAGCATTCAATGTCATGCGGCAAGGGTTCTACTGGCCCACCATGAAGCGGGACGCTATGGATTTCGTCCGAAAATGTGAAAGTTGTCAGGTCCATGGCAATATGATGCACCAGCCGCACACGGAGCTGCACTATCTCCAATCCCCATGGCCGTTCGCACAGTGGGGGCTCGACATACTTGGACTCCTACCTATGGCTGCCGGACAAAGAAAATTCTTGATCGTCGGCATCGACTACTTTACCAAATGGGTGGAAGCCGCCCCTCCCGCCAAGATCACAGAGCAGAATGCGACGAAATTCCTCCGTCAGGGTATCGTTTGCCGCTTTGGGATCCCTGAGGCCGTAGTGACCGATAACGGAACCCAGTTCACCGGCAAGCGCTTTACGAAGTACTACCGCGACCTTCGCATCAAGTTGGTACATACGGACAGGTCGAAGTCACCAACCGCACATTACTGCATGGATTAAAAACCAGGTTCGAAGACGCAGGGGGATCCTGGACTAAGGAGCTACCGTCCGTGCTATGGTCGTATCGAACAACCGCGAGGGAGCCGACAAGGGAGACGCCCTTCAACCTTTGCTTTGGGGCTGAGGCTGTGGTGCCCGTAGAGGTGGGAATGCCAAGCCTGCGGATCGAATGCTTCGACCCAGCCGCCAATGAACAAAGGCTCCGGGAAAGTTTGGACCTGCTCTCAGAAGTTCGAGACGCCGCACGACTACGAGCCGCGGCCTACAAGCAGCGAGTCGCACGGTACTACAACAAACGGGTAAAGGTGCGGCCACTGGAAGTTGGAGATCTGGTCCTCCGGAGCGTAGAGGCGGCGGGAAAGATCGCGAATAGGAACAAACTCTCCCCCAGGTGGGAGAGGCCGTTCCTCGTCTCCGCAATCCTCCGGAGCGGAGCGTACAAGCTACGCGCCCAGAACGGAAAACTGGTCCCGCGGACCTGGAATGCCGCCAACTTAAGAAAGTACAATCAGTGACGCTACATCGACTCAGGTAAGTCGCACGCGCATGCATCATAACGAATGCTTGGACATGAGCTTTATCTTTTGATTAACATGATCACTCTATCATTTCTGCATATTCATTTGTGTGAATCGATGACATGTATTGCATTCTTAAATGCAATACCCCTATGTCGGGAGGACAAGCGTCCGTCCAGAAACTAGTCCTTGGCAAGGTGCAAAGTGGTCTTGATAACAACCGTCCTGTGACTCCGTCCTCACGCCGAGATGGCCTGGGACGGCCAGGCATTTTGGCTCCGCGCCAATGGGCCCAAGCGGCCCCCCAGAGATTAAGCTCCGTGCTAGACAGCCCGGAAGCAGCCAGCCGCAGACTGGGACATCTCACCAAAAGGACCCAGGCGGTCCATCCAACAGGCTCCGCGCCGATGACCCAGGCGGTCAAAGCATCAGGCCTGGGGGCTTTTGAAGTCCCCAATCTACGGCCGACAAAACCTTAGGGGGCAAAAAATCGCAAGCGTGCAGCGACCTTCTTGAATAGAAGATAGCACCCTCAGTCTACAATGGTCGTGGGCTAGGACCTCAACTTGGTGATTATAACGCTTTGAGCAGGGGCGACACACCTCCCGCAATCATATGCGACCGAGTCCTAGACCCAGGAGTTCGGTTACCGTAGCCTGACAGCTGCACTGACCCTCGTTGCGGTTCCAGGGGCTTGGCGACGACATTCGCTTCACCGGATCGAGCCCCCCAAACGTGTGAGCTGTGATGACATCCTCTTACGAAGGACGAGTACCATGCAAGAAGGCGCCGGGATAGGGCCTTAGCAACAGTGGCTCCAAAGAGCCTAACGTTCAAGCATGAGGCGTAATCCAACGGATGAAAGTAAGCGAAGATAGCAAGCAACATCCCACGATGGAAAAAGCACAAATGCAAAGAAGAGAAAGACGCTTTTCATTCATATATGAGGAACAAACATGGTACAAAAACAAAAGACGGTCCAACAACCAACACAAGCAGAGACTAATCAGGCAAACTCGACGGACCCGCCTCCTCGGTGAAATTCTTCAGGCGAGATGCCTCCTCTATCCCGGCATTCCCTAGATGAAGGACACCCTCAGGGACGTGAGGAGCCGCCAAGGAGAAGATCCTGCGACATAAGCGGATGCTGTCCCAATACCGAGCCTCCAACGCCAGCCGTGCTTCTGATGGAGAGTACCGGCCAACCATGTCTCCAACTAGCCGGGTGACACAATCCTCCAGGGTGACGACTATGGCTTCCAGCTGCGCCACCCTCTACTGTAGGCGCCCGTTCTCCTCTTTGAGAGATGCGAACTGGGCCCTTCCATTGAAGATGGCCTACTGCAAGTCCCCGTGAAGGAGGACGGACAACACATCAAAAGGGTTGACCTCACCTGAAGCCTGCGAAAGAAGCAATGTCAAAAGCACTTCCAAAGCATGTAACCGTAAAGGAAGGACAGATGGAAACGGCCTCACCTGAGCAGGAGTAGCACTGGGAGAGCGCGCAAGGTCACCTGAAAGAGCCTCTCCTTGGGGCTCCGCTCCTTCACCAGCTGGAGGAGGGCTGACTGGAAGGCTGGCTGCCGTAGGAACGCTCGGCGGCTCTTGCCACGATGACGTCCCGGCTTCCCCCTTCGCCGGCCTAAATTGGATCAGCAGCAAGCGCGGCGCTGTCCTCCGTAGATGTGGCCAGACCTTCGCCGCGGAGCCTGTATTCCGAAATGGGCTCCACAAAGATTGCTAACCACTCCGCAGGCCCCCTGGCCTCCGGTACCAGCGTAGCCGCAGCTGCAAATGGCCCCTCCGGGCCCTCAAGAACGACGACATCATCCGTCGCCTCTGCAGTAGAGCAAGCGGGTGGATTCCCAGTGGGTAGAGACTCCACCTCGCAGACCTCGCGAGCGGCTAGTCCCCCGAACGAAGTTGACGACGGTTCGGCGGTTTCCCCCTGGCAACCCGCGCTTGAAGATCTCTTCGAAGCCGGATTTCCCACCACGACGGAAGGGCCGTCGATTCGTCTCCTGGACCTCCTCAAAGAAGTCCCCTCAGCTTCCCTTAGCCTCTTAAGGGCGGCCTTGTCCTCATCGTCGTCCGTCGACAACTCCAGCAACGAGCAGCTTTCCTCCTCGATCCCCCCGGACGGCGGAGGAGCGGTTGTATCTCCAGGATCTCCCTTACCTGGTCCAGCGATCGCCCATCCCGAACGAGATCCCCATTTGCAGGCCCCGAACGTGATGGAGATAAGGAAGTAACCCTGAATCGAGAACTTCGCCTCTTCTGACTTGATAGCAGATATCAGCTTCTCTGACTCCGCGGCGTCCTCAGCAGTTGGCTTCTCATGGAAATACTCTAAAATCGGGCCCCACACCCTCGAGAGCTCGGAGTCAGGGGGCTCTTGCAAAAAGAAAAAGCGCTCCTTCCACCCTTTCACTGAGTCAAGGTTGGTGCCGCGAAAGCGAAACCCCACCTTGGGGGACATCGAAACCCAATCCTCCGACTCCGGTGAGTGGAAGATTAACCTCGCTGTCTTGGCATCAAAAGAGCCTCCGTGAAGGATGGCAAAAATGCATAAGGACACCAGATAGCGCAGGGGGTTGGGGTGCAGCCTAGCCATCGGAACTCCCATCGCGTCCACCAGCGCATACAGCGTGCAGTGCATCAGGTAACGAAGCCCGCCCTCAGATGGTGCTCGTACACCGTAATGAAGCCCGCTGGGGGGCGCTGCTCTATCCAGTGCGTCAGGAGCACGGTAACTCCAATTGCTGGGAAGGCCATAATCGACCATGAGAGAAGCAATGTTTCCAATAGTCAAGACGGACTTGGTGTTGTGAACACCATGACGCGCGGCTCTGGGAGCCTGGGAAGAAGAAGAGCTTTCTCTCTTTATCGCCATTTATCTCTCGAAAGTCACAAGTACGTGCAGAGAAAATATCGGTAGAAGAAGGGAAGCTATCCTCGATTGGTTTAAATAGCCAACGCAAAGCCAAAAGGCGGGAAACCAAAACGGCATCGCCACAGGCGATTAAGACACGTGTTGGCTCCACAACGCACCGCGGGATCCGAATCGTTCGCAATGATGGCTAGACGCCAGACTAACAGGCGCATCCCTTCAGCCGTCTCGCAAGGGTCCACGCTGGTGCCGCCGCATTAAATAAGGGCTCACGATAGTAGAGCCTATGAAGAAGTGCACGATAGCACAAAACGGAAAAGCCAACCAAGAAGCAAGAAATTCAGCAGACAAAACGGTGCGAAAAACTAACGACTTTTATTATATCAACAAATCCCGTTACAACGGTTTAAAAAAAAAAAGAGCACGACGATGACGAAGACGGCTAATGGTCCCAGTGGCCAGTGGAGGAGCTTTGGACGTGGTAGTCCACCAACTGATCTCGAGTTTTTGCGAGCGAGTTACGAGGATCAAGAACACCAACGCGGAAGCTTGGATCCTCCAGTGAGGCCAGCCTTCGGCAGAGCCTAATGGCGTCAAAGTAGGTCTGTTCCAAGACAGGGTTCACTCCCTCTGGCCGAAGCCTCGTCCTCAGCTCCGACCGCAACTCGGCGACTTCAGCCTCGGGTCGTTTCTTGAGCCGCTCGATCTCCTCTTCAAGCGCCAATGCGCGGGCCTGCGCATCCACATCGGCACCAGCAAGACGAGAGGCCCTGGCCTCCAATCGCAGCCCGGCGACCTTAGCATCGTGTTGTCGCTGGAGTTGCTCGATCCCTCCTTCAAGGGTCAATATGCGGGCCTGCGCCCCCACGTTGGCACCGACAAGACGTGTGGCCCTAGCCTCTGACTCGGCCCAAGCGCTTTCTAAATGTGCGACGCAGGCCCTCAACCACTCCACCTCAGCCGTAGCTGCCCCCCGACGCGGCAGGACCCTCTCAAAACCCGGAGGCACTCCCCGACTCTGAGAAGGGCCAGCGACCGTGGCTTCAGAGCGAGCCCCCCTGAAGTGCCGACTCCTAAAGTCACGGGAGTGTGAGAGCCGAACTCAGACTCGTTAGAAGAGCGTTCCGTGTCGCTAGAGGTATCTTCCATTGGTTTCACAACAAGAAAATACGCACAGGAAGAGCAAACCGCCAATAAACGTGCAAGTGCAAAGGAGTGCCAGTTCCAGGAGAAAACGACGTGTTTAAATAGGCGAAGTTTTCTCCGGAGAGGCGGCAACTCCAAAAGACAGAAAGCATTAAGGCGTGGCCAATGGGGATTTTACACGTGGGAGGCTCCTGAAATCTCACGCGTTTCCAAAACGAGGCTCCACGAGGCGACGTCTCCTGGCCGCGAAGGAATTAAATGTGCTGGCCATCCCAAGAGACGTGACAGCTGACAGAGACACCTCAAGCTCTCACAGAATTACACGTGGATTTTTAGGGCAAAACGCTCGGCAACGGAAAAAATACGCACATAGACAAGATGAGAATGAAGGCAAAAAGAGGCTACTTCTTTTATTAATCAATGCTTTCTTACAAAGTACAAAGTCTACAACAATAAGGCTACGAGAAAGAAGAAGGAAGACAACGGTGCGAAGCCCCGTATGCTCCTGTACCATGCCCCAGATGAGCTTGGCGTACGTGATCCGCATGAGGTCCCCACGGCTGGAGCCGTCGGTGGTTCATCGAGCGGACTAGTTTGGAGGCGCAGAGTATCCCTTGGTGGAAGTCGGCAGAGTCCAATCCACCAGGGTGCGGGAAGCACAGAGGCCAGGGAAGCACTCCGAGAAAGTAGGATAAGAAACCCAGCTTCCACAGATGGCTACTGACCTCAAGATCCTTCCGTGGTTGGCGCCCTGTCGTGACACGTGAGAAGAGCACCTGCGAAAGCCTTCACCTCACAGGTGAAGATACCCGCAGAGAATCCACCAAGGGTCTGCCCAGGCCAGCCAGGCTACAACTCGGAAGGGAGCGCGCGCGACCAGCAGAATGGCCGAGCCACTCTTGTTAGTGCAGAGGGCGAACTGCAGGACGAGGGTTACAACAGTCTTCCCCAAGAGCTTTAAGCATTCGATTGATCCATCCAACTCCTTTCTTGACGCGCCAAGGGCTGGGAAAGAATCTTCTTCATTGCCTCTTCGGGTTATCGCTAAGGGATGAACTCAACTTGCTTGAGTACCCCTCCTATTTATGGACAAGATGCAAGCCATCCTCTCACCCAACGCAACACGGCATCCCGCAGACGTCTTTCGTGTAACAAGGGAGACCGCTGGTCAAACGCAACCTGAGGTGCGCGAATCTCGCCCGGCGAAGTGACAAGTCAGGGAAGCGCTTGAAAAGCCTGCCTTGGCTCCTGGGGAAGGCGCGAACTCAAAAAACGATAAAAGATAGCGCGGCACGAGGAAGGGTGTGAGGCTACGGAAATGGGCCCAGGGGACATGCCAGGCCCGACCACTGGTCGGCCCAGGCATGGGGGGGCTAGTGTTGGGTCCCATGTCCTGGCCCATGAAGGATTGCCAAGCCCATGAAAAAACTGCTGCCCGCGAAAGGTCCAAAAGCCCACATGAAATGGTCACCCCTGGCCAGTCAAGAAACGCGCAGAGCTCCAGGCCGGGTAGAAGACAACGGCAACTCCGCAACGCATTTAATGCGATTGCCGAAATCGGCGAAGATGTGGAAAGGCTAGCCAATAGAGGAGCACTGCAGCGTGCCAACGGCATTGCTGCTCGCAGCAGCCAACCAATCCTCTCTCGAGGGAAATCGGGCGTGGCCGGCAACGCCGAAGCGTGCAATCCACGGCAAAAGGACAACCAACATGGACCGGGCGGTCCACAATAAAGTGACCAGCGGCAAAGAGCCCTCGCAACGGGCATTTTGGCGCCAGAGTCCAACGGGAGAGGCCTATAAGAGTCCTCACACCCCACAGAAAAGATCTTCTCCTTCAATCTCTCCTTCATCTTCCCCCTAACAACACCGATTCTCGAATCAAACTCAACCAGCTCGAGCTTCTTCCTTCTACATTCGAAAGGGATAAACTGGAACTGAGGATAAACTCACTTCCGCCTAGCAAGAGCAAGCTCACGATTACCCATCCCACGTCTACTCGGACTAAAGGAAAGTCAGCCATCCGTCGCGGTGCACCAAGGAATCCAGGCCTTCCACCACCTGCTCACCACACTCTCCATACCATAACACGAGCATCTCTTATACTTTCACAGCATACATCCGCGTAACGTTCTTAGCGTGCGCCATTTTCGTTCATTGCAGGGATTTGCTGACTTGAGCGTCGGAGTGGCCTCGGTGAGAGAAATCCTGCCGGACCCCTGACCTCTTGTTTGTGGTTTGTGTTGTGCAGGTCCAAGTTCATAGAGACAGAGACCGAACCCTTCGATCGACGCCGCCGTGTGCTAGGAAATCCGAAGGCTCTCTAATCCGTACGGTAACCGCGGATCCGGGACGCAACACTTTCCAAAACGAACGATCCTATCTATATTTCCAATAAAACTGTTCAATATTTATCAAATTGTAATTTCTTTTAAATTAAATTTGTATTCTTCTAATTGAAATAATATTGCACGAAAACTAGTTTTTTGTGTTTATCTGGAGAAATATATTATACATGCCTATGCCCTGATATCATCTTAATTTATAAATAAACTAAAACAGAAATTAATATTTAAATAAAGATTAAGAATATGATTAATATTAAGAATACGTTTAATATTGTTTTTGGGGTATATGTGTTTTTTTTTAAAAAAAAAAATTAAGGGTTTCTTAAATTAATATGTGAAATATTTGGGGATCAGATTGAAATTTCTTTTTATTTTTATTTTTCATATGGTAGGTGTTTGCTACCTTTGAACGCAAGGAAATCGAATCCAAAGTCATCGTAAAAAGAAAAAGCAACTATGCCTTCTATGCTAAGGCTTAGGCTCAGGCCTTCTTTACCAGGACATAAAGAAATATTTACCATTATTTTCATAAAGACCAATCAAGATTACGCATATGCGTGGTCACCAACTTGATTCGTACCAACGATAAACTGTATAGAAGTTTGAATTGAACTGATAATTGAATATGGGTTTGAGAGGACTAGAAATGTTTCCTAAGGGATCCCTCCCTCGTTGAGTTAGCACAGGACAAGACAAATTAGAAACTAACTAAAATAATTCAGCTAGAATAAACCAATAAGAATAAAATAAGAACTTATCTGAATTTAGTACGAGCAACGGGCTTGATGGGTACGGATAAGAATGAGCTAGCCCAATGCACAGATTAGGAGATACGAAGATCGGATCCGTGTCTAATCATGCATCCAAACGTAACAATGCGACTTCCTAATTTATACATTTATTTAGATTTTCAAAACGCATCATTAGTATCGTTTGTGAGAAATAGATAATCAAGCCACCCAAAAAGGACATGGCCAACACTAGGGCCCAAACAAGCATACCACTCAAAGATGTCATTTCTCATGGTGACGACCCAATAGAGGATAGCCATAGAAATACTCATTCAGCCTCCAATGTAAACGTGGAAACGCTGACAGGTCAAGTGGACACAATGTCTAAGGTCCTCTAGATCATTTGCAACAGATTAGAATGATATCCATTGGGGCCTCTATCGTCCAACTTCCAAACTTCTACATCTAGAAGGAGGAATCGGAGGAAAAAGTAGCCAACTAATGAGGTGATTCCATGGCCTGATGACCTCGAGGCCCGAGAAATCTTGAGCGACAAGGCCCAAACTCCACAAGAATGTCAACTAAATCTTAGAGCGTGGGATGAAAGCCTAGAATGGTGAAATTCGCGCTATTCCCGATTTGTCAGGAAACCTTCAACTTGTAATGAAGCATTATATAGCACTCTTCTAACGAAAGTACATAACTGACAGGTATAGCACATATCGCTTGAACCATTCGAGTTGATGGCTTGGGGGTTCTTAGAGCTCCCCATCAAGTGGCCACTAAAACCTTAGGGGACTTCTACAGCATACGTACTGCAACCTCCTTCTGACGGAGAGAGCATCATCAGTCGGTGATAGTCAGCAAACTAGGACCAGACACTCATAAGCTATGACATCCTTTGATAGGACCGAGCACTAATATGACAATATGTGAGTGACGACCTATGACTCTGCTAAGGCCCGATGATTGCGACCATGAAACCCAACCGACCCTAGTGAGGCTCACCCATAGGATTGCGATGACATCCCACTCAAAGGATAGAGCACCCCATAGAATCAAAGTGTCGCGACATTCCCTCGAGGGAATGAGCACAGACGGGCAAGCGTGCCCGAGATAAGCCTTGCGACGATAGCGGTAATGCTTAGCTAATGAAACGAAGGAAATCAATTCCACATGAAAGCATAAACAAACAGTAACAAAGATCTTAACGATCTGACTGATTTCATTACAAAGATCAAAGTGTACAAATCAGGCCGTCCACCAAAGAAAGACACAAAGTAGCCTAATGATCTAGAGAGGGACGACTCAGGGGCTGAAGGCTCGACAATCTCCTTGGTAGGGCCTAACATATCTAACTTTTGTATAGCACTGACATTTATTGGATGAAGAAGGGAGACGGGAAAGTTTGGGTCCACCGGCTGCACTACTCTGTGGTAGAAATTGATGCCATCCCAGTACTTGTCCTTCGTCACTTTTTTGAGCTCGTCCACTGGGATGGAGGTCCTCAACTCGCCCTCGAGCCAAAGGATGTCTTCCTGAAGATGAAAGTAATGCACCTTGAGCTTGCGGGAGCGACTTTTAAGGGAGGTGATCTTCAACCCAGCCTCACACAACTCACGTTCAAGGGAATCACCCGCTCTTCACCCAACTTCGCCCATTCGGCCATGGCTACGAGCTCCTCTGTGTCAACGTGCATTCAGGCTAGATTGTCGATGGCTACTGTGAGTTGGTGAGCCCTCTCCTGTACGTGCCGCTAGAGAGCTAGTTAGGTGGATCACAACAAAAACAATGAAGAAGACAAGGAGATGCTCGGAAAGTACCTTAGCGAATGAAAGCCTCTCTGAGGACGGATGGCCTAGGACAACCTTAGCTACCCCCATAGCCTCCTCAACTTTGACGGCTCTACTTAATCCAACCCCTAGGGACCTAGGGTGGCACTCTCGCATCCTCTCCAACATCTGTGGCCACCATCACCTCTTAGACTCCAGGGTCCGGGGGTTCAGAGGAAGGATCCCCAGTGACCTCCTTGTTGCCCTCGACCTCCACCACCTCGAAAATCACACCAGCTGTCTCCGCCATCCCAACGGCTTCTACATCTCCATCTGCCTCTCTGGCCCCGTATGCCTCCCCGATTGGAGCATCCGCCATCCAGCCTTCACAGGAGGCCTCCTCAGCAGTGCCCGCATGAAGACCAAGTGTGGGCTCCCCATGCGAAGACTCGACATTGGTAGGGATCCCATATTGCGCTAACGTCGGCACAAGGATTGGCTCGACTTAAGCATCGACCTCCTGAGTGCTCGCGGTTGAAGCAGGAGTCATGGAAGGCTCACCACCCTCTGCCGACTTGGCAACCCTAGATGCCTAACCCGATGAGAATGCAAAAGCAGAAGCCATCCTCCTTGAAGACCTCCAAGATCATTACACTCGCTCCAACGCAGCCTCATCTTCTCTAGAGGAGAAAGAAGAATCGGAAGAAGTATGGTTGGAAGAGGGGTATTGCCGCTTGGCGAGCTTGCCAAAGGGCTCTCGAATAACCAATGCCCCAGGCTTCCACTGGGGCGCGGCAGGCAATGTGGGGATAACGCTAGCCACCTCGGAGCTAGGCTCCCATGCGGCAGTAGTGAAGGCCTCCAGGGTCAACTAGTAGGCCCTTTCCCACAAAGTGTCGACGTGCATCTGAATGAGCTCCGTCAACAACTTCTCCTAGGCCGTCTCATGGCTTTTCAAGGACCTGGTCATGCTAGGCCGCACATTTCCCCACTCACTGGAAAGAGCCCAATCAAAAGAGACTGCCAGATAAAAGTAACAGTCCTTCCAATTCTTTGTCAAATCTAGATTCGTCCCTTTAAAGTTAAAGCCCAGATGCATAGACAATGAAATCCAGTTCATATTCTGAGTGAAGCGAAAAATTGCCCTCCCCGACATTATACTGAACTAGCAGCCCTGACAGCAAGAGAATAAGGACAAGGACAACAAGTACCGGAGGGAGTTGGGCTAAAACCTTGCCACCAGAACTCCCAAAGCTATCAAGATCACATGCAACTCTGGCAACACCAGGAAATGGAGTCCGCCCCGCAAGTGAACCTCATATATAGTGATGAATCTCTATGGTGGAGAATAGGCCCTACCATCTTCACCTGGCAGCAGGAACGCCATATTCCTCAAAATTTTGAACTGGGTGAACAATGATTGGACATCATCAGTGGTAAAAATGGACCTAATCAAATTGGCTTCCTCGAAAGCCCTAAGTAGTGAAGCAAGAAGAGAAAGCAGATGAGAAGCAGTTCATGACTGTTACAAAGCAAAAAGAAAGTGCGGGAAATGGCGATGCGGCTCAGGGTTTAAATAGGCAAAGCCTTGGCTCCAAATGGTGTCTTGTGGAGGAGGGTGAAGAGTCGCCTGTCACAATGGCAATGACACACGTCCCCTCGTTGAGGTGCAGCAGCGTGTCATTTCCAAGTCAACCATTATGACTGTTGTATGCGAGTTGTCCTATCAACAGGAAGCAACGGTTCCAAATGACACGCTCCTCATCAGCCAAAACGGCAATTATGGGGGCATACGATTCGGTTGGACCCGAATAGCCTATCTGGCGGACATCGAACGGCCGAAAACTATGGTTCCTATTCATCAATGACACGTGTCATGCAATATTGCTCGAAATAACGAAGGTATTCCACTAAGAGTCCGTCATTACATCCAAAGGCATCTATCAGCCTTGGAGTACAACAAAAAGAAAGAAAGAAAGAATATCTTGCCTACACCTACGGCCTACTAGAATGGCCACCTCGGGGTCTTCGACTGCTCGACCCGCTCGGTGCAAACCCCTAGGCATTCCCTGGCAGCGCAAATGGACAGGGCTCGCCCCTAAGTTGGGCATTCTCACGCCAAAGGTTCATAAGTTCCCTCCAAGTCCTCTGGAGTTTGTCCTTGAGCAAAGTTATTTGATCCAAAGCCTGAGTGTGAGCCTCTAAAAGCTCTCGGTACCTCATCCCTACACCCGACCTCCTTGACGACCCTTCAAAGTTAGACACATGTCCACTCCTTGATATTGTGAAGGACATCAAGGCGCCCTTCAACCAGCGCCGTTAACAGTTGACCCATCTCCACCTCGTGCGGTAGGAGGTTTCTAGCATAGAAGCTGTTGGCCCTATCCCATCTATTTGGGACCCACCAGTCGAGGTCAACGTCCAAAAAGAAGAAGTGAGACTTCTAGCCCTCTAACAAACAAGGCTTTGCCTAGCTCAGCTAAAATCACATGCGAGGAACGAGGAAAACCCAATTGCCCTCCAAGCTGATCTAGATGAGCACCTTCAGGGACCAGATATCTAGGGTGAGCCTCTTGGCATGAAATAAGGCAAATAGAGTAACTAAATGTCGAATAGTATCTGGATATAGGCAAGCCATAGGAATCCCTAGGGAGACCAGAATATCGCGTAGTTGCCTCTAAAGCGGAAGTCGGAGGCCAACACGAAGGTGTTCCTCATAAACAATAATGAACCCTGAAGGAGAGCAAGCCGCATCCCCGACACCAGGGATTGCTAGTGAAATAAACCTGAAAAGGTAGCCATCACAAATTAAAAGCTCCATGTCCCAGTCAGACAAGGTCGATTGAATGTCGGAGATACTCTGAAAAGCCATTCGAGTATTATGGAAATCAACAATAAAGATAACAAATTAAGGTAAGGGTGCTCTGAAAGTGATGGAAGAAATGGCTTGGGGGCTAACACTTAAATAAGCGATTCCCCCGCCAAGAGCGACGTCATTTGGTGGAAGCGAATCAGCGCATCCCCAACAGCAGCAATGACATGTGCCTTCACCAAAGTAAGCTATAGTGTATCTTCTCACAAGTGCAATAATGACGCCTAACGCCTCGCTTCCTGGCGCAATCAATGTACTGAGATGCTTGATTGAAGTGACGGCGGCACGGTGCAATCAACGATGCCCTGACACACCATTTTTCAAGGCCGAAAATGTACGACGCGTGGCCTTGGCGAGCTTGAGGCCAATTCGCTTGGTAGGCTCCTCTGCCAAGCTTCTGGAAGGCCAGCAGAGAGGTAGATCATCAGAAGACCGAGTCGCCGGCTGCCCAGACTATCAGGTCACCAGATGCCAAGTAGCTCGTAATTATGTGCAAGCATTTCAACCATCCAAAATCATATGAAAGAGTCAAAAGACACAAGACAAGAAATAGAGCGATGCTCTAAAGTTCCATTCATTAACTTCTTTTATAGATTACAAAGCTTACATCGGCGAACGTCTATAGTGAAAGAAGAAAAATAAAATACATGGAACAACAACCTGGTGATGCTCGCCTAGAAATTGGTTATGGGAAGACACGCTTATGGAAGACAACCACAGTTGATGCACCAGTAGCCATCCTCTACCTACCCATTGAAGCGTCCAGACGGGAGACCAAGCACACAGAAATGAATGGGAAGCAATTCCCTAACAAGGAGAGAGGCGAGATGCTGCCACCCTCACGTAGGAAGCCTCCCACACGAAGATGCTTCTCCGAGACCGACCGTAGCCCTTGGTCCAATGTCTGAGCCAACGTGGCGTCGACGATCCGGCCTTGAAAGAACTCTGAAAGCACCTCCTCCAACAAGTTATGGAAGCGACTCTCCAGTGAAAGGAATGGGAGACCAAGCGCTCCCCATCATTTGAGACAACGAAAGCCAAGCGCTTGCGCCCGGAAGTTCCTCTAGAGGCCACACCACCAAACGCTAGCATGGAGTAGGAACACGACAGTGGCCGGACAACCGAGCCACCCTTGTCATGATAAGAGAACAACCCTAGAGGGGACATGGCAACAAGCTCCAAGTATAGCCTTGGACCTCCTAGAACTTCCACCAGTCTTGAGCCATGGCAGCATGGACTCCAAACAAGCTTAAAGCACAGTTTCGAACCCCTTAGGACTTCCATCGGTCCAGCGCCATAGTGGCTTAGGACCTGCACCTCGCTTGATCGCTCGCATCACTTGTTTGATGAAAGAATGATCCATGGAGCAGAGCATGAGAAGTCCTCCCATTTATAGCCTAGATAAAGGTTGACGAGCCATCAATGCAAGATGCCTCATTTGCAGCGCTATTAGCAAGGAATCGGTGCTAGGTCTCAAGGCTAAACCGAAATCTTTCCAAACAAAGCAGAAGATCTCAACACCTTGTACGGAAAGCTGCAGCGTGCATGGGGAGGAGCACAGTCCTCAGAAACAAGCAAAGCATCACCTTGGAAAGGTACGTGTGAGCTGGCCTAGCAAGAAGCGACTCAACATGACATACCAGAAACTGGCAAGACCCATTTACCTGACATGGGGGCTAGCACAATTTGGGCTGATTGGACTAGCCCATCTGCTAGTGGAACTCAGTGCAAAGCAAAGTACAGGAGACCGCACAGTCGGGCCATCTACTGTGAGTGCATACTGGACTAATGGAGATAGCGACTGGGCAGGCCCAGCAAACAACCTTTGCGGCTCTAATAATCATGCCACAAGGACCCTCCAACTTGGCGGCCACAATTTGGCCAGCGCAGAAGCGACTTGCCATGGTTGTCGAGTTAACGATCGAAAACAACGGCCACGATCACTTGCCTATAGCCAGGAGGATGTTGTCGTTGCCAGCCATTGCCATCACCAACACAGCCCCACCAATCATCCACGGAGCTACTTGGCATGTGTTAGCAAGGATCACTCACGGTCACATCACCACTGTAAGCAAATTCTTACGGTGTTGGTGATATGTCAGCCACGATTATTGCCGAGACAAGTCAACGAATCCTGTAAGACACCTGCCATGAGCATTGGTGCTAACGCCATCTCTGTAAAGTATTACAAATACCCTTCACCATCATAGGAGAAGGGAGGATCCCGATCAGCATATAAGAGTTTAGAAAGAACAAAACTCTCATTTTATCTCACATCTCTTTCTCTCTCTCCAACTCTCAAAACCGTTTCCTGTCGAACACATTCTTGGAGCCCAGTCTTCCACGAGACTCACCTTCCCCCACACAAGTGTATTTACATTTTTCTTATATCCTCACATCTTTTCATCCACTGAGAAAGATTTTTGATTTGACCGTCGGAAGATAAATTAGGAAGTGAATCATGCTAATCATTTGACTTATTGTTTATTATTTGTGGTACGCAAGACCCAAGTTAATAGAGATGAAGATCGGATCTAATTGAATTTGACCTGATGCGAAAGACCTATTGACTCTCTAATCCATACAAAAACTCGTATCTAGTGATGCATTACATTAAAATAGTTAAATAGAAAACATTCAATATGTTATAATCTTGGCCATAAACTGAGATAGTGCTGCCAATTGATCGGCTAGCCTCTAAATATCATTGATCAATTTTGGAGGTTCTTCGTCAAAGATGGTTTTAATTTCTCTAAGTTTGCCTTGATGCCCTACTATGAGATGATAAACCCCAAAGACCTGTCAGAAATTACCCCAAGCTTGTATTTGGTGTGATTAACTTTATCAGGTAATTCCTGAGGGTTTTGAATGTCTCAACCAAGTCTTTGATGTGGTTGTTGGGTTTTACACTTTTTTTAAGTATGTCATCCATGTGCACATTCATATTCCAACAAATTTATGACTTTGACATTTTACTGATGATTCTAAGTGAATGAGAATTCATAGAACTTAGAGTAGTGCACATTCTTCCAATATTTATTTCATATTTAGTAGATTGAGATCATTTAATTTTGAAGATAAATACTTATAGTCTTATGAAGATATTATGAATATCATTTAATTTAGGGTATCTAGAAAGAGGCACCGAAATGTTATGGGGGCTATCATTTGGTAGGAGTAGCAGAAATAGTTGCATATAATAGGTGTCAAATATCTCATCTGACTTGCCTAATCAATGAAGCATGAATGCATTAACTTTTGGTTCATAATGGTAAAATAAAATTTATGGAGATTTATTAACATATCATGTTATTTGGACTTGAGTTAATTGGATTTCTAGGAAATATGAGAATTGTTAGTATCTCACACTATAGAGAGACCTCATTTATTTTAGGGTTCATCGAAATCCAATTATTGATTTTAGATTTATTGATATCTTATACTAAGCATTTGATATTATTGACATTCATTATTGATATTATTGACTAGTTGATATTGAGTTTGAGACCTTTAAGAGCTATATCGGCTTAATATTTTATATCTTTTCATATTTTGTTTTTGAATAGCTTGATGACACATGAGTTTTTGGGATCATTCATTAACTTCTACTATTATTGACTTTAATCGTGAATTATTTATTAAATATTTGACTTATTATTCTCATCTTTTATTTAAGAGCTGTGGTGTTAGTCATGGAGATTATTCATAAATTGGCTGTGACTGAGAATATTGCAGGAGTTAGAGACGTGAAGGAATGCATAGCTAGTGCTTCTAATTTACTTTTAGCTGTTGGACTATTGAGATACATTTTGATGTATTTAGTCTTCTGAGTCTAAATATTATGATTTTGAGAACATGCTTTTCTCTTTGGACCTTGGTGGTCATATTGATTAAGATTTTATCATATGATGATGTTTGGTTTTATAATATTGATATTTTTTCACTCAAATGATCAGGCAGTAAATTGGATCGGCCTCGAGGTTGCTACTCTCCCAAAGGCAAACAAGTGGGTATAGAAATTTAAATTGTTGTTTGTTTAAAGATTGAGAATTTCTTACAATAAAACCACAAAAAAAAAAAAAAAATCTCTGACAAGCTAATCATCTCCCGTTAAACCTCACCGAGATTTCAACCCTTCCACATCTTGCCATCTAACACGGGGTCTTGTCATTAGATTTTAAGGGTTGAAAAATTTTTATCCTCTTACTTTGCTTAAATAGATACTACCTGAAATATTATGAAAATTTACTCAGGAATAACACTCAAAGTTTTATTTTTTATTATTTATGGTGTGTAAAATCAGGGTTGAGACATTCAAATTAGGACTCTATGTCGGATTACAATTTTGAATAATTTTGATTCAAGCATACATCATAAAAACAAATTTAAATGTTAATTAATGATAACTTATACATAGTAAACATGTTTAAATTTGAATTATATGGGTTGTTGGGAATTTATATTGTTTCAAACAAATGAAAGTCGTAAAGACTTGGTATTCATATGTTTCTTCATAAACTCATAATAAAATTTAAAAGTAAAACTTATCTGTGTGTTATTTAATTTTAGAAGAAGTACGTGTGAGACTAAAATTGCACCAAAACCTATTAAATTATCTGAAGGAAATCAGTTAACTTGCACCCGAACTTGCCATGAAATTTCTTGCCTGTCTCAGTCACAGGGGAGGCGTGTACCCTACATATCAAAATTTGATCATTTTTAACTAAAATTTCCTTCTAAACTGTCGCAATTACCCATGTGAAAATGCCATTCTCGACCTTCAATTCTAGGTCAATATTGCCCTTCCACGTCGTGGAAACAGATTGACCCCACGTCAACGTTAATCCATGAGTGCAGAAAATGGACGACTTCGTTCTCATACTTTAATCCCCAGCTTCAAGATCCTCTTGTGAGTCCGCATAGCTGTACTCTCTTGCTCTCTTTTCCCACACGGGACTTTTTCTTTCTACAAGAATGAAAAGAAGCCATTATCTTTGATTTCCGTCACTGAAAAGGTTAAGCCAATTCTCATTGTTCAAAGATTTTCACGAAAACCCAAATGCCGGAGATGCCTAGTCTGAGTCAATTCACGTTCATTTTCTTCGCCGCCGGTTTGGGTCTGCTGGTGTCGGTGGTCTACAGTGGTTATCCGTCCAGACTTTTAACTCTTGAGAGAGCTTTTCCTGTTAATGAGAGGATGGAGCTTGAGGTTCTTAGAGGCCGGGATAGGGCCCGGCATGCTCGAATCTTGCAAGGGATTGGTGGTGGTGTGGTGGATTTCGGCGTTGAGGGTACCTCTGATCCCTACCTTGTTGGGTAAGCTTTTTTCGTTCCAATCTTTTCTGTTTTCTTGCTTTTATGGGTAGCTGTAGTTGGAATTTCACTATGTGGATTATCTTTTGCGGATTTTTTTAGCTGTTTGTGGTTGAACTGTGATTTGTTTATGAGTTGTTGGAGCTATAGAGGTTCCTGAGCCTTTGCAAATGTTTCTCTTTAGTAGTTTTGTTTTTTTATTTTTCGTTATATAATGCCGGGCTTTAGCTTTCTGTTGATCGAATGTTAGTTAAATTTTTTGGTGGGAAAGTATGATGGGTTCGTCTAATTTGGCTTGGAAAAGAGTACCAGCAAAGCATGATGGATTTGTCTAATTTGGCTTGGAAAAGAGTATTTAGCATTTTGTCTAATGTTATGTTGAGCTTTAGTTTGAATTTTGAATTTAATTGGTGGATTTTATTCTACCCTGTGTTTCATAGCTGTTAGGTGGTTGGTATTACGCATTTGTTTATGGGTTGGTGGATTTTCAATGGATACTTGAGCCTATAAAATTCTGTAGCCAGACTAGTTTATTTATTTTTTTAATTTTTTTATAGTGATCGTCTGAGCTTCTGTTGATTGAATTGAAATTCCAAATTTTGATGGAAAAAGGTTGATAGGTTTGTCTAATTTCAATTTGGGACACTGGAATTCGGGGTTATATGGTGGATTTTTCTAGTTTTTTGGCTGTTTCTTTTGTTGTTTAACCTGACTAATATGTTGTAATTTAGGCTGTATTTCACAAGAGTCAGACTGGGCACTCCCCCAAGAGAATACAATGTGCAGATTGATACGGGGAGTGATATCCTATGGGTTACCTGCAATACCTGCACTGATTGCCCACAAACAAGTGGCCTTGGAGTATGTTTTGGAATTCTTGCATTATGGTTTCAAGACTTCAGCTTTCAGAACTTCATCTAGTAGTATTGTTTTTGTTTTTTGGTTATGACAGATTCAGCTTAATTTCTTTGATGCTGCCAGCTCATCAACCGCCAAAGTAGTTTCGTGTTCAGATCCTATATGCTCCAACGCGATTCAAACATCTTCTGAATGCTCTTCTCAAAGTAATCAGTGTGTCTATTCGTTCCAATATGGAGATGGAAGTGGAACATCAGGATTTTATGTATCTGATATGCTATACTTTGACATGGTTTTGGGGGACTCTGTGGTTGTCAACTCGTCAGCTTCTATCATTTTTGGGTGAGCTTTTCTCTATTTGCTGCACTTCGCAACCAAACCATAAATATATAAATGTGGCTTTGCAATTGTAGCAGTTTTAATTATGATCCCAGTGGCCTGAAGGATGGTGTTGATGTTTCCCCAATTTTGCAATGGCACTGAACATGATTTATCTGGTGTCGATATCTTTCAAGATGGGTTATCTTCAGTTTATGACTGTATGCCCACATAATTATTCAAGTTTTGCCTCATGGGAGTCTATGACAGTTTCTGGTTCTACTGGAACAGGTGCAGTGCCTATCAGTCTGGGGATTTGACGAAGTCAGATAGAGCAATTGATGGGATCTTTGGTTTTGGTCAGCAGCCTTTGTCAGTTATATCACAGTTGTCAAACCAAGGAATAACACCGAAAGTATTCTCCCATTGCTTGAAAGGAGAGGGCAGTGGTGGGGGTATATTGGTTCTTGGCGAGATTTTGGACCCTAGTATCGTGTATAGCCCACTTATTCCATCACAGTATGTATTTTTCCAAATATAGAGAAAATTTTCTACTTCAATTTACTTATTTTGTGGTATCTCTGAAATGTTTGCTTGTTAGGCTCTGTCAATCGTTTATCATTATTGTTTCTGTTATTCAACAAGCACTTACAATGTTTTTCTTTGAAGTATGCTCTGCATTTGCCTCTTTGCTGGACCCCCCTTTGTGATCATTCATTGATCTTTCTGTTATGTTCTCATTTGCATCTGTGTAAGATGGCGGTCTCCAGAATTCTTAGTGTTCACTTGTTCCACAGTTATGTGATTGATTGCTTGTATACGGTTTGATGGCCACTTTAATTGACCCTTTGTTGGTGACCACTTCTGGTTACGTCTCCTTGAAATTGGTTTCACGTAGGTCTGGCCTTATTTTTGGCCCTTGCTCTTTCCCTACTTTTCTCACCTCTGATAAGTTTTTAGAAGAGGAAGCTATACATATTATATTCAAGCATGGAACCAAAAATAGGCTGATATATATATATATTATCGGGTTCTCCCGATACTAGTATTTTTTGATACCACAACAAAATCTAGATATGTTCCCATATCTGATATATCAATTGATATCGATGATATATCGGTTGATACATCTAATGTCCCCCAATTCCTTTGATTATTTTGCATGCTGGAGCCTGACACCCCCTATTCTATCCTTTTCCTCTCCTTCCTTTTCTGTTTGGCTTCCCAAATGCCTGAAGGCCACACTGCCATTTTTCCTTCTTTCCGCTAACACAATTCAATTATACCTAAACTTTAATCTCACAATGTCAGAGAATACAATTAAATCATATCTAAACTTTAATCTTACAATGTCAGATGGATTTCATCCATCAAATCTTAGATTATGTTGTAAATATGAGATTGCAGTTGAAATTTTATGCGAATTGACTTTATTTTGTATTACATTTATCTTTTTATTGTTTGCTATCGTACTATTTGTTGTTAAGGTGTTGGTTCCACCTAGGATGGTTATGTTTGATACATCAAATACTAATATGTATTACTCGATAGGAAATTTATCGATGGGGCTGTGTCCGATATTGATATAGATATTTTAATTTATGGATGCAAGTAACAAAAAAATAATGGAGTAGGCTAGGACTTGCATCTGCAATGTTCTATACTCGCCTGTCCTCTAGTCAACCTATGATATTACGAATGTGTTTAGAATTTTGCTATATGTGGTTGTGTTCTGTAGGACATTCTCCCTTTCTTGTCCTTATTTAAGGATTGTGGCCTGGAGGTATGACTGCTTTAATCTTCAAATTTCAGGCCTCATTATAATTTGAATCTGCAGAGCATAGGTGTCAGTGGGCAATTGTTGCCAATTGATCCAGCAGTATTTGCAACATCGAACAATCGAGGAACAATTGTGGATTCGGGAACAACGTTGGCATATCTGGTTGAAGAAGCATATGATCCTTTTGTTAGTGCTGTAAGTTCTTATCTTCATAGCAGGAGGGTCAGCCCCTTAGCAGGATTTTATAAGCTGCATTGAGCATCTATCTCCATTTCTTAGATCAATCTTTAATGGCTTAGTAGTAAAATGTGACACAAGCAGTCTTATAGTCCTTTTAGGAAAAACGGGGATTTGTTTTTTAATAATGGACACATGATAAATTTGGTGTAATGATGAAAATCGCTTCAGCTAATACTTAGGGAATAGGCAGGACCGTGGATGAAAATATTGGTTGAGTTCATGGCTATATTAATATCAACTATATCGCATGATATTTATTGATATCAAATGCCATTCTTTAATGATTGAAAACCCAGGAAAAAATATCAGTCAATTCATCTGACAATATTGGATATAGCAGCGAAAATTCTAAATATTATTTAATATGTCACTGATAAAATAACATATTAAGAATTTATCGTGGTATTGTGAAATATCAATATTGGGAAGCTCGATACTGGTATTTCATTTTGTAGGCAGGATGCTTTTACCTAGTTTTCCTCAACTCACCTTGTTTATGTGTATGACTAGTTGTACAATGTGATACAACTGATAACTTTTCAGGTTCATGATGACTATACAGCCCTAGGATCTTATGAAAAATAACTATCTGAGCTTTTGGCCTCTGCTATCACTTGCCCGGGTCACTGACTTGAAGGCTTTTAACATCAAGGCCTCCCTGTCTACCTGTATAAAATTAGAATGTTAGTGATGAATACAGATGTTAATAATGTGCTGAAGTTGAGTTCTTGTGTTACTTCTTCAGATAACTGCTGTGGTAAGTCAATCTGTGAAGCCCATTCAGTCAAAAGGAAACCGTTGTTATTTGGTTCCTACAAGGTCAGCCTAGCATCTTTTTCTTGGACTATATATTCTAAATTAAGCTTAAAATAGTGGCCAAATGATTACATGGCAATTCTAATATTTGAATAGGTTACTATTCTTTCTTCAGCATAAGCGAGATATTTCCTCTTGTAAGCTTAAACTTCGATGGTGGTGCAACCATGAATTTAAAACCGGAAGAATACCTCGTACATATGGGTTTTGCTGTGAGTTCCTCAACTTGCTCCCATGCTATAGAATTGAATTTCGTCCCCTCAATCTATGTTATATCATCTTTTGTACGGATGCTATAGTTGGGGCCAATTTATTATGGCAGGATGGTGCTGCGATGTGGTGCATGGGATTTCAGAAAGCTCAAGGTCAAGGAGTAACAATTTTAGGAGGTTAGTGTATATCACTTTTTGAATGTAACTTCTGTAGAAAATATGATTATGCAAGAGACAATCTTGTTTAGCTTGTAGTATGTCGTGGATATACAACAATAAGAAAACCTTAAGTGTTACTAAGTGGGTCGGTTATATGAATTTATTTTTACTATTCCTCTCTGTTGCGTCCCGGGTCCGCGGTTGCCGTACGGATTAGAGAGCCTTCGGATTCTCTAGCACGCGGTGGCGTCAAGAGAAGGGTCCGATTTTCCTCTCTATGAACCTGGAACTGCACAACACAAACAACAAATAAGAGGTCAGGGGTCCGGCAGGATTTCTCCCACCGAGGCCGCTTCGACGCTCAAGTCAGCAAATTCCCGCAATGAACGGAAATGGCGCACGCTAAGAGCGGTGCGCGGATGAAGGCTGTAATGGCGTGAGAGATGCGTGAATGATGGTGTGGAGAATGCAATGAGTAGGTGGTGGGAGGCCATGCTCCCTTGATGCACCGCAATGGGTGGTTAACTTTCCTGTAATCTGAGAAGATGTTGGGGAGCAGTAGCGAGCTAGCTTATGCCAAATGGAAGTGAGTCACTCCTCAGTTCCAGCTCTTGCTTCTTTGTGTGTTTGCTCAGAGAGTATGGGATCACAGTTTGGATCTCAGTGGTCATAGCCAGTGAAAATTGGGATCCCTTTCTTTGCGGGGAGTGGGAGCTTTTATAGGTCCCTTCCCATTGGATTCTGGGCGCCAAGATGCCCGGGCTGTGAGGGCTCCTTTGCCGGGTCGGTCGTTGTCGTGGACCGCCGGTTATGTCGGCTGTCATATCGCTGCGTGGCCGTGTGTGCTCTGGCGTTGCGGCCACGCCTCGGTATTTCCCGAGCGAGGATTAGCTCGAGGTCTCGCAGCGGTCGCGCGAGCTGGCCCGTTGTGCTACCGGTTCTCTCCTCCATTGGCTAGCCTTTCCGCCTTTTTGTCGGCAGCGCATTAATGTGCTGCAGAATTTCCGTCGTCCTCTGCCAGCGTGGCTCTGCACGCGTTTCCTAGCAACTGGGCTGGACTCGTCATCCTGCGCGGGCTTTATTATCCTTCTCGTGGGCCTCTAATCTTTTCATGGGCCTGGAAATTCTTCATGGGCCATGACATGGGACCCAACACTAGCCCCCCATGCCTGGGCCAGCCAGTGGTCGGGCCGGGCATGTCTCTTGGGCCCATTCCGCGACTTCATAGTCCTCCTCGTGCTGCGCCATCGTTTGTCATTTTCTAGGTTCGCGCCTTCCCCAGGAGGTTGGGCAGGCTTTTCAGGCGCTGCCATGATTCGTCGCTCTGACGGATGAGATTCGCACTCATTGGGTTGCGTCTGACCAAGGGTCTTTCCTGTTCCGTGAAAGACGTCTGCTGGTTGCCGTGCTGCGGATGCTGTAGAGGCGGCGGAACTGATTTCTGCCATTAAGTCTGAGGAGGCGAAGTTCTCTGTCCAAGACTACTTCTTGACTTCCATCACGTTCGAGGCCTCCAAGTGGGGGCCTCCCTCGGGATGGAAAATCGCCGGCCCTAGCAAAAGAGAACTTGGAGATATGGCCGCTCCTCTATCGTCTAGGGGGGCGAGGAGGGGAGCTGTTCGTTGCTGGAGTTGTCGACAGACAATGATGAGGAGGAGGCTCCCTAAAAGAGGTTGAGGGAGGCAGGAGGGACTTCCACACGGAGGTCCCAGAGACAGATCGCCAGCTCTTCGGTTGTGGTGGGAAGTCCGGCTTCGAAGAGGGCCATGAGCGCGGGTCACCAGGGGGAGGCCGTCATGCCATCGTCGACTCCGACCGTGGGACCAGCCGCTCTCGAAGTCTGTGAGGTGGAGTCTCAACCCGCTGGGAGTCCCTCCGCTCGTCCCGTTGTAGAGACGTTCGTGGACGCCATCCCAGAGGCGAGGGATGACGTTGTTCTTAAGGATCCGGAGGGGTCACTTCTGGCTGCGCCTGTGTTGACATCGGAGGTCAGGGGGCCTGTAGAGCCGACGGTTATCTTTATGGAGCCCATCTCGGAGTACAGGTTTCTTGAAGGCGTGGCTCCATCTCCAGAGGAAGGCGTCGCGCTCGCTGCTGACCCGGTCCAAGTTGGCGAGAGGGCAGCCAGGACGTCCTCGTGGCAGGAGCCCCCGCTCCTATGGCCGTCGCCCTTCCAGCCTGCTCGCCTCCAGCAGGCGAAGGAGTGGAACCTCAGGGAGAGGCTCTGCCGGGTGATCTCGCACACTCTCCGGGCACTGCTCCTACTCAGGTATGGCTGCTTCAATCTGACCTTCCTTCACTGTTGCGTGCTTTGGGAATGCCTCTGACGCTGCTTCTTATGTAGGCTCCCGGTGATGCCAACCCCTTCGATGAGTTGACCGCCCTCTTTCACGGGGGCTTGCAGCAGGTCATCTCTCGCGGAAGGGCCCGGTTTGCCTCTCTTGAAGAGGAGAATGGGCGCTTGCAGCAGAGAGTGGCGCAGTTGGAAGGCCTGCTCGTCGCCTCAGAGGACAATGATGCCCGGTTGGTCAGAGACATGGTTGGTCGGCTCTCTCCGTCGGAGTCACGACTTGCACTGGAGAATCGGTATTGGGACGGCATCCGTCTGTGCCGCAAGATCGCCTCCTTGGTAGCTCCCCACGTTCCGGAGGAGTCTTTCATCCGGGAAACACCAGGATACGGGAGGCGTCTCGCCTGAGGAACTTTAACCAGGAGGCTACTCCGTCCTGTCTTCCTGAATAGTCTCCATCTGTATAGGCTGTTAGACTGTCCTTTGTCGTTGTCATTTGCTTCTGCATCATACTTGTTTCTTGTAAATGAATAGAAAGTGGCTTCTTCTTCTTCTGTGTTTGTTCTCTTCTGTTGTAGCGTGTGGCTTGCAATCTTCGTTTGATGTGATCTGGGGTCCCACCCCATGTTTGAATGCTAAGCTCGTAGAGCCATTGTCGCTAAGGCCCCATCTAGGTGCCTTCTTGCGCGGTGCTCGTCATTCGTTAGAGGATGTCGTCGCAGTTCACGCGTTTGATGGGAAGCTCGATCCGGTGGGGCGGATGTTGTCGTAAGTCCCGTGGAGCCACAGCAAGGGTCAGCCGGGTTGTCAGGCCGCGGCAACCGGACTCCTGGGTCTAGGCCTCGGTCGCGTATGATTGCGGGAGATGTGTGGCCCCTGCTCAAGGCGTTATAATCACCAAGTTGAGGTCTTAGCCTACGACCATTATAGACTGAAGGTGCTCTCTTCTGTACAAGAAGGTCGCCGCACGCCCTAAGGTTTTGTTGGGTCAGATTGGGGACTTCAAAAGCCCCTGTGCCCGATGCTGCCACCGCCTGGGTCGTTGGCGCTGGCTTGTTTGTGGACCGCCTGGGTCCTTTTGACAAGATGTCTTAGCCTGTGAATGGCTGCTTTCGGGCCGTCTGGGGTGGAGCCAAAGCGCAGGGGGCCGCCTGGGCCTACTGGCGCGGAGCCAAGATGTATGGAGCCATCCCCGGGCCACCTAGCGCGGAGATGAAGTCCTGAGATGGTCGATTTCAGACCGCCTGGCACTGGGCCAAGGACTGGTTTTACGGACGGACGTTTGTCCTCCCAACTTAGGGGCAGTCTAGGTCGTATGATTTGAGGGTACGATGCATGCCAACAATTCACACGAGTGAAGATGCAGGATAACAGGAAGAGTGATTTTATTAGTAAAGGGTGAAACACATGTCCAAGCATTCATTATGATGCATGCGCGTGTGACTTACCTGAGCTGATGTAGCATTACTAGTAATACTTCCTTAAGTTGGCGGCGTTCCAGGTCCACGGGACCAGTTTGCCGTTCTGGGCGTGCAGCTTGTACGCTTCGCTCCGGAGGATTGCGGAGACGAGGAACGGTCCTTCCCACCCAGGGGAGAGTTTGTTCCTGTTTGCGGTCTTTCCCGCCGCCTCTACGCTCCGGAGGACCAGATCTCCAACTTCCAGAGGGCGTGCCTTTACACGTTTGTTGTAGTACCGTGCGACGCGCTGCTGATAGGCGGCGGTCCGTAGTCGTGCGGCGTCTTAAACCTCCGAGAGCAGGTCTAGACTTTCTCGGAGCCTTTGTTCTTTAGTGGCTGGGTCGAAGCATTCGATCCGTAGGCTTGGCATGCCCACCTCCACGGGGACCACAGTCTCAGCCCCAAAGCAAAGGTTGAAGGGCTTCTCCCTTGTCGGCTCCCGTGGGGTTGTTCGATACGACTAGAGCACGGACGGTAGCTCTTCAATCCAGGAGCCCCCAGCGTCTTCCAATCGGGTCTTCAACCCGTTCAGCAATGTGCGGTTGGTAACCTCGACCTGTCCGTTTGCCTGAGAGTGCACCACGGACGTATGGATCAGCTTGATGCGGAGGTCGCGGCAGTACTTCGTAAAGCGATTGCCGGTGAATTGGGTTCCGTTTTCGGTCACTACGACCTCAGGAATCCCAAAGCGGCAAACAATACCTTGACGGAGGAACTCCGTCGTATTCTGCTCAGTGATCTTGGCGAGAGGGACAGCTTCCACCCACTTGGTAAAGTAGTCGATGCTAACGATCAAGAATTTTCTTTGCCCAGAGGCCAAAGGTAGGGGCCCCCAAGTATGTCGAGCCCCCATTGTGCGAACGGCCACGGGGATTGGAGGTAGTGCGCCTATATGCGGTCGATCGTCATATGCCATGGACTTGGCAACTTTCACATAGGACGAACTCCATAGCGTCTCGCTTCATGGTGGGCCAGTAGAACCCTTGTCGCATGACTTTGAATGCAAGGTTCTTGCCCCCAATGTGCGAGCCGCACAGTCCCAGGTGCACCTCGCTCAGCGCGTAGTCGGCTTCCTCTGGTGTAAGGCATTTCAGGAGAGGAGTAGAGTATCCTCGCCTGTACAGTCTTCCGTTGAGGATCGTGTACCATCCTGCCGTCTTCTTGATTCGCTTGGCTTCGTTGGTGTCATCGGGTAGGGTCCATTCAGTCAGGTATTTCACGTACGACGTCATCCAATTGTTTTCCGCGTCGACCCGCAGCACTTCTTTATCTTCGACGTCGATGCTGGGTGCGGTCAGGACTTCCCTGGGCTCTCTCGCGTACTGCTCCATGGATCCGGCAACCGCGTCCCGGGCCAGTCGATCAGCGCGCTCGTTATCCGATCTTGGGATGTGCTTGATCGCAAACCGGTTGAACTCAAGGATCAGAGCCTTCGCTTTCGCCAAGTACCTCACAAGCTGTGGGTTCGAGGAGTCAAAGTTCCCCTTCACCTGGTTGACCACGAGTTCGGAGTCACTGCACACGACCAACGACTGCGCGGAACACTCCTTAGCCAGTCGTAGGCCCGCGAGGAGGGCCTCGTATTCTGCCACGTTGTTTGTGGCCGGGAAGGCCAGTGTGATGGAGTACGCAATCTCCATGCCTTCCGGTGTCTTTAGCACGACACCGGCTCCGCTGCCTAACTGGGTGGATGATCCATCCACATTTAGGGTCCATACAGGAGGATCGTGGTCTTTTACGCCTCCTGGGTTGTCATCTTCTTCCTGCGCCGGTGTCGCCGCTTCTATGATAAAGTCGGCCAAAGCCTGCCCTTTCACGGTTGGCCGGGGCCGGAACTCCAGATCGAATTCTCCTAGCTCGATAGCCCACTTAACCAATCGTCCGGACATCTCTGGCTTCTGCAGGATCGACTTCAGCGGC
The DNA here is from genome assembly GCA_033239525.1 of Nepenthes gracilis. Taxonomy (NCBI): domain Eukaryota; kingdom Viridiplantae; phylum Streptophyta; class Magnoliopsida; order Caryophyllales; family Nepenthaceae; genus Nepenthes; species Nepenthes gracilis. The sequence continues at coordinate 12,251,763 of BSYO01000037.1, read as the reverse complement.
TGATCAGTCAGTACGACAATCTGGTGCGACTGGAAGTAGGGTCGCAGCTTCCGCGCCCCATAGACAAGCGTGAGCGCCATCCTTTCAGCGTGCGCATAACAGGCCTCCACGTTCGTCAGCACCCAGTTTACGTAGTACATCGACTGTTGTCAGCCTTCATGCTCTCCAACCAACACAAAGCTGAGAGTTGCTGTCGACGTAGCCAAGTAGATGTAGAGATCTTCTCCTTCGCGTGGCGAGCTTAGGAGCGGCGCGCTGGAGAGGTAAGTCTTCAATTCCTTGAAAGCTTCGCCGCATTCCTCACTCCACCTGAACCCCTGCGATTTGATGCCCCTTAGCGCCTTAAAAAAGGGCAAGTATTTTTCTGCTGACTTAGCAAGAAACTACGAGAGGGCTGCTATTCGCCCGGTCAGCTTTTGCACTTCCTTTATTGTCCGCGGAGGGTTCAGGTCGAGGATGGCCTTGATCTTATCAGGGTTGGCCTCGATGCCGCGTTGAGACACGATGAAGCCCAGGAATTTTCCCGAGGTCACTCCGAAGGCACACTTGGCGGGATTGAGCTTCATTCCGTGCCGTCGGAGGACCTGAAACGTCTCGTCTAGGTCGTTGACGTGGTTGCTGGCGATTTTTCTCTTCACGATCATGTCATCGACGTATACCTCCACGTTTCGTCTGATCTGGGTTTTGAACATCTTGTTCACAAGGCGCTGGTAGATCGCGCCAGTATTCTTGAGCCCGAAGGGCATCATTTTGTAGCAATACGTCCCCTGGTCTGTCATGAACGAGGTGTGCTCCTCGTTTTCTGGGTCCATCCGGATCTGGTTGTACCTAGAGTACACGTCCATGAAACTCAGGAGCTCGTGCCCGGACGTGGAGTCCACGAACTGGTCGATCCTGGGGAGTGGAAAGTTGTCTTTGGGGCAAGTCTTGTTTACGTCAGTGAAATTGACGCACATCCGCCACTTGCCGCTGCTCTTCTTTACTAACACAACGTTGGACAGCCATTCCGGGTATTGGACTTCTCTGATGAATCCAGCGTCCAAGAGTCTCTTCAGTTCTTCCCTTATGGCGACCAACTTCTCAACGTAGTGGTTCCTTCGCTTCTGCCGAACGGGCTTTCGGCTCGAGTCAAGGCCCCGCTTGTGGACGATAACTTCGGCCGGTATCCCGGGCATGTCAGCGGGAACCCAAGCAAATATATCGGCGTTAGCCCTAATGAAGGTAATCAGCCGGCCGCGTTCTGTGGGCCGGAAAGATCTGCCCACATTGATGTACTTTTTCGGCTCGGAGGGGCTTAAAGGGACCGCCTCCGTTTCTTCTCCGGACTGGGCCTGTTGCAGCAAGGTCTCATCTGGAAGGTTAAGGTTTTCGTCTGGGCCGCGCGGTACCGCGGGATTGATCTGGGACAGGTAGCACATCCGTCCCATCTCCTGATCTCCGAGGACTTCTCCCACGCCCCACGGGGTGGGAAACTTCACCTTCAGGTGCGGGATGGACGTAATAGCTCCAAAAGTGGTCAGAAAGGGTCTCCCCAATATGGCATTGTAAACGGATGGAAGGTCAACGACGATGAATGCTAGCTCGTGTCACAGAGCGCGGGTGAGTCCCCATAGTGACTTCCAGCCGATCTATCCCTTGTACGGGGACTGGCTCGTTGTCCAAGCCGTACAAGGGTCCGCTGGCAGCTTTTATCTGGCTTCGTTTTAGTCCAAGTTTAGAGAAGGCATTGAGATACAGCAAATTTTGCGAACTTTCATTATCGATGAAAACTCGTTTCAGTTGGTAGTCATCCCCACTGCCTGAAACGAGGACTGATACAATAGGGGGATTGGTATGGGGAGAGGTTACATGAGCCATATTGTCGCTGCTAAAGCTAATGACGTCATCCCTAACCCCTACCCTCGCTCGCTTGTTGCTGGAAGTCGGCTCCGGCTTCCGGCGCCTGGCATCCTTGACGGCAGTGGTGGAAATCATGTTGACCACGCCGGCGGCCGTGCGGGCACTCAGAGGCTCGCTGGCTTCACCATCTGAGGTTGCTGGTCCCTGCCCCGAACTCTTCACGAACCGCTTCAGATGTCCACGCCGGATCAGATCCTCGATCTCCTACTGCAGTGTCCTGCAGTTCTCGGTCGAGTGTCCCAGGCAGCGGTGGTACTGACAGTATTTTGTTTGGTCGCTGCCGTTGGGACCCTTGGGCGTCTTTGGCCACTTGAAGAACTCATCCTGGATCTGCATCAGGATGTTCGTGCGGCTGTCGTTCAGAGGAGTCAAGGATGTCCTGCCGTAGTCCTTTCTGGGCCCTGGCGGGGGTCGTTGCTGCTTTCGGCGCTCTGGGAAGCGCTGGTCGTCGCTATCCCTCTTTCTCCCACCAGATGTTCTGGGGGCTTCCGGGGGCCGGTCCGCTCGCTCGGGGCGCTTCGCCTCATTAGCCTCGTCGGCCGTGATGTACGCCCGGGCGATGGCCTCAGCTTCCCGGAAGGTTTGAGGGCGCTGTTGCAACAGGTGTTTGAAGAAATCCCTCACCGCCAGAGTGGCGACGAAGGCATTAAGCTTCAGCTCATCAGAGAGCTGGGGGATCCGCCGCGCCTCGGTGATGAAACGGTTTAGGAACCGCTTCAGGCTTTCGTCTGATCTCTGGCGGAGGTGGACCAGGTGCCATGGTTGCTTCTCCTCCCTGCGGCTGGAGGCGAACTGTCTCAGGAAGATGTCAGCAAGCTCATCGAACGAGCGAATGGAGCTCGGGGGGAGGCCGTGGAACCAGAGCAACGCGTCCCCCCTAAGGGTGACGGGAAAGCACTGGCACATTAGGGCCTCGCTCGCCCCCTGCAAAGACAAGTGAGTACGGAAGCAGTTGAGGTGGTCCATCGGGTTCTTGCTTCCGTCGTACCCCTCCAGGACCGGCATCTTGAACTTGTTTGGAAATGGTTGGGTCCGCAAGTCCATGGCGAAGGGTGATCTCCGGAGGCCGGCGGAGGAGGGCGTGGGCTTCTCCTTATGCAGGGTGTCCCACAGCACTTTGACTTTCTCCTCCATCGACGGGTCCGTCGAGCCTCTCCGCGCATTGATAACGTCGCGGAGCTCCGTGTTGTCCTGGAGGTGCGGTCGAGCTCGTCGGGGATGGCGACTCTCCGCCTGAGTGGCTCGCTCGCCGTTGGAGCCTGCCGCGGTCGACCTCCCATTGCCGCGCGAGTTGCGGGGGTTACGCCCCTCAGGGCTCTCTCCCTGGTCGTCGCGGGCGGGTTGACTTTCCGCTTCGTTAGGATCTTCTCCGCTTGGGGCCTCCTGGGCTGCGACGTTGTCAAGCTGGTTGGCTTGACTCCTTTGGGCTGCGGCTCGACGCCTGGCCTTCTTTGAAGTGGATACTTGAGACGCTGGAGAGGCAGCCCCCTGCCACGAGGCTCCCGTATGTTCGCACAAGGCGCGAAGGATCAGTTTGACGTCGTCCATGTCCGCAGCTAGGCGGTTGGCATCAGGCGTTGGACGGTCGTTCTCCTGGTTCCTAATAGGGGGGTCTTCATTTTGGGCAACGACCTCTATTGCTGGAGCGCTGGCTTGCGCTCGAGTATTCACCATCTTCTGGTATTTGGGACTAGGGTGAGAAAGAGACACTTGGCTTCTCATCAGTTTCCCACAGACGGCGCCAATGTTGCGTCCCGGGTCCGCGGTTGCCGTACGGATTAGAGAGCCTTCGGATTCCCTAGCACACGGTGGCGTCAGGAGAAGGGTCCGGTATCCGTCTCTATGAACCTGGACCTGCACAATACAAACAACAAACAAGAGGTCAGGGGTCCGGCAGGATTTCTCCCACTGAGGCCGCTCCGACGCTCAAGTCAGCAAATTTCCACAATGAACGAAAATGGCGCACGCTAAGAGCGGTGCGCAGATGAATGCTGTAATGGCGTGAGAGATGTGTGAATGATGGTGTGGAGAATGCAATGAGCAGGTGGTGGGAGGCCTGGCTCCCTTGATGCACCGCAATGGGTGGCTAACTTTTCCGTAGTCTGAGAAGACGTTGGGGAGCAGTAGCGAGCTAGCTTATGCCAAATGGAAGTGAGTCACTCCTCAGTTCCAGCTCTTGCTTCTTTGTGTGCTTGCTCAGAGAGTATGGGATCAGAGTTTGGATCTCAGTGGTCGTAGCCAGTGAAAATCGGATCCCTTTCTCTGCGGGGAGTGGGAGCTTTTATAGGTCCCTTCCCATTGGACTCTGGGCGCCAAGATGCCCGTTGTGAGGGCTCCTTTGCCGCTGGTCGTTGTCGTGGACCGCCGGTTATGTCGGCTGTCATATTGCCGTGGCTGGCAGGCTCCTGGCGTTGCCGGCCACGCCTGGTATTTCCCTGAGCGAGGATTGGCTCGAGGTCTGCAGGCGGCCGCGCGAGCCGTTGGCGCTGCGCCAGCTGTTCCTCCATTGGCTAGCCTTTCCGCCTTTCTGTCGACAGCGCATTAATGCGCTGCAGAATTTCCGTCGTCCTCTGCCAGCGTGGCTCTGCACGCGTTTCATGGCAATTGGGCTGGACTCGTCATCCTGCGCAGGCTTTATTATCCTTCTCGTGGGCCTGGAAATTCTTCATGGGCCTGGAAATTCTTCATGGTTCAGGACATGGGACCCAACACTCTCGATCTAGTATAATATCTTTTGAAAATTGAAATAATACTAAATAAGTTTTTAACACTTTCTTCCAAATATTTTAAGATCTACTTCTTTCTTTAATTTTTCCAATCATAATTAACTCACATCATCATTGCTCCATCATTTGACATATATTATAAGTATCAAAACCACATTAAAGTCATTCCCTATCTTATATTCTATAATTATAATTTCTAAATATTTACAAATATTATTATTCGGTATCCTATCTTTATTGTGACTCCTTTTGTTTATTTTAGCATTCTTATTTCTCTAATGCTTCTTTGTTGTACATATTACTTGATTGCCTAATATTCTAATCTACAAAGTATAGTAACTTTAATAGTTGCATCATAAGATTTTTATTTCAAATTTTAAAGTTATATTTTGATAATAATGTACACTCAGTACATTTCCTCATTTTAACCACCCTATATTATTTATATAAGCCACGTCATCATGAATCTTTCTATTTACTTGAATTATAGATCTAATGTAACTAGATTTATTGTTTTAGTAGTACATTGATTTCTATATTCAATGTCATGTAATGGAGATCCAAAGCGTAAATGATTTCTAAATTCCATCCGGATTCAAGAGAACAGATGCAACTAAATAGTACTGAGTGAGAACCCCCCTCCACACACACACACACACACACACACAAAAACACTCCCAACTCATCTCTCCAATAAAATATTTGGAATACCATGAAATGATTTAGCTTTTAGGTGTTGCAATGCTCCCTCATTTACTTGTTTTTCCTCATTTAGATGTTCTTTTCTACAAGAATTTTATATTACCACCCATTTTACAAACCACTAGATATTTTTGTTTTTGAAAATAAATGATACATCATTCAATAACAATTTCAATTAGCAATATCAACTTGATGAACAATGCCATGCTTGAAGAATATTTTTAACTCTGTTAAATGTATGTGTCTTAAGTAAATGATGCACCACATGACATAATATTTACAATCTGAACATATTATAAGTATTTTGAAAAGCAGGCCTTGTCAGGCCAAAATTCTCTATTCCAAAGCCTATTCCAGAATTTATTTACGGCCAAATTAATTTCCAGGCCTGACTCATTGGTTTTGCCAACTTATTCAAGATCTTTCAAAAAGCAGGCTGTGCTGGCCAGCACGGTCCTGATCTCTTTAGAATGGTAGCCAGCTGTTCTTGTTTTTATGCTGGCGTTTGACGTTTTCGGTTAAATTTGAAGTATAATCTGGATCGCCGATTCCAACCAATCTGTTGTCTATTGAAATTATCATCTAGGTCAATTTTATATGGTCTTGACTACACATATGGTTTTGATGCTATATTTATGTGAATAAATTATTAGCGTAATTGAATTATGCTGTAGTTATATTAGCGGTTACATTTAAAATATTCTGTAAAGATATCTAAAAGATATGCGACTCATTTATTGAAATTTTCTGCGGAACATTTAAATGTTGTCGACCTCGTTGAAGCTGTCTTAACTACCGTGAACCTCCACATTAGTTTACCAACAACAAAAATGTTGAAAAAATAAAATTATTCCGGACTGATTGACTTGTTGTTTCTGCAGACCTTGTACTCAAGGATAAGATCTTTGTTTACGATCTGGCTCAGCAACGGATTGGGTGGGCTTACTATGATTGTAAGTCACATGTAACATTATCCTTCACTCCTTTTTTTTCAGGTTTCCTGCAGTTTTATATGGTGAAGTATTCTTTGAAAAAGGGAGTTAAATGCAGAGCAATAATAACATGAATAAAGCCTTATCTTCCACCATTTTTGATTGGTTAATTACGCTTATGTCGCCTTTGGGTTTGACTTAAGGCAGCTGTGGAAAAGAAATGAAAAATTCTTCAATAATGCAAGATCGTAGGAATGACTGCGTAGATTTGCTGGTGGATAAGAGGTTACATTCCACGTCTTATGAATTTGTCCAACTTATTTGAAATGAGCAATACTATTTATACTAAATCTACTGTAATTATATCGGAAAAGATGATATAATACCTGTCACTTGTGTCTAACCATGGATGAAAATATCTGAATTGATATCGATACAATTGCAGTCATCCTACAGGTATTAGATAAATACCGAGTAATACAACTAATATATTATAATATATTATAGATACGGTGATTTATTGTGATATTGTCACAGTGTCAAAAAATATGTGTATTGGGGGGCTCCGATACTAATACATATTAATACATCACTCTCCACTCAGACAAGAAAAGAACAATAGAGAAGAAACCACTCAACAAGTGACATATCGTTTTCTTATGTTTTTTTTTTCAGAATTACAATAAACTTGTAATAAGATTAGTATTTTTGTGTTGGAATCTGGGTACCATTATATGATGTTTGGATGTTGTTATTCAGGCTCATTATCTGTAAACGTCTCTGTAACTTTTGGCAAGGATGAATTCATCAACGCAGGGCAGCTGAGCGTGAGCAGCTCCTCAAAAACTACGCTATTTAGGCTGATACCCACTACTTTTGAGGCTATCGTCTCACAGATTGTGGCTTCCATCGGCATCTTCATCTTGTGATTTTGTGTTTCTCGTCTGGACTCCCAAAAATTGGCCGGCCCGATGTCTATTTATTAGAACGGAGTGGGCATTATAGCAATGTGCCTTGCCTCCTGACCAGTTAGTTGTTTCCCACACTACTTGACCCAGGTTGGGTTCGAGCTTCCAATTGTAGATTCAGATTCGAGAGTCAGGAAACTAGGAACTCGGCAACTGGACCTGTAAATTATGCTTGTGGTAATATGTGAGGTTTCTGGAGTTGAAAACCATGGCGGCTGAAGCTGATTAAAATGTCGGGGAAGAGCTTTCTTTTGAGGGGTGAGATTCTTTCTGGGATATTCATATATTTTTTTTGGGGGAGTGGTGTGTGTTTGGGAAGAGAGGGATCATGTATTGTTTCTCCTGGTTGAATTCTCGCTGATTATTGTAACCATTTTCTAGTAATGAGAGAGAAATGGCCACAGTTGTAGATTTCCTTTATAATCTCGGTTGAGTTTTGACGTGGGTTTAGTTTTGTTAGAAATATTGCCAGTTATAAAAGAATGTTCAGTCGTTAGTTTCATTTTGTAAGGTTTTATTATTGAAAATGCATCTCTGGAAGGAGAACAAAGTATTTTCATTTACTGTGTGGAATGTTATTCTTCTACTCAACAGATGTGGACTCATCTTTCGAGCATGAACGTTCTGATTGCCTGCATTCATTCGTCCCCAAATTTTGTAGGGTATGGTCACAGTGCATGAGTAATATGAAAGGGGATGGCCACGGATAAAAGTGATGGGCTTGGTTTATCCTGATTATATATTTTGTAGAAAATATTATTTAATGTAAATATTAGGTTATAAAAATTATTTTAATAAATTGTATTTTTTGTGATTAACGACTTCTAGCGGAAGGATTATTTTTAAAATATTTTTAATTAATTTTTTATCTAAAGATTACATTTTTTTTAAAAAAAAAGATATATATTTTATATTTTTGAATGTTTTTATATAAATAAAAAATTTTAAATAAATATGTTTAAAATAAAAACATTCATAGTCTAACTCGGCCTGATTTTAATTAAAGATTGCCCTTGTTATATTTTTTAGCCTGAAAAAGGGAGTTTAATCTTATTAGACCAGATTTAATGGTCATAACCTCATATATGGGCCTAGCTTTAGACAATTTGATCTTAATTCTAATTAAGTTTAACATTGTATTATTTATTTTGGTTGTCTCTTTGAGAATATTATTAATGAATGTTAAATTACAACTTGTTAATTAAGACTCATAGAAACTTATAAAATATTTCAGTAATTTTTTTAAGATTTCTTTTGTAAAGTCTAAACTTAATTTTTTTTTTTATTATTAGAAACTATTCGAGTGAATAGCAACACTAAAAGAATATGTATTTTATTATTTTCCTCCTCCTATTGATACCCACAACCTAGATGATTTCCAAATCCAAAAAATAAAAAAATAAATAAATAATTCGCACTTTACATGGGAAAATTATTTATACTTTCTTTAATTTCCATTTCAAATTTAAACAAAATTAAAATGATCAAAACTAACAAAATATAATTTCCTTCAAATAACGCTCACATGCAGTTAATAATTTAAGCCTGATTATAATTGCTATTTTATCAAGCTTTAAAATACCATTTTATTTTTCTTTTTATTTTTTTTTTCTGTACCTTTTGACGTTACAGTTTTCAAAAATTTTGTAATAAAGTAGGTTTTTTCCCCCAAAAAAATAAAAATGTATGTATATATATTAAAAGACAATGAGGAAGGAGACAAGCCGAATGGAAGGGAAAAGCTTTCTGGATGGTGGAGTTCAAAAGTGAAGCCAAGACATGCAGACGCTTGGCATGGCTATGCAGCCATCACCCTCTTCCCCACCCTCTGTTCTTCTCCCTTCTCCCCTCTTCTGCTATTTCCCGAGAAACAAACATGACACCATGACTTTAACTTTATTCATTCACTCACACGGCCCTCGGCAACTGGGAGGAAAATCTTCATGCGCTGATTTTCCGAGGAGGAAAATAGATCAAGAGAGCAGGAAGATGGGTTCTTCGCGGTTTGGTTGTTGTTCTCTGTTTTCCGTAAAGCATCTAGTTTTCTTGATATCTTTGATCCTCCTCTCTGGGGTTTTACCTTCTCTCACTTCGAATTGGGTTCTCTTCTCCTACCATCTTCCCTCGTCCTCCACCTCTTCTTCTTCGACAAACAGTAGTGCATTTTCCATAGTTGGAGGCATATAGAAAGATATAACAGAGCACTCTGTTTCGGCCAACCAGCCCTTTATGTCGCCGGTGACTCAAGAAGTTTCTCCGGCAGACAATCCGGCGTCGGTAAACTTTAATTCCTTGTTTTCTTTCTCCAAGTGCATGGACATATGTTTCTGGAAAAAGAAATTCCTGAATAGTGACTTCCAATATTTGCATTTCAATTTTTTTCTTTATTTTGGCTTCTACTGTCAGCTTTGATTTTATGCAGAAAGTCGAATTCTTGCTTTTGCTCTGGTAGCAGCGATGAGATGATTGAATTCCTTTTTAATATATTTTGTTTCCGTTTTTATACTTTTTCCATGAAAATGCAATGTCTCTGTTTCGACCCCACCTTAACTAAGTTCTATAAAAATCTACAAAAATAAATAAATAAATAAATTATGGTCAGATTTAATAGAAGATTAACAGAAAAAATATAATAAAAATCTATATTTTAAAATGATTTTTTTAATTTTTGTTTCCTTAAACATTTATAACCCTAGCAAACACTTTATATTGGAGTTATAAAATAATTAATTTTTTTTGGCTGACTCATGATTTTATATAAATATCAGTCCTCAAAATACTATAACAAATGTCAAATCAATACAGACAAAACTGTTATAAAATATTTTAGTGATTTTTTATTATAAAATATTTTAGTATTTTTTGAGCTAGTTAAATTTATGCCTCATATTTTGATTGAATTGATTTTACTTTAATTTATAAAAACATATTAATATAAACATTCTATAAGTATTTGAATTCATACTACTTTTTATTTATACAAATTCCGTTGTGATTTTGAGTTAGTTAAATTTGTTCTTATATTTTGTTTGGAATTATTTTACTTTACATTTATAAATTAAGTCAATTTTGCTAATCAAAATATTTCAATCAAATATAACATAACTCTGATAAAAATTCTATGTGATGCCCAATTTTATTATTATAAACATCCTAAAAAAACTATGTAAAATTAATTCAAATTGCGTATGAGAATAAAATATTTCATCTAAATATGACATATCCCATATTTAATGAGTTCATTTTTAAGGGCAAAAGATAAGATGAATTCCTTCCATATCCCACATTAAATTATCACGGTGACATAATTTAATTGAACATTAGAACTTGGAATGAATATTAATACGACGGGCGGACAAATTAATTAGTTACTAATTATTCTACCATATAGCAAGAGCTACCTGAAAATGGAAAAACAATTTAAAGTGTTCGTTTACGAAGAAGGGGAGCCTGCTTTGTTTCACAATGGCCCTTGTAAAAGCATATACCCAACAGAAGGTAATTTTATCCACATGATCAAGGTGAATAACCAGTTTCGCGTGGAAAATCCTAAGAAGGCGCATGTCTTCTTCTTGCCCTTTAGTGTTGTGATGTTGGTCTGACTCATCTACGATCGAGACTCACATGACTTGGTGCCGATAAAACAAACTATTATAGACTACACGACCATGTTATCGAAAAAATATCCTTATTGAAACTGAAGTCTTGGAACAGATCACTTCATACTTTCTTGTCACGATTGGGTAATAGATTAAACTACTATATCAAAAAATATTTTGGGAATACCCTCGTGTCACATGATATTCCATTTATTGATATTAACAGACAATCATTATAATAGATTAGTGGATAAATATAGTGCCATTTGAGGGTATTTACCAAAGGCCATTCTTTTCTATCAAGCCATTTGTATCACACTCTTTCGATCTTCATACTAGTCTCGGTTGTTATCTAGGGGCCACAGACATCTATTGCAGTACCAAACTTACAAAAGCATGCAAACCGAGTTCTGTGCAGTGCGAACACCTCAGAAGGATTCATGCCAGAGGAAGACGTGTCTTTCCCTGAAATCAACCTCCAAACGGGTCACTTGCAGGGCTTTGTGGGCGGGCCATCAGTTGGCGCAAAATGGAAGATACAGTGATCGGGCAGACAAAACACTCGGACAGCAACAGAGCAGAGCTTTCAGACGGACGGCCAAAAGTAGAGATAGAAAAACGAGAAAAATACATACGAGATTTTTAACGTGGAAAGACCATTCTTTAACTAAGGAAAAAACCACCAAAGAAAACACTATAAACAATTGAATGTTTATAAAAATGTTAGCTACACAAGCTCAAATAAAAGGAAAACAATCACAAGTATATATTTCTCAATTTCTCTCTAAAAGGTGTTTCTCTTTCTATCTTTATAACAAGGCTTGCCCATAACTCTCTCAAAACTCACTCTAAGACTGCTCTCCAAGACTTCACCTTCAAGGCATTCAGGACAAGTAAGGGCACAAGCCTTTATATACACAAGGGATCTAGTGGTCAGCCAGTCACTCTACTGGCAGTAGGGTGACAGGACCACGCCTCCTAAGCCTGTCACGGCAGGCGCACGTCCGGCGTGCCAGAGTGGCAGGCCTAAGACCTTTGAAAGTTGTAACCGCCTCAACCTCCAATCAGAGTGGGTCAACTGCCCACCTGCAAAACACGGCTACAGCAGGCCTACGGAGAGGGAGAGTCAACGCCTAGACTTTCAGAGTCCTTATCCATGTCCTCAGTTACCTCTCAGACATGACGCCTCTAATGACTTCTCGTTCGTCATGACAGGCTTCTTGGACCACTCCAAAAGTCGGCGTCCTTTTTCTTCCTTTGAGTCCGCGGATAAAGATACCATGAGGGAGTGACCCCAACAAACTTCCCCTCACGACCGAGTGGGAGTAAAGTCAGTTAGACCGACAATATCATAGCAAGCTTCCAGCTTTCTCTTTGACAAAACTTTGGTCAATATGTCCGAGCCATTGTCATCCGACCGGACCTTTTTAATTGATAACTGCCCATCATCAAAAACATCTCTCACCCAATAATATCGCACGTCAATGTGCTTTGATTTGGAATGGAATAAGGAGTTTTTACACAAGTGAATGGCACTTTAGCTATCACAGAGGACCTCGTATGTCTCTTACCTTAGACCCAATTCTCGGACGAACCTTTTCATCCAAAGCATTTCTTTGCAGGCCTTAATCACGGTAATGAACTCTGCCTCCGTAGTCGAGAGAGCGACGCATTTCTGCAACTTGGACTGCCAGGAGACTGCTCCTCCCGTAAATTTTACCAAATATCCGGACGTTGATTTCTGAGAATCAACGTCCCCAGCCATGTCTGCGTCCGTGTACTCAATCAGCTGAGGCTTCTCTCCTCCAAAACTGTAAACCCGTCTTGGAGGTCCCACGGAGATATCTGAAAATCGATTTTACTGCGGACCAATGCTCCATCCCTGGGTTTGAGAGAAATCGGCTGACAAGACCAACAGTATGAGCAATGTCCGGTCGCGTACATCAGACTACCTACGATCGAGGAGTAAGGTATCTTAATCATGCACACCTTCTCAGTATTTGAGGACGGACACTGCTACTTGCTCAGCCTAAAATGGTTGGCCAGAGGGGTACTAACAGGCTTAGAGCTTTCCATGTTAAATCGTTGAAGCACCTTTTCAACATAGTCCTCCTTGGATAGCCAGAGCTTCTTGTCCGCTCGGTCACGAATTATTCTGATCCTCAGAATCTACTTCGCCGGTTCGAGGTCTTTTATGGCAAAAGACTGCCCCAATTGCTCTTTCAGCTCCTTGATCCGAGCACTATTCTGTCCGATAACCAGTATGTCGTCCACATAAAGGAAAAGGATGACGAAGTCGTTTTCTAAAAATCTCTGGACAAGGACATAGTGGTCGGAAGTAGTCTTATAGTATCCTCGTCCGACCATGACAGACTCAAACTTTTGGTACCATTGTCTCGAAGCTTGCTTCAACTCGTACAAGCTCTTCTTCAAACGACAAACCAGTCATTCATTTCCCTTGACTTCAAAACCATCTGATTGCTCCATGTAGATCTCTTCCTCAAGATCTCCATGGAGAAAAACTGTCCGGACGTCCAGTTACTCAATCTCCAGATCCAAAGCCGCTGCCAGTCCGAGCACCATACGGACCGAGAACATCTTCACTACAGGTGTAAAAATTTCATCAAAGTCAACACCCTTGCGTTGACCAAAGCCCTTCACCACAAGCCATGCCTTGTGTCTTGGCCTGCTTGCGTCCTCAGTCATCTTCAGCCTAAAGACCCATTTGTTTTTCAGGGCCTTCTTCCCTTTAGGCAGCTTAGCCAGTTCAAAGGTATGGTTCTCATGAAAAGAGGCCATTTCTTCCTTCATGGCCTCAAACCATTTATCCTTTTGAGCGCTACATATAGCCTCGTCAAAATCTTCAGGTTCTCCAACATCAGTGAGAAGGACATACTTACTTGCTGGCAGGCGAAAGGACGGACGCCTCTCCCTGGACGACCGTATCACAGGGACCACCTCGGCTTGTTGAGGGGCCAGATCTTCAATCTGATCTTCCTGAGGCGCTGAAATTGCCTCATCATGGTTACCAACCACTCTTGATCCACCGACATCGGACTCATGAGGCACTGGACGGACAGCATCAACATCAACTCTGTCCGTCCTGGAAGTATTGGGTTGAAACTTCTTCTCTTTTTCAATGTTCTTGATGGTCTCTTCCTCAACGAAGACCACATCTCGGGACCGAACCAGCTTCCTTTCCTTTGGGTCATAGAACTTATACCCAAGTTCGTCCTCGCCATAGCCCAGAAAGACACATTGCTTGGTCTTTGGCTCTAACTTGCTCCTCTCATATTTCAGAATATGAACAAAAGCCTTACAACCAAATGTCCGAAGATGGTTGTAAGCTAGTTCCTTCCCGGTCCAGATCTTCTCTGAAACTCCCCCATCTAGAGGCTTACAAGGCGACCAGTTGATCACGTGGGCGGCCGCTTTCAAGGCCTCGATCCTAAAGGATCCTAGAAGCCTGGACTCGGACAACATGCACCTGACTCTTTCCATCAGGGTGCAATTCATCCTCTCGGCCACGCCATTCAACTGTGGTGTCTTTGGTGGAGCCCTTTGATGTTTGATGCCGTGAGCTCTGCAATAGGCATCAAATGTTTCAATGTACTCTCCACCGTTGTCGCTCTGGATGGCCTTCAACCTCCTCCCGGTCTCATGCTCAACAAGGACATGAAACTGCTCAAAGATTTCCGCAACCTGATCATTGGTCTTCAGCGGGAATACCCACAGTTTCCTCAAGCAGTCGTCAATGAAGTAGGCAAAGTATTGTGCTCCTCCAAATGATCTTTCCGGAAGGGGACCACACACATCCTTGTGGACGAGCTCTAGGACCTCGGACCTCCTGGAAGATGCGACTCCTTGAAGGGAGACTCTCTGTTGCTTCCCTGCCATGCAGTGAGGGCTAGTCCTCGGCCTTTCTTTATCCATCATTGGGATGAGACCCTTCTTGGCCAGATGACTCATGCCCGTTTCACTCATGTGTCCGAACCTGTTATGCCACAGGCCCAAGGACTCCACACATCTTGTGGCATTCACCTCTACCACCTCAGCCTTAGCTTTCAGCGCATAAAAGCTTAAGGCCTTTACTCCTCGGGCAACCACCATGGAACTCTTTATCAGCTTGAAACCGTCGTTACAAAAGACGTTACAGTAGCCTTCATCATCAAGCCGTCCTACTGAAATGATATTCATGCGAATATCGGGGACATGTCAGACGTTTCTCAAAATCAGTCAAGCTCCATTGTTTGTCACCGAGGAGATATCGCCTCGTCCAATGATCTCGGACATCTCCATGTTGCCCATCTTCGACACTCTTGAAGCACTTGGAGTGTAAGTAGAGAACAGTTCTGTTTTGGAGATAACATATATGGATGCGCTAGAATCCACCATCCAGTCAAAGGCCTACTCGATCACGCTCACAGAGTCCTCAGACTAACAGGCCAAAAGGAGGTCACCTCCTGTGACAATAGAGACCGAGGACTCTTCCTCGCCACATCTCTTTTCGTCCCTCTCCTTCCAGCGTTTTCACGCTTCCACTTGTAACAAAATCTCTTGATGTGACCCTTCTTGCCACAATGATGACACTTCATGTTCTGGTATAGAGAACGTGACTTACTCCGCCCTTTGTCTTCAGACTTTGGGCCACATCCTCGGCTCCTTCCCCTTGATTCGATGACAAGGACCTCGAAGTGATGAGAGGTGGACGTACCCCGAAAACACCGTCTTACTTTCTCGTTCAGCACAACTCCTTTGACCATCTCCAAAGTCACCACGCCGTTAAGAGCTGTGTTGGCAATGATAATCCTCATGACCTCCCATGAGTCCGGAAGGGTTGCTAGGAGCTAGAGTCCGAGCACCTCATCCTCAAACTTGATCCCCATGCTATTCAACTTGTCCACGCAGCCCTGAAACTCATTTAGGTGGTCGGCAACAGATGAGCCGTCATTGTACTAAATCTGCATTAGCCTCATCAAGTGATAGATTTTGTTATTTCCGGTCTTGGAGGCATAGAGCTTTTGCAATTTCTCCCAAAGCTCCTTGGCATTTGTCTCTCCACGAACGTGATTGTACACGTTGTCGTCCACGAACTGCCGGATGTAACTGCACACTTGCTTGTGCTCCAACATCTACTCCTTGTTCGTTTTTGCCACCGGCTTTTGTGCGGTAAAAATCGGATTATGCATGGACTTCACAAAGAGTAAGTTAGATATCTTGCTCTGCCAAGTGTCAAAGTTGGCTTCATTCAAGCAAATCATTTTGCTTCCTACCTCTATAGTAGCCAGCAACAAGGTCACTGTTTAAAGAACCACGTCTCTAATACCACTTATTGGCGCAAAACAAAAGACTCGGTGACCGGACGGACAAAATACTCAGACAGCAATAGAGCAGAGCTCTCGGACGGACGGCCAAAAGTAAAGATAGAAAAACGAGAGAAATACACACGAGATTTTTAACGTGGAAAGACCCTTCTTTAACTAAGGGAAAAACTACCAAAGAATACACTATAAACAATTGAATGTTTATAAGAATGTTAACTACACAAACTCAAACAAAAAAAAAATCACCAGTGTATATCTCTCAATCTCTCTCTTAAAGGTATTTCTCTTTCTATCTTTACAACAAGGCTTGCCACAGCTCTCTCAAAGTTCACTCCAAGACTGCTCTCCAAGACTTCACCTTCAAAGCATTCAAGACAAGTAAGGGCACAAGCCTTTATGTACACAAGGGACCTAGTGGTCGACCAGCCACCCTACTGGCAGTAGGGTGACAGGACCACGCCTCCTAGGCCTGCCACGTCTCTGGCACGTCGGATGTGCGCCTGCTGTGGCAGGCCTGACACTCTTGAAAGTTGTAGCCGCCTCAACCTTCAATCAGAGTGGGTCAACTGCCCACCTACAAAATGCGGTTACTGTAGGCCTACGAAGAGAAAGAGTCAACGCCTAGGCTTTTAGAGTCCTCGTCCATGTCCTCAACTACCTCTCGAACATGACGCCTCTAATGACTCCTCGTCCGTCATGACAGGCTTCTCGGACCACTCCAAAAGTCCGCGTCCTTTTTCTTCCTTTGAGTCCGCGGACAAAGATACCACGAGAGAGTGACCCCAACACCATCCCCGTCCTGGCGCTCTCTCCTTGCATTCTTCGTGGGAGGGCTCCACAGATCAATTTGGCCCATCCTCCTCGATCGCTGGGAGAACAGGGACAACGACTTCAAGATCTACTGATACTTACCCAAGGGCATCTCCTACTACGGCATGATGAAGAACAGCCGATACTGCATTTGCCCGAGCAGATACGAGGCCACAAGCCCGAGGATTGTTGAGGCGATCTACACCGGTTGCGTGCCCATTCTCATGTCCGACCACTACATTCCACCATTTAGTGACGTCTTGAATTGGAAGTCCTTCTCGGTCGAGGTCCCTGTGAAGGACATACCCAACTCGAAGAAAATTTTGATGAGTATATCGACAAGACAATACGTTAGGATGCAGAGAAGAATTGTTCAAATTAGGAGGCATTTCAAGGTCCATTCTCCCCCAAAGCGATACGACATTTTTCACATGTTTCTTCACTTGGTGTGGCTTCGGAGATTTAACATCCCGGTTCGGGATTATCGACAGCTGTAGGATTTTACCCTTTCAAACCACGGATTTGTTTAAACGAGTTGTGTCAAAAGCTGTGCCGAAGAAGTAAAGCGTAGGTGAGCCGTGGGATCTGTAACGTAAGGTGCTCTATGTATAGGGAGTTGTTCTGTGATTTTCAGGTCAATCAAAGACTTTTAGGAGAGATCAACATATTTGCATTAATTTTTTGGACAACATTTTAACACTTTGATAATTGAAATGAGTACAAGTCGTTTCTTTTGTGTGTACTAGAAGTCTGGGTGCAGTAATTGTGTGAAGATCATGACACGCATTCATAATTCTTGCAGGCGTACTAGGTTTTCCTGGGGTTATATTCATTGCCAAGAGTTTGAAAGAGTAGGTTTTTTATCCGGTGTAGGTTTTTTATGGCCAAGAGTATTTGTTTAGAATTCACTATAAATCCTCTCAAACCGACTAAGATAAGTAATATATGAGAATAGATAAGATGTCAGCTGTACTTAGAATTAAATGAGAAAGATATCCAGATGTATACCAACAATGACAAAATAGTTATAGGAGTGTTTACCTGAAAAATATATCCTAATGACCTTACAAAATATAATGAACGTATAATGAGCTGTGCAACTAACTTGTAGTTTGGTTCTCACCTCACTATATGTGTCATGTATACCTCATTTCGTTAGTCATATACCACGTTGCATTAGGGGTTGCATCAATGTCGACCGGTTAACAGCAAACCGTCTTCCGATAACTATTGCTCGGTTACTTCTATTCAAAGTCTCAACTATCACTATATAAGTCATGAATGTAGTAATATTCTTGACTAGTATTGTGGCTAGTGGCGTCACTAGCCAATGACATATAGGAGGTCAGGCATTTGCCAACTGATAATTTATTTTTTAATATGTAATTATTTTAATAATTATAGTTGTATTAATTTGATTTTAGATTCAAACCCCAACCAACTTAAACCTCAATTAATACCAGAACACGAACCTATATTAAATACTATTAAACGGCTCAAATAATAATAATATAATAATCAAACTATAAAATTTAAATATCACATCCGAAAGTAGTTGAATATCAACAACTAAATAATCTCAAATCATATGTATATATATATCTCAACTGAAAATCAGATTATCAAAATTAAACTTTTAAAATCTAAAATCAAGTTAGACATCACCATTATAACAACATCATCAGTTAGCAATCGAAAATACATACTATCCAAAATAAAACAAAATATTAATAGCTAATATAAAATATTATAACACAATTTAAAATATTTAATTGTTTCGGTATCCTAAGGTCTAATGCTGAACAATCTTCTCTCGATTCCAATCTTTTACAAGTTTACTGAATCCTTTAATCTGAAATATTAATCTAAAATATCGATGACTTTGCTAGGGGGAGCTGTCATTGTTTGGAAAAGTAGATATCTTCCTTAGGGAGAGCGTTCAATTTGTTTTAATAGAGGAAGACTTGTGTACCGTTGATTCATCTTTACTAATTATGTTATATGTTTCATTTTGATTTATGTTATAATGACCTTAGCTGTTATTTGTGTACCACACTTTTCTCTATCTTTATACTAACCATGGTTAAGCAGGCACATCAATTACTTTTCGGCATGAAAGCCCTTTTATATTTTTATGTACTAACCATGGAGATACGAGGTGAGACGCTCATACCAAGCTCTTGGAGCTTATTTAAAACCATATAAAGTATTTTTAGATTTATACACATGGTCCAGAAACGTGGGATCCACAAATCCCTTTAGTTGTTTAATAAAGACATCTTCTTGAATGATACTATTTAGGAAAGCACTTTTAATATCCATTTAATAAAATTTAAAGCTCATGGTACACGCAATGGATAATAATATTCTAATAGATTCAAAACGAGCCACGGGAGTAAAAGTCTCATCATAATCTATGCCCTATACTTGTATGTATCCTTGAGTGACAAGATAAGCATTATTGTTGGTAATATTTTCATTTTCATCGATTTTATTTTTAAAAATTCACTTGATCCCAATGGCATTGGTATATTTGGGTCGAAAAATCAATGACCACTTGTCATTTTTAACAAATTGGTTTAATTCCTCATATATGGCATTGATCCAACATTCATCAATTAGGGCCTCTTCAACCTTTTTTTCGGTTCTAAGTGAGATACATGACAAATATAAGCGAGCATGTTTAGAATTCGGTGATGTAGTCTCATACCTTAACTCAGATTACCTAGAATGAAATCTTTTAGATGATTTAATTTAACTCTCGCTGAAAGTTCCTTGATAGGGATGGCAATTTGGATTTCTTTCATAATATCAATCGCGGCTGGATCTAGAAGAGACTCAATTTGACTACCTTCTTTATTAAGGCAATTACTAGTTTTAGATTGATTATTGGAAACATCATTCACAACTACGTTGATTGACTCTATAATAGTTTGGGCATGAAAACTGTACACCCAATAGACTGTACTATTAAGGAAATATTATAAAAATATTCCTTCATTACTTTTAGAGTCAAACTTATCTAGATTTTTCGTATCACGTAAAATAAAGTATTTACTTCCAAAGATATGAAAATATTTCACGTTCGGTTTCTTACCTCTCCAAAGTTCATAAGGTGCTTATCCATCTCGGGTCTTATATAGACCCGGTCGATTATGTGGCAGGAGGTACTTACGGCTTCACCCTAAAAGTTCATTACAATATTTTTACTTTCCATCATTGTTCTAGTCATTTTTTGAATGACCCAAGTTTTTTCTTCCACAATCCCATTTTGTTGTGGAGTGATATGAATAGAAAATTCATGTTGAATTCCTTCCTGACTATAAAAATTGTCAAAACTTGAATTTTTAACATCTACAACCATTAGGATATGCTTTTTACCTTCTAAACTTTTGGTTCTAGATGGTCCCATAAGATCCATATAAATCAGCTCAAGGGGACGCGAGGTGTGAATGTCACCTAGAGAGAGATGGCTAGTCCTGGTTTGTTTACCAAATTTGCAAGGACCACACACATGGTGTTTAAATTTTAAATTTTAAATGACTAAGACGTTGACATCACAATTTCACAAACTCAACTTTAGCGGGATGGCATCCCAATACAGGACCAGGCTCAATCCCGTAGAGATTATCAAAAGTTCTCCTGCCTTCCAACACAATAGGGCCTTTTGTGTCATATATAATATTTTTCTTGAATCTCACCTTAAAGTTTTCATCACAGAGTTGACTAATACTCAGAAGATTAGATTTAAGCCTGGATATACACGGGATATCACATGACTTTGAGAGTCCAGAATTATTAATCAAGCCTTTGCCAAGGATGGGAGCCTTCGCTCCATCACCAAAAACAACCGTCCCATCGGGATGGTCAATCAGTGAAGAAAATATGAAAATATTACCGTACAAGTGTCAGGAACATCCACTGTCTAGATGTTATAGTGAATAATTTTAAGTTTTTAAGACAATGTGAGCAACTTTATAAGAATAAATTTTGAAAGTATGTTTTAGATTGCTCTTCTTTATTTATATTTTTCTTCTCAAATTTACCTTCTAATTTAATCTTTTCACTTGGTCATTTAACTATTGAATATGATTAACTAAATTTTTTATTTTTGCCTCTTATCTTTGATTATACAACCGATTGATAGTGTGACAGCAAGGATATAAGTGCCCAACTTGTTCACACGCAAGGCAAGTAGGAACAAACTTAGGAAAAGTATTGAGATTTCTGAATTGATATCAAAAGTGTTAAACACAATTGGTTTAGAGGTTCTTGCAGATTTATTCACAATTTTGTTATCATTTGGTTAGGGTAAGAAGTTTAAACTAATTCAATTCTCTACGCTTTTAGGCACAGTCTTAAAAGGTTTTGGGTTACTAATATTTTTTGTTGAGATTTTTTGTAGTGGGAACAAAAATTGGTTTAGAATGTTTACCATTTTTAGAAGTGTCCTCAACAAAACCTAAGTCCTTTTTGTTTCCTACAAATTTTTTCAATCTCAACATGTGATCAAATTTTTGAGTTTCGCTAGAGAATTTTTTAATATCGTTTTTAGCATTTTTTAAGTTTCAATTCTAAGGATTTGATTTTAGCAGTTAATGACCCATTCAACATCTCCAGTTTACGATATTCAACTGTGAACCATTCTAATTTTATTGTAAGTTCTATATTAACATTTTAAAATTCAGTTAATTTACTACTTAGAGATTTATTAGCTTTATTGACTTTTATATATTTTCTAAACAGTTTGTCATAAACCGTTTAAAGACCATCAAATTCATTATCAGATTCATCATGAGAAAAACCAATAGTTTAAGTTGTGCACTAGTGGCTTCATCACTACTAATAATGAAAGTCTTGAATGCCATATGATTTACTTTTCCTCTTCAGATGATTTTTATTGGTATTTTTCATTATCTTCGTCATTTGAGAGTGACACATTTAAGATTTTTTTTTATATTTAAAATTAGGACACTCGGTCCGGATATCACCAAATCCATGACATTCATGGACTGGATTCCTTGAAATTTTTTATTTTTTATGTCATTATTCTCCTTTTTATCTTTTTTGACTGAGTTATATGAAAAGTCTATTTCCTTAGAGGTTTATTTGTTATTTTTAGTTTTGAAATTTTTTTTTTAAATTTTTCACAAATAAAGCCAAGTCCTCATCATTGTGCAACTCTTTTTCAGGGTTACGAACTCTCTCTTCCTTTATAGTTTTTAAAACAATTGAGTTATTCAATTTGGATTAAGGGAAAGTGTGCTCATATGTTTGTAGATAACCAACTAGTTCTTCTATTTTTAATTTACGAGATCTTTACTTTTCTCAATAATAGTTACCTTCGGTTTAAAATGATCAGACAGAGATCGTAGGATTTTTCAGACGATTCTATTCTCGGAAATACATTCTTCTAAATTGAACATACAATTAACAATGTCATTTAATTTAGTATAAAATTCATCAAAAGTTTCATCATCTTTCATCCAAATTTTCTCAAACCTAGTAATGAGCATTTGCAATTTAGAGTTTTAATCAGTTTAATTCATTAGTAGGAAATCTCAATGATGTCCCACGCCTCTTTCACGATCTCACACATGAAAATACACTTAAATTCTTTGAGAGATACAGCGATAAAAATAGCGTGCAATCCCTTATTATTCAAATTGCATGTATCAAGTTCTTCTTTTATCCATGATGATAAAATTTTCGATTCGTCACCCATGGTGCTGCTGGGTGAAGTCTAATCAATTTGGGTGTTGGCCCACATACTCTCATCAATTTATTTGAGAAAAACTCTCATATGAACTTTTCAATAAGCGTAGTTACTCCCATCAAAATAGAAAAGAACAAACAATGATTAACTGGTATGCATCTAGATCGAGGTTATGGATAGGGGTGAGTCTCTGATAATAATGACAAGAACTAATCATTCCAGATTACTAATAATATTACGACCCCTCAATAAATTTGTAGAATATAAAATACGAAATATATAATATACGTAAAATATATTCTAATTTAGATATGAATAGTAAATAATGAAAGCAATAATAAAGACACGATTTTTGATAACAATGAAAAACCTCGATAACCATGATTATCGAGTAAAACCCTCTGCGCTTCAATGACCAGGAAAGATATGCACAATGTAAATCGACTTATAGAATAAGTGGTATAGATACACTATCTAAACCGTCTTAGTCCCATCTTGTGATATTTACTAAGAAACTTATTGGATTTGCCCATGATAATGAAATCGGATGCATTCCAATCTTCAAGACAATCTTCCCTCATAAACTGTTGAATTGCCTTATACCACTCGATCCCAATTTTCACGCCATCGACATCACCAAGGAAAGTTAACAGGCGAGAAGAGGTATAAAGGGTAAAGTATAATTGTATAATATGTGATATACAATTTCCTATCCGAGATTCAATAACATGTCGTGTTTACAATTCAAAAGTCATATAAACAATTGAATATCATGAATGCAATATGGATTCCACTGAATCCATTCATCAGTTTAATATGAGGTCACAATTATACGTGATAATAATAATTTTTACTGTGTGAGATAACAATAATCTCCATTAATCTTATTTTATCATAGTGAACCAAAGGCTGTATATTTACACCCCCAACGGTTAGATAAGTACTATGAGATTATCCGGTATCCATAGTATCTCCATTATCCTATAGTCCTTCAAGAGGCTGTACCAATAACATATTCATACCATCTCTAATGCACATCGCTAATGATATTTCTAATATCATCACCTATGATGGTCATTAGGCTATAAGTATCCCATACCAATATCAATGACCTGAACATCTGAAATAGAATAGGTATTGAAAAGGTATACACTACTCTAAGGTCTCACGAACTCCTATTCACTCAGATACTGTAGAATCTTTGTGCACTCTCCTTTACTTATTCATATAATACCAATAAAATATATGCACGTGATCAAAGCTAACGCAAAGATCGATCATCATGAAAATAGGAGCAAATTCAAGAAAATTTAGAATATTTGGCTAGCTATTTTTAAATGTTATATTCGATCATAACCATCACTCCCGGTATATCAAATCTCATTTCTAAGGTATAAAATATTTTTAATTTTATAGTTATCAAACTAACTCATGATTTTCGTCTATCCAGCTATTCTGACTAATTGCACGAAGATTAATTAAAATAATAATTATTATTAATTTTCTCCTCAATATGCATACATGTATACATACATTATGTACATCTATTTTTAACCATACATATACATCAACCAATATAATTATGCACGTATATATAATTATACATATCCTACCTTATATATAGGCACCCATTTAAAATATATATATATACAAATATGCATATATACATATACTACACTTACACTGCCTCTACAGCAGCACACACGTTGCACACACACCATGCTGTACACAGACAGCACACACACACACACACAACTATAAAATGCGCACACTTATTCATACACACTCTTAAAAAATTGCATATATATGTATACACCCAAGTATATACACAAACATATACAATTACACCACTTTCAGCTTCCAGATTTAGTATCAAGTATTCGAGCAATACAAAATTAAGCAGCCATTGCTCTTCCTCGAGCAATACCGAAGCAATAGAAAATAATTTCCAAAATCCGATGTTCATATTCAAATATTGGACACCTTAATATAAGCCAAATCAATGAGCAACCAATCAACCTTACCGTAACCGGATTAGTATCTCAAACAGAGCATAGCACTCTGTTCATCGACACAATGAGATTTCCCACCAAACTCAAAATAAATCTAATTTTTGATTCCCAATATGACAAACAATGATTTTAACATATTAATCCACAAAGTCTTGTCTCCCAATTTAATGTGAACCCCTCAAAAATTCCGGACCTTTCACCAAATCGAGCCGTTACTCTGTTTTTCCATTTTCTACTTTAAAATCAAGAATACAATCGAATCCTACAAAATCAAAGCATACAATAAGAAAATAAATATCAACCAAGAGAATGGAAGAGTTTAATTGCCTCAATTTCTTGTTTTTCTTTCGACAATGATGGCATCCTTCTTCGACTCGTGCACGGCTTCCCTCTTCGGCTCCCAAACATCCACAACTTGACCTTCTAATTCAAACCTAAGCCTTTACAGCTCAATTTTTTTTTACTATATGCGAAAGGCAGCACTTATTACATCCAAAATTTTAATTAATTATTTATCCAAAATGACCCAAAAAATTTCTCCTTATGACTTTTCTCTAATATTACTTTTGTTACGAATTCGAATCAAATAGGTCAATTTAAATAATTAATTCTAATTTTTTAAAATTTAAAATTACAAATAAATTTAACAATTAATACTAAATCCTAAAATTCTGGTATAATAAACAAATATACAAGACCTGACAAATCAAAACTTATATAGAACCTTATCGGACAACCGTCCGATTAATATAAATACGACCTATTCTACAATCATCATAGGAAAGGTAGCAATTCAACTAAAATTATAATAAGATATAATATAATATCTAAACTATTCTCAAAATATAACAATGGGCCTATATCCGACTAATTCTAAAATCCATTCACATCAAATGCCAATTTAAATTATAATGGAGTTAAAACTCACCAAATCAAGCGAAAAGTTGACAGATCACGTCATTACTCCTATAATACATTCGAGCCTTTTACTCTAAGGGGACAAAATATAAAATATGAACCTAAAATCAAACAAGTATCATATTTAAATAAAAAGAGTCCAAAGAATCAAAGAGATGGTCAAATGGATAAATATCCAATCAAATAACATTATAAATTCAAACCGTCGACATAATAAATTCAATAGAGATCTAAGATTCAAAATCTAATAGTAGTTTCATACTCAAACCAAATATCAAAATTTAAAATAAATATCTAATCAGAAAATATTCATCATCGGGACGTACACATATATATATATATATATATATATAAGTAATCCAAACTGATTCCAATAAGTAGATATCCAATTCAAGTCCAAAACCTAATCAACTTATTATCTCGGACAAAATCCAATAGCCGAATGATCTAATAGCGTACGCAGAAATTGGAGTAGCACCACAACAATTAGTCCAAAGGTCCGGATCAAAATATATAGTCAAAATTATTTATACGAGACATACCAAAATCCATTTATAAAAAAAATTGACAAATCTCAAGTTCAAATCTAAAATCTGAACCCAAATCAAAATCTAATACAAATCAATGTAAAAATACAAATCAATTCAAAAAATACAAATCATACACCAAATTTAAATTTTAATTATTTAAAAATTAGCTTGATAAAGAGTTACATATGTTCTCGATAATCTTAGGCCATATCAAATGCAAATTAGGCCAACATGCTTGGCCACCATTGTACTCTATCTTCCATGGGTAAGGTTGGTCACTATGTTTTACTACCTGCAGATTTGGGTGCAATCCTCAAACTTGTTAGATATATTAGGACATACAAATATATTTAAGGTCGAATCAAATCATCTAAATGAAAATAGTCATTACTCCAAATATTTTCTGCCTATAGAAAGAGATTTTCAAATAATAAATATCTTCATCTCGAGAGTTAATTAGAATATCAAATATCCAAATCTAAATGTAGTAACCACAACTCGACACATGCAGGTAAAAATGCACAGCCTAATACAAGTTTTATTCACATTTTCGTATGCACATATTGATATAAATATATATAGTGTTCGATAAATTTTTTAGGCTTTTAGAAAAATATTAAACCCTCCAAAATAATAAAATTCGAACCAAAAATTTTCAAATCAGTCAATGAGCCATACATGTTTGTTCAGACTAAAAGATCAGGCGTATAAAAATGCATGCATGTTAGTAAAAATTTTAAAAGTATACAAAATATATCAGATATTAAATCAGACCAAGAATAGGGGTTACAGATACTTGTCTCGATATTATATTCCACAGATCTGAAGAAAAGATATTCTAAAATACCCGAATCAGATCCTCTCTCTCTTGCCGACGCGCCACCCGCTCACTGCCCCTTCTTTCTTCTCTGTGCGACTTCTCTCTTGCGTGTTTCCACCTCTACTGCCTCGAACAGCCGTCGCCAACCATCTTGGCATCACTTCCTCACCGGTATCACCGTCGTAGCTCTGCCGCACTGTCTACCAAGTGCTCCTCCCTTTTGCACTGCTCGTGCCAACCACTGCTACACTACCTGCCTACGCTGCTCAGCCTTCTTCCTCCTCTCTCTCTCTCTTTTTCTATTTCTCTCTCTCCTTTTTCTTCGACCATGCCACCGTCGCAGCTTGCTTGTCCTCTATCTCTTCCTTTCCTCTTTTCCTTTTTCTTCTATTTCTATCTGACACCACCACCACCACTTTTTTTTTTAACATTATATAATATATATATATATTGTATTTTTTTATTTTATTTTATAATCTAAATCGATATTCTGACCCCAACTCAACTAATTCAAATATCTTTTAAAATTTTATAATATCAATCTAACTTTTATCATGTCAAAATTATCCAAAATCATAATTAATATCAAAATAATTTAAATAGGGATCCGGGACATTATAAATTTCTTATAAATAAATAACATTTAGTAATAATGATATAAAAATTATTGACATGTAGAAATAAATAGTTAAAATTTGAATACATATAAGAGTAATTATGCATATATTTCAATACTTAAAAATAACTTCATAAATTTAAGATATGAGCTTATTAAAATTACATAAAATGAAAATAAAATCACACATATATAAAATATAATCACTTTAAATATAAAAATAATACACACACAAATATTTAAAATAAAAAATCCTCAAAGGGATTAAAAATTTACAGTAACAAATAAAGGAGTTTGAATACACTTGTATTCACTTACTTTTATCCAAAAATTATTTCAATTTACCTTAAATCTTTTTTTTTTCTTTCTCTCTCTTTCCCTCTTCTCCTTCTCTTTTATCTTTTAAAAGTTCAACAAAAAATGAATTAAAATCAATGATAGGATCTATTTATAAAAAAGCTAGCATATAAGTGCCAATCAAGTGTCGATCAGGCGATGAGATATAATCTAATCCGCACGCGAATGGGCATCAAATGCAAACATTTTGCCCCGAACACGCACACGTGCCACTTGAGTGCACCGCACACACTGACATTTTGTTTAAAATATACTCATGCATAGGTAAAACGTAGGTTAAGGGCCACCTATCATAACTTATATCAGCTAACCTCAAAAATTTATCACTTTAATTAAATTAATAATTATTAAAATAATCTTTTAGAATTTAAAACTTATCAATATATTTCATGTTGACTTTTTTTTTGTACATGCCAAATAATAAAAAGTAAAAAAATATTTTTTTTTGTATACAAAAAACTGAAAAATATAAAATATTTTTTTTTAAAAAAATAAGGTAAAAATGTGGGCAAATAAACGAAAATTAGGTATCAAAAATCTATATTCCGTTAGAACTGACTTGACCCGAGTAAAATATATAGTTTTTCATTGGCTCTTTCCCTTATTATTTTTTATGATCATTTGAGGTTAATAGCTTGGCGATAGAATTACAATTATATATGAGCACAAGTCCTATTTATAAAAAACAACATTTCACAAAGTTAAGTATAATAATTGAACCAAAAATAGTTTATTCTTTCTCAAATTTCATGCATAACGGGAGATTCATATATTAAAATGTCTCATTTGAAATCAGTGATGATAAAATATTACTTGCTCAAACCAAAAAAAAAAAAAAAAATGAAGGAAGACGGTTTAGCTAATAATAGGGTTTATTGAAATTTCAAAAATTAAAAAAAGGAATAAAAAGTGTAAAATAAATCTTACATATAAATAGGGAGTTATATGAGAGATACAAAAAGGTGAAGTATTTAACATTTCTCTTTTCTATTTCATCACAATCTAAGTTTTACTAACTAATGTTCCTGGGGAATCTAAGTTTCATCACAATCTTACAGCCCCTCCGATGCCCCTGCAACCGTTGGATGTGAAAATCTAACGGTTGCATATATAAATTAAAAAAGGGGGTTTAATATTAATGGGTACAGTAATAATAGGCTGGCCCAAAGAATGGTCAACGGAAGCCCAAGAAGGCCAGTTAACGTTTTTTACGGCCCAATAAGAAGACAGGCTCAGGAACTGGAAAGCCCAAGACGGTCAACGTCAGCGTTGACCGTCTTGGCAGCCAACTCCCTCCAAACGGTCAACGCAATGTTGACCGTCTTTGTGCAGCTTGATTGGGCCTTTAGAGGCTTTGCTACAGTGATAGGTCTATTCCATTCTGGCCCACAGCCCATCAATTGATCGCCAGCCACTCTCCCTTCGTTCTCCACGAAGGCGGCTAACACGCTGACGGTCAACTCAGACGTTGACCGTCTGCGCCCTATACATTGGGCCCAAAAGGGCTCTTCTACAGTAATGGGCCTGGCACACTCGGGTCCATAGCCCATCTGGAGGCTGGTGACGGATACCTTTCATAAGGGCAGTCAACACGCACGCAGACGGTCAACCCGAGCGTTGACCGTCCGCGCTTTGCACGTTGGGCCCCAAGAAGCCTTTCAACAGTAATGGGCCTGACCCATTTAGGCCCACCAGTCATTAAAAGGCCAACCACGATCATCCAAGGATATTCCACAATCTTAAAAAGAATATCAACAAGATTGGCGCCCTTCAAAGAAGGAAAGCGCCAGATCTTCCCAATTTCTTGCCAACCAAGGTACTCCAACGGTAATATGCTGAGGAGAAAAGAAACCAACTTGAAAAATTGTTGGCTGCCTCAGAAGGAAACAATCTTCTACAACTTGGCAACAGGCATCAACCTCCAAAAGGAAGGCCAGCAGCAAATCATGAGGACGATCACTCCTTCCAAAGAAGAGGGATCGCCATCTTCACCATAAAAAAGGCTTTGGATTCACCATCCAGGGCACGCTTTCATTGAGGCTCTCTTGCATGCTTTCTTCCAGACCAACGCACTCATTCCTGCTTGGATTGAGACTTTCATCAGCAGACACCTCTTGAGACACCGAATTGCATATATTTTCTGGGACGATTGAGAGCTCACAGAAGCCTGCCTTCTCTCCCACCTTCGTTCTCCTAGAAAACCCTAAGGCAACAAACGTGCTATCGCGGCCGTTTACTACCTTCCCACCATCCAGATTCAAGAAGACTTCGCGTCTCTCTTACATCTGGATCAAACACTCAAAATCTCTCTCTCTCTATATTTTCAGTTTCTTCCTTTGAAGACTGTATTATTTACTTGAGCGCCGGAGTGTTTTCGGTGGGACAACTTCTCGCCGATAACGCTGACCTCTCGTTCGTTTTAGTGGTGTGCAGGATTCGTGCTCGGTGAACGGAGCCGGTTCAAACCATCCAGAAGAATCCAAATCCGTTCGAAGTCGGATCTAGGTACGCATCAAATATTATTATTTTTTTATTTTTATAAATTTTTTTGTATTTGATTAAAAAAAATGATTGTTATTATTTTTTATTTTTCTCAATTTTTTTTTAAAATATCGGCCGTCGTATTTTGGATTCAATGGCCAAAATGGGTCGGAGGGGCTGTGACCCCCCGCATTGCAGCCCCCGTGCTCGCTAAAACACTACTTCATCGTTATCCGATGGGCAAGGACCGTGGGAAGTCTATTTGTCGGCACGCAAGCATGCGTGCCGTGACAAGGGAAGCCCCTGCAGCGCCAAGCTTGAATGTGCGATAATTGGACGTAATTGTGACGCTTAAAGCAAACGACAGAACAGGAATCTTGGCTGTTGACCGCTGGATACTCGAACCAACTACTCTCGACTGTTAGTCTGGCCTAACAGTCCTCTCCATGTATGCCTGATAATATTGTCCCTTCGCGTCGTTTGAAGAAAGCTTTTTGGCATCATATTCACAAACGAGATTTTAAGGGATAAATAAAATGTCGCTATACGGAATCAAGCGCTATTTTCTAATGCCTAAAATAATAATCTTGTTGACTGATTTAAAATATCAGCTAACTCTATCTCTTTTAACAGAATGAGTTACTAATGACTTTAATATCAAAATGGTATTTTAAAAATGTAAGTCATGATCCTTTAGCACTATCGTCTGTGATACACAAGACCAGAAAATGGATTATTTAGATCAAGTTTCTTTCTCAAATTACTTTTATTTCAAGTAGTATTATCGGTTTAAATACGCATCAAACTTAAAATTAAAGTTAAAACAAAATATATATATATATATAAAGTCAAAAAAATTAACGAACACAAATGTGACAACACCAACCACTCCACCTTTTTGTTTGTGTGAAAAATAAATGATATATAGTTTGTGGAAAGATCATTTTTCTTTCATTTTTCCTAGTAATAGAATGGTTAATATTGCGATCAAAATGTATGTTTCTTATAATAATAGAATGCTTTAACATTATAATTAAAAATTTTATACCCAGTAGGTGAGATATCATTATCTTTACAAAAATCAAACTTTGACTATCGACTTCAAGAGTGGAATCAAATATTTTCTGTATTATGTTTTTATTTAACCAAACAAGTTCTTTTTGCCTTTTAAGAGGAGTGAAAATTGCCCAATTTAAACCAAATCCAAGAATTCTCCACTGGTCGTAATGTTACGAAATGAAGATAACTTACGTTCGAAGAAAACTTAATAATGAAGAATCCGTTAATGACGTTGTTAATGATCCGAGGACTATATGTTAATCGTGTCGTGCTTCAAATGGATTCAACCCGTTAATGACGACCAATATAGGTTCTTGAATCATATGCCGTAGTCAGCAATGCAAAAATGATAATGGTGATTATAAGGAGAAGTTAAAATTATAATTATTGAAATAATTAATATATAATAATGGTTACAATCTTGGAGAAAACTACCATGATATAATTAGAAATAATTTCAACTAGATATTACTTTTTATTCAAGCTGATCAGCATTGATGCGTACCTGGATCCGGATTTCGAACAGATTCGAGTCGATTGGATCATCTAGATCCGGCTCCGTTCACTGAGTTTGAACCCTGCACACCACTACAACAAATAAGATGTCAGATGAAAACGGGGGGTATCCTCCGTTGTTACTCCGACGCTCAAGTCGATTATTTTCTGCAATAAATGGATGAATGCACATTTAAAGGTAAACGTGATAAGGATGCAAAGATGCAGTGATGAAGGGAGTGTGAAAGGGATGTATTTGGAGGCTTGAGCTCCATGAATGTGCCCGGCAGAGGGGCGGCTTATAGGTGCACCCGCGGAAGGCCGCTTGGAGTGCGCCCAACAAAAGAGCGGCTTATAGGTGCGCCCGCGGAGGGCGGCTTAGAGTGCGCCCGGCAGAGGGGCAGCTTATAGGTGCACCCGGCAGAGGGGCGGCTTATAGGTGCGCCCGGCAGAGAGACAGTTTAGAGATGCGCCTAACAGAGGAATGGCTTATAGGTGCACTCGATAGAGGGCGACTTAGAGTGCGCCCAACAGAGGAGCGGCTTATAGGTGCACTCACAGAGGGCGACTTGGAGTGCGCCCAGTAGAGAGGTGGCTTATAGGTGCACCCAGTAGGGGGCGGCTTATAGGTGCACCCGTGGAGGGCGGCGGCTTATAGGTGCACCCGTGGAGGGCGGCGGCTTATAGGTGCACCCGTGGAGGGCGGCGGCTTATAGGTGTACCCGTGGAGGGCGGCTTAGAAGAGAATGACTAAGCTGTAAGCTGTACTTGTGAATAAACGTTTTAGTTACCTGAGTAGATAGTTAACTCTTGGACAGCAAGCTCCTAACTTCGGGATGGAGGGATCGTGACTCCAAGACAAAGGGCTAAAGGCCTCCTAGCTAGCGGAGGGCTAAGGGCCTACAGACGACGGAGGGTTGATGACCTCCAAACGGGAGGAGGGCTGAGAGCTTTCTGATGGCGGAGGACTGATGGCCTCCGTGCCTTCTGAAAAGAGAAGAGCTCCGCACCTCCTGGAAAGAAGAGAGCTCCGCACCTCTTGGATGGAGGACTAAGGGCCTCTGGATAGGAGGAGGGCTGAGAGCCTCCAAGCGACGGAGGACCGAGGGCCTCCGAACTAGAGGAGGGTTGAGGGCCTCCTGGCAGGTTGAGGGCTGAGGGCTAAGGGCTAAGGGCCTCTGGGATTAGCAGAGAACCGAGGGCCTCCGGCCGGAATGAGGGATGAGATCCCATTGGCGGCAGAGGACCGAGAGCGTCCGGGCTAGAGGAGGGTTGAGGGCCTCCTGGCAAGCGAAGGGCTGAGGGCCTCTGGGACTGGCGGAGGACCAAGGGCCTCTGGACGGAAGGAGGGCTGAGAGCCCCTTGGCAGCAGAGGGCCAAGAGCCTCCGGATCGGAGAAGGGTTGAGGGCCTCCTGGCGGTAAAAGTCAGACGGCCTCCAAGCAAGAGGACTAAAAGCCTTAAGAATTAGAGGTGGCCGAGGGGCCCCGGATAGGCGGAAAGTCGAGGGGCCTCCGGATGAGAGGAGAGTCGAGGGTCTGTTGGCCGCCAGTTTGCTCTCATTGGAGATTGGCTAGCAACAGCTATGCCATTCTCCGAGCCATATGGAGCCTTATGGAGCTTCTTCGAGCTTCTCCCACTTGTCCCTCAATGCTTTAGGGTGCTTGCTTTTATAGTGGGAGTTGCAGATGCATTATTTCTCCAAAAGCAATATGGGATTTTTATTTTGAAGGAAGTATGTTAGATTGTGGCCTTACTGTGAGACTTGGGCTATCTGCCCATGGTTATTGAACCCATCACTAGCCCACCATATCGGTGGACCAAATTTTTGGCCTCTGGCATGTTCATGATGGGATAAGACTGGTCATATTATCCCCTTGACCTGGATTCATTGCCTAAAAAGTTTGAATCTGGAGAGCAGAGGGAACCAGATTGATGGTTGACCAATTTGGTGGACCGAATCACTTGATACGAAGAACGGAATAGAGCCGAAAATATGGTTGTCCGATTTTGTTGACTGGCAAAATGCTCAAATCCAGAGAGCAATTTAGAGCTGAAAAGCTTCGTTGACCGGCGAAGTACTCGAATTTGGAGAGCAGTTCGGAATCGAGAAGCATTGTTAACCGGATCCGTTGACAGGCAAAGTGCTCGAATCCGAAGAGCAGTTCGTAGCCGAAAATTTTTGTTGACCTAAAAAGTCGACCGGCGAAGTGCTCGAATCCAGAGAGCAATTCAGAGTTGAAAATTTTTGTTGACCGGATTTGTTTACTGCTGAAGTACACGAATCCGAAGAGCATTTTAGGGTCAAAAATTTTTGTTGACCGGCGAAGTTCTCGAATCCCAAGAGCAGTTCGGAGTCAAAAATCTTTGTTAACCAGAAAAGTTGACTAGCGAAGTCCTCGAGTTCGGAGAGCAGTTTAGAAACGAAAATCCTTGTTGACCGGCAAAGTGCTCAAATCCGAAGAGCAGTTTGAAGCCGAAAATCCTTGTTTACTGGAAAAGTGCTCAAAGCTGAAAATCATTGTTGACCAAAAAAGTTGACCGGCGAAGTGCTCAAAGCTGGAAATCCTTGTTGACCGGAAAAGTTGACCGGCGAAGTGCTCGAATCCGAAGAGCAATTCGAAGCCAAAAATCCTTGTTGACTGGAAAAGTTGGCCGGCAAAGTGCTTGAAGCCGAAAATCCTTGTTGACCGGAAAAGTTGACCAGCGAAGTGCTCGAATCCGGAGAGCTGTTCGAAGCCGAAAATCCATGTTGACTGGAAAAGTTGACCAGCGAAGTGCTCAAAGCCGAAAATCCTTGTTGACTGTAAAAGTTGACCGGAGAAGTGCTCGAATCCGGAGAGCAGTTCGAAGCCGAAAATTCTTGTTGACTGAAAAAATTGATCGGCGAAGTGCTCGAATCCGGAGAGCAGTTCTTGGCCGAAAATCTTTATTGACTGGATCCGCTGCGAGCCTTTCGAGTCTCAAGCAAGACCTAGGAGCGCGCAGAGGGAAGATCTCAAGCTCGAGATTAGATCTCCTCATTGTAAGGATGCACTTCGAGAGGTCAAGAGGTGACTTGGCTTAATATAGCTGATCGTTCGAGCTGTAGTAATATGATGCACCTTGTGCTCCTTGGAAGGGCTCTTGCCGTTGGCGAATTATCCAATGGGACTAGGAGTGAGGAGCTTCCAGGAAACTCAATTGGTGAAATTGGGGATCCTTTGACTCTTGGATCGATCAAATGGGTCGATATCATGACCACAGCCAAGCTTAGGATCTCGATCTTTGAGACTCCCTCTTCGAGGATGCCACTTTGCTTTCTAGTGGAGTGTCAGGGCTGCTGGTGTTAATTTGTGCTAGATCCTGATCATTCCCGTGAAGGGAAGTTGGGCCCTGAGGAGATGCGGTTGTCATCTAAGCCTTCTGGCCTTGGACAAACACGTCTGGTTGGTTGTGCTCGCTCCTGCCAAGAGGAAGTCATGGTGTTGAGAAGATGAGGTTGCCGACTAAGCTTGGAAGCCATTGTTACTGGGTTTTTGCTAGCCTAGGCCGTCACCCGCATGTGCGGTCAATGCTCGGTCCTTCTTGAGGACGTCGTAGCTTTCATGCGTCCGGTCCTAGTCTGTCGACCGTCGTTGACTGATGGTGCTCTCTCCTTCGGGAGGAGGTCGCCGCACGCATGCTGAAAAGAACCCTAAGGTTTTGAGTTTGACCACACATGGGCCGCTCGGTGACGGGTCCGAGGTTTAATTCGACCGCTTACGGGCTACCCGGATGACCAAAGTTTAATTCGACCGCTTATGGGCCACTTGGATGACCAATGTTTAATTCGACTACCTACGGGCCGCCTGAATGATCAGGGTTTAGTTACGACCGCTCATAGGCCGCCTGGATGACCAAGGTATAGTTACGAACGGGTGAAAACCCACCCGACTTAGGGGCAGTCTACATTGCATAAACCTGCAAACAGACATGTATATGCATATGGAAAAGAAAAAAAAGGAAATCTACCATGTAGTGATACAAGAAACACAACGTACAAAGTGTTCCTACATGCATGCGTGTGGTTGACGATTCGGCGTGGAATCGTCGTCGGCGCGTAAGTGGTGCTTTTGTAATTGGCTCACCATATCAAGTGAACAGCTAGCGTGCACCACTTCGGAGGATTGTCAGGGCGCTTTGGTAGGCGCCGTGGCTTATGGCCCCTATACTCAGTAGGATTTGATCCTTTACCATGAATTGGTTGGGTAGCGTGCTGTTACCGCCTCGGTAGCCTGTTGGCAGTGGTTCGGGTCCCACTGTCGGCTACTACTGTCTCAGGTGACCCGGACTAGCACTTGGCTAGATGATATTTTCTGCGGTGCAATGGGTGGTGGGTCGAGAACATCGAGCCTCCATTGCATGTTTTGCCATAACTTTTACATGGTCTGCTACCGTACAACAGGTTGCAGTTGGATCGGCCTACTGATCGGAGCAATGCTGCGTGGTGAAGGTCAAGCCGGAGAAGATTTGGCGGCGAGAGCTTCGACAGGCCGGAGAAGATCTGGCGGCGAAGAGCTCTGGCAGGCCAGAGAAGATCTAGCGAAGAGGAGCTCCGGCAGGCCGAAGAAGAGGATAACGGAGGGGTATCCCCCGTTATTACTCCGACATTCAAGTTAGATATCTTCCACAATAAACGGAGGAATATACGTTTAAAGGTAAACGTGATAATGATGCAAAGATGCAGTGATGAGGGGAATGTGAGAGGGGTGTATTTGGGGGCTTGAGCTCCATGAATGCGCCCTGCAGAGAGGCGGCTTATAGGTTCGCCCGCGGAGGGCGACTTGGAGTGCGCCCAATAGAGGGGTGGTTTATAGGTGCGTCCGTGGAGGGCGGCTTTTAGGTGCGTCCGGTAGAGGGGCAGCTTAGAGGTGCGCCCGATAGAGGGACGACTTATAGCTGCACCTGGTAGAGGGGTGGTTTAGAGGTGCCCCCGACAAAAGGAGGTCTTATAAATGCGCCCACGGAGGGCGGCTTGGAGTGCGCCCAGTAGAGGGACAGCTTATAGATGCACCCGACAGAGGGGCAGCTTATAGATGCGCCCACAGAGGGTGGCTTGGAGTGCGCCCAGTAGAGGGGCGGCTTATAGGTGTGCCCGGCAGAGAGGCGGCTTATAGGTGCGCATAATAGAGGGGCGGCTTATAGGTGCACCCGCGGAGGGCGGATTAGAAGAAAATGACTAAGTTGTACTTGTGAATAAACATTTTAGTTATCTGAGTAGAGGATTAACTCTTGGACAGTAAGCTCCTAACTCCAGGATGGAGGGATCGTGACTCCAAAACGATGGGCTAAAGGCTTCCTGGCTGGCGGAGGGCTGAGAGCCTCCAGACGGCGAAGGGTTGATGACCTCTAAATGGGAGGAGGGTTGAGAGCTTCCTGGTGGCAGAGGACTGATGGCCTCTGTGCCTCCTAGAAGGAGGAGAGCTCCGCACCTCCTGGATGGAGGACTAAGGGCCTTCGGATAGGAGAAGGGCTGAGAGCCTCCTAGCGGCGGAGGACCGAGGTCCTTCGGACTAGAGGAAGGCTGAGGGCCTCCTGACAGGCGGAGGACCGAGGGCCTCTAGAACTGGCGAAGGACCGAGGGCCTTCGGCCGAAAGGAGGGCTGAGAGCCCATTGGCGGCAGAGGGCCGAGAGTCTCCGGGTCGGAGGAGGGTTGAGGGCCTCCTGGCAAGCTGAGAGCTGAGGGCCTCTAGGACTGGCGGAGAACCGAGGGCCTCTAGACGGAAGGAAGGCTGAGAGCCTCTTAGAGGCAAAGAGCCGAGAGCCTCCGGACCGGAGGAGGGTTGAGGGCCTCCCTACCGTAGAGGTCCGATGGCCTCCAAGTAAGAGGACTAAAAGCCTTAAGAACTAAAGATGGCCGAGGGGCCTCCAAATGAGAGGAGAGTCGAGGGTCTCCTGGCCGCCAGTTTGCTCTCATTAGAAATTGACTAGTAACGACTATGCCATTCTCCAAGCCATATGGAGTCTTATAGAGCTCCTTCGAGCTTCTCTCACTTGTCCCTCAATGCTTGAGGGTGCTTGATTTTATAGTGGGAGTTGCAAATACACTATGTTTTCAAAAGTAACGTGGGACTTTTATTTTGAAGAAAGTATGTTAGATTGTGGGCTTACTGCGGGGCCTGACCCATCAACCTATGGTTATTGAACCCATCAAGCATATATCACTAAGGGTGAAATGGGATTGCATTGTCTAAAGAAGATATAGTCTTTCGTTGAATAAAAATTTACAGTGTAGATTTTATAATAAAAAGTAAAGATAGTATTTTAACATTTTTAAAATATTAACATTTATTAAATATTTAACATAATATTAGAAAACGAATATTAAAGAATTTAGACTTTTTTTAAAAAAAATAATATTATACCTATTATATTTCTTTTTATCCAATGGATACGAGAAAAATATACGGACTTCACCGATCACCCATGCATTTCATAAACTAATAAAGAAGGGAAGGCCGAGCTCATCTGATTGAGGCTCCCATAACGTAAACTATGATAGTCAAATAACATAATCATACGTACTACTACATTGTAAATCGGTCATTTCATGTTGAGATTTAAGCGATTTCAATTTAGATTACCACTGAGTAATTTTGTTGTTGTGTCAAGGCTAAACCTTTAATTTCATTCATGCTAAAATAACTACTAGCATTCAAAAATTAGCATTGATTTTACAAAAGCTACC
The DNA here is from genome assembly GCA_033239525.1 of Nepenthes gracilis. Lineage (NCBI taxonomy): Eukaryota > Viridiplantae > Streptophyta > Magnoliopsida > Caryophyllales > Nepenthaceae > Nepenthes > Nepenthes gracilis. The sequence continues at coordinate 12,213,090 of BSYO01000037.1, read as the reverse complement.
AGTTAAAGCTCCTCTAACATAGTTAAAATTAACTTTATAAACACCTTGACTTCTTATGATGACTTTCTAAGGATAAGATGGGAGGGCAACCCAGTAAGGTGGTGAAATTGGGTTGTACTCATCCATGTTGAAGAGGTAGTGGCACTCAGCTGATCCATTCTGCTGCTGCGGTGGAGGTGGCGGCGGAGGCGGCTGCTGGGGGCTCGTGCAACGTCCCTTGCTAGAGCTGTGCATGGCGGCTGATGTGCTCCCCACCGTTTCTTCGCCGGAGATTTCTGTGTAACCAGCTGAGACTTGCTTCCCTGTGGCCTGGTCCACGAGCATAGCTTTCAATTTTAACACCTGCTCAATCAGATATTCAAAAATAAGGCAATTAAGATCAACTTATATATATATATATATACAAACAACAGCAGTTTTGAATTACAAAGAAGTTTTAAGAGGAGGACAATAATTTGTAAAATAATGACTACAAAGGTCCAAGAATAACTAGTACAAGTTAAAAACCGAATGAAACAACAATTGGGAGGACAAAAATGATAAACCAAGGATGCAATCGAAAGAATAGAAAAAAAAAAAAATAGTATACCTTTTTAAAAGTAGACCTATCAAATGGATAAAGTCAGAAGAAACAACCTTCAAGAAAACGAATAGAACTGAAAACTTAATAAAACAATATATCCATATATTTATGGGGTGCTATATCAATTATGTTTTATATTGAATAAATGTATGCCTACTCTTATAATATGTATCATAATTATAAGATCATGAATTGCTATTATGTGCCCTAACTATTAAGTTTCAAGAAAAATTTTATCTGCCTTAAACGAATAAAAAAATATATCAAAAGTTTAAGCGTGTCAATATTACTTACGAACTTAATTTTCTTTTTACATAAAACGTTTAGCAACTATATGCCGAACTAATTATGATGCATCCTCCTCTTGCTATTTTCTTGTTGTATAGCTGTTAAGATTACAGTACAACAAAGCAGCAAGAATAAAACACATGAACCAAGTGACAGGTGTAGCAATAAAAATAAAGATCGAGAGGGAAAATCACAAAGGCATACCGGCCATGAATGCCAACATATGACCATAGAAAAAATTATCAAATATATTCTAAGGTTTTTAATTTATTAAAGAGTTTAGTTCTGAACTTCTATTTTATTTAATGGTATTCTGAACTAATATCGTCCCAACTTTGTAACATTTAAATTTCAAGCAAAATGCACCACATTTTGAGTTGCATAATAGCATGTACTTATGCCGAAAAACTCCAACGTAGTCAAAAAAATTGAAGTGAATCACAAGTGAAGTTAGCTATTTCGAGACTTTTTTTATAGTAAATGCATATCACATGATATCAAAATGATGAATTTAAGAGGATATTCTTTACACTGAATAAGATTGGTATGAAATAAATGTTAAGAATAGAATAAAGTTAAGAATAAAGTTAGGAAAAAAAAAAATTAACAAGTTTCATATTTTCCCTTATCAATAGTGAATCATAAAGCTTGCCACATGGTTAACCCATATGACTGTAGTTTGGGAAATTTTACTCTTACTGTCCAAGGGAGGTTCAGAAATTGGCCAAAAAATCATCATATGAAAATATAGAGATATATATCTGTATCTAAGTCAAAAAGAAGTAATTGATGTATATATATTTATTTAAAATAAATTATACACACAAAGATACAATTGACCATTATAAAAAGAAAAGGTTAAGAAAAATCAAGATGAAACTAAAACATAAAAATACTGAAGAGCATAGTTGATGTTTTTCTATAATAATGCATGTCTTTCTATCTATCCATCTAATTGAACATACATTATTATAAATATATATATATATTTCAGCATTGTACAATTATATATATGTGCTTTAAAACTGTTGGTTTGAAACACTGAAGAATTTAATAATCCATCCAATAGTACGGCTGCATGCATAAAAGTACGAAAACAATTAAAAATTACGAACCAAATATCAAGTGTATTGGCTCATTAATCGCACCCCCAACTGCATATTTTGAGATTTGAAACACAATTTGAATCTCAATTAGAAGAAATGAGAATTCGCAGACAGAAGAGAATCCAAACGACGGGGGTGGAGCTCCTGCTGCTACTCTATTTTAAATTTTTGAACTAAAATCTGTTGACTAATGTTTAAATTTTTTAAAATAACAAAGATTATTTTTATTTTCATAATTTTAATATCAACTAATATCAAATTTGTTATAAAAAAAAAACCTTTAGATTGCATTTTTTTAAAAGTTTAAGTCCAACTCGATGGTTTTTTGGGAATCCAGCGGTGAGGGAGAGCACCTAAGGCGCTACTACGCCGCCCGCAGCAGCGCCTCCCATTTCAAAAAAATTGAATAGCCAGTGCATGAATTTACAAAAATCTTTCCGGGTTATCATTATAGAAAGAAATAATGAGTCTTGTTATAATAATATAATTACTTTATTGTGATATACAGATTATTGACTTGAACTTTGAAAATAATCGCTGCGTAAAAAAAAAAAGTATGCCTTTAAATGCAGTATCTATGAAGTCTATAATGTAAAAGTATCGTATAATGGGTTATCCATTATTATTGATAGAAACAAAAATACATACAATGAAGGTAGCTAGTAGAAATATATCCATTAAATAAGTAGCAAACGCACCTCTTCTTGGAGCTTCTGTTTCTCCCTAGAGACAGCGTTGAACTCCTGCTTGAGAGCATCATACAAGCTCTCAAGCTGCTTAGCCTTCCATCTAGCCCTCCGGTTCTGGAACCATACAGCAACCTGGCGAGGCTGAAGTCCGAGCTCTCTAGATAGCTTCATCTTCCTATCTGGGTCTAGCTTTATCTCTTCTTGAAAGCTACTTTCCAGCGACTCCAGCTGACTGTTCGTCAACCGCTTCTTCTTCTCCTGATTTCCGAAGCAGCCGCCCTTGTCCAGTGGCGGCACCACCATGTGCCCCGCCATCATCTCAGCTGGATGCTTCACCTCCATACCTTCATTACCAACAATCAAGTAGCTGTTAGGGCAACAACAACAACATTGGACAATGTATTTTGTAAAGTTTTAAGCCGCTAATTCATTAGGTTAAGGCAAGAAATGCTTCTGAAATAGTAATAGCAATTAATCCATATACTTGTTCCCTCTTCATTTTGATGCCTTGGATGTATGGAGATATGCACAGAAAGAAAGAAAGACGTTCACGATGGTGATGAAAGTAGGAGGAAAATTGTTTCTTCTTTACCTGGGTAGTGGTCGTAGTTGTAGTTGTAGAGGAAGCTGAAAGAGCTTGGATCTGGTCGAGAGACGAAGGGTCTTAAGTTGGTATTCCATTCCATGTTTTTCTTTTCTCCTCACTCGATCTCTTCCTAAATCATGAGGGTAAATATATGGATGTGGACAAGAACAAGGATGTACCACAACAGCAACAGAGACAAAGACAGAAAGAGACAGAGAGAGCTGGAGAGAGAGGAAGGGAGATAGAGAGTGAGAGAAACCCTAGAATGACTGGTTAGGAATCGACCCAATTGAAAAAGTGGATGACGTGCGGAATTGTTTGGAGCTATTTGCCCTACTATCTTTTGGGTAGATTGCAAAGTAAATGCTCGGTCAAAAAATAAGTACTTCAAAAGGAAGTTGATTTTAGGCAAATTCAAAATATTTCAAAAAAATTCTTCTACCACCGCTACAAAAATGTAAGATTGGGATCAAATTTTCTAAAGCCATGCATGGACTATGGAAGTGAGCCTTAAATTTTGAATTAAAATTTTAGTCTTTGTTCGAATTTTGTTGCTTTACAGTACCCGGAATTAAATTTTCAATTCTTAATTCAATTATTTAGAATCAAAAAATAATATGAGATAATTCTTTATAATTTAAAAAATAAGAATAAAAATTATAATTCTAAAATTAAAAATTATCTATTGAATGTATAAGTTCATGTCGAATAAAGCGTGTTTCTTAGAAACATTTCAAAAATAATATATATATAGAGAATAAAAACCTAAAAATGTATTTCAAAAAAATAATAATAAAATGCATGCCTAGTATAATTTGTGATCTAAAATTTTAAACTATTATCTTTTTAAAAGATATTTACAAAAAAATTATTGTCGTTGTAAAAATATTTCCAAGAAGCATATTAAAAAATTTATTATTTGTAAGAAACATATTTTTAAAATTCATATTATCTGTCGTTGATACGCCAAACAGATCTTCGACATCATTGTAGCTAAAAGATTAAGACTGCATCTTTCTTACATCTATAAATGTTACGTGCCATTACGATAATAAAGAGGAGGTATATTTGTATGATAATTGGAAGAAATCATTTAACGTGGAGATTATTACGTAATTGAAATATCCATGATTGGACAAAATATATGTCAAGTGTAATTAATTATTGATATATTATTCCATAGTCATATATTTTTAATTACTGTTCATAGAACAAATTATTATAATATTCATACTCTATTATATATATTTTTTCTGTGAAATTGTCAATTGTGAAGTGTGTTATTTTTTCAGACATGTTCAGGAAATAAACCACAGTGGAGACTGTCGGGCAATTCCTGTCATGCAATTTTTAGTCATCAAATTTAAATCTAACAAATAAATTTCAATTGTAAGTAAAAATTTTAAAAATAAGTAATTAAATTATTTACGTCATTTCATAAAAATTTAAATATTTTTGAAAATAATTTTAAAAAATTATTATAATACATACTTTTTAGATGCTGAATCTCATCCTCGACAGCATCGCACCACTACGTGTTTTTGGCATGATCCAACATAACGGAGACTAAAGAGAATTTCATCTCTTAAATAGATATGGATGGTTATTCTTAAAATTTGGGTCATTTATTTTTTGAATAAATTATTATAATTTAATTATTTTAAAAAAATTAATTAAAATTATTTATTAAAATATAACAAATCAAATTAAAAAGTAAAATATTTTTTCTGTTTTAAAGATGAAAGTATCCTCATCCCAACATAAGCCGACGCAAGTGGTCATATAAGTGTGCACAACAGTTAAAAGCATCATGAGAAGACAAATAATAAAACGGGGCAACAAGTGTTCCGGTTCTCCCGCTCGGGCCGTAAATTCGTACGGACTACGGAGGGAGGCAGGCAGCTGCTGCAGCTGCTTCCGAGCAGGTCTCCCCTGCGAATACTCCGCTTGGTGCCGTGTACTACTAGTAATGGCTGCAGTAGATAATATATATAGGAGGGGATGAGTAGCCTGGATGCGACGGAGGAGGCGGCGGCACGAAGGCATACGCCAACCCAGCAAGCTGCAACCAGATCCAGGCCTCCCGAATCAACGACAATTCTATCTCACACAGTTCACATAATTCAAAAAAGAAAAAAAAACACTGAAGAGAAGAAGAATTATTTGAATTATTTGGAATATGCTATCAAAGGATTAGATTTTATTTGTTAGATTTTTTAAATTTTTCGATAAAATGAAGAAAAGCAAATCTTAATTCTTCTTTGAGGAGAATCATCCCTCATGCACCACTCTTTGTATGCATGGCCTCTTAATTAACTTGCAGTACAAGCAACAGACACACACACACACTCTCTCTCTCTCTCTCTCTCTCTCTCTCTCTCTCTCTCCAATTGAATTGAATGGATGTTGGATTTGCAGTTAAATTTCCGACCAAGATTGGGAGATTTCTTGTCACCTAACACACCGGCCCAACCGAAGTGTGACATATGAGAATGTAAATACATTGAGAGCTTATAGTTGAAGCATATATACATAAATTAAGCTGATATTGCCTATGTAGATATAAGGAAAGATAATGTTTTGAATTTTTCAGTCACATTAGTATTCGTTGTGACTCATTCTTCTCTCGTAGTTCGAGTTGGGTTTGGGCCATAAACAATATTATATAGATTACTTTTACATGTTTGTGTTTTTTGCTCTGTTATGTGTTTGATCTATGTTAACATTGCAATTATATTTTTCAAAGGTAACAAGTGTGATGATCCCAAAAGAACTGAACTCTAAACTATAAACATCTCTAGAATAAGAAAATTAAATATAAATGTGTTTAAAAAGAAATCAAGTTTTTATTCATTTGATATGAAAATTCATGCTGTATGAGCATGTCCAATTTTTTACCTCGCTAATTCAATTCAAACCGATAGAGTTGTTTCCAGAGCTATTTATGAACCGATAGAAAAACCTCTCAATTCCTCACACATCATAAGTTGCAGTTATTCAAGAACCAATATGCTCACCCTTTAATGTTTTTGTTTTTAGTTTTTGTGATTAATTTGGATTTTTTTAAAAAAATGTTTCAAATGAAAAGTAAAATCCCATAAAAATCAACAATTTCACTTGAACTTTTCAGATGTTTTTTTCCCTTTATAATTTTTCAAAGATCTAAATAAATGAAAATATTTTTCCCTTCATACTTTTCCAAATAAAATTTTTCTTACGTATTCTTTTTTTTTTTTTATAAAAAAAAAAAAAAATGAAACTGATCTTTAATGCCGCTTCGTCTCCACCAACCCGCGGTACCACTTGGCATGCCATTGAAATAGAATAGCAGCTGATGGCATGCTCTTGGAACAGTGTCACCGTAAATAATTGAGCACGTACGATAGACATCTTGTTTCCTACTGCAATGTCCTCACTTTGGGAGAGCTATGCTATGCTATTTCTAGTTGTGCAAACTATTTATTTCTTCTCTATTCCATACGCCGGCCACGTTTGATAGACGCCTCATCTGTTCCTGTGTTGAAGGCTTTTCCCACATAGACGCAAAACAAGAGGCCACCGACGTACTGCTTCGATTTCGGAAGGTCCAAATTATACTGGAAAAGCTGCAGCGGTCGGGTGAATCTGTCGGCGGCGGAGGATGACGATTGCTGCAGAGCTCGTGCTGGTCCCTCCGCCATGGGAACCCAACGAGTCGATTCGTGGGCTCAGCCGCTGCAACGCGTCTCGTTATCCTCCCCCTCTTCTTCTTTTTCTTCCGCCGGAGCTCTCGGTTGTCCCATGATCACCGACTGAGATAGATAGCAGATCCATAGATAAAGAGACAATCGCGAATTAAAATTTAAATCCAAACCCACCAGGAATAAATGGAAATTGGAAGAGGGAGGTAGAAACAGTGGTGGCGGCGGGTGGCGGGAAGGGGAACAGATTGTTGAGGGTAGGGAGAGCGGGTGGGTAGAAACAGAAGAGGGAGGAGGTAGGATGTTTGATTTTTTTTTTTTTTTAAGGTAAAATTATCATAAATATTTTCAATCGTCTAAGTTAATTAATTTAATTTTAATTTCGAAATTGATTTTTTTTTCTGCACTAAAATTACTTTAGTTTTAAGAAATAATATTTTTTTATCATGAAACTGAGTGTTAAATATAACGAAAAAAGGGAAATAAATAATACAAAAAAGGCATAGATGTTATAAGTTTAAACTATTAAACAACTTATTTATAATATAAAAAAAAATACAAATGTTTGATTGTTTTTTAAATCGTACGATATAAAATCATCATGCACTAAATATTATAAAAAATTGACAATCTTTTGCCATGTTGGAAATAAAATAAGTAACATAGGGGATGCCGTTGGATCCATTCAAAGCTAATGACCCACATTTAAATTTTTTAATTTTCTAAATGAAAAATATCCAAATTTAATATTATTAAAAAATTATTATTATACTTTTAAAAAATTAAATATTAACCATTAAATTAAAAATCTGAAAGATTTAACATCCCCCTGTGTTGGAGGGACTCTTACACAGAGGCACATAGGAGCCCTCTAGATACTCCTAGTCTAACTATAAAAAATGACTGACTATTTCAGGTTATATAAATATTTTTTATATTTTTATTGAATAATTATATCCATTGAATATATATATTATGTGCCTACAAGGGCATGATTTTATTGTGTTCATCGTGAGGATTAGGCCACTTCGGATTAGGATTCTATGCTTAAATATGGATCTCGAATATGAACAAATATAATTACAAATCAAAGATCAAGAAGTTGAATTATATTCAGCATATTTATTTTAATACCTAAGTTAATAAAGTCTTACTAAGATTAAACGGATAACTAATAAATAATAATTGTGAATTTAAACAGTACCAGAGACCAATCTAATTACACTTCATTATCTTGGTACATAGAAATATCAAGTAAGGTAATGGAACCTTAGATATTGCCACTAGCATTGAGAGGATGATCAATGACATGAGGACACTATTAATAGGGCAACGGCCATGGAATTCACATAATATCAAGTAACATAATAAATAATAACTATAAAGTCTTATATTTAATATATAAGGTTAATTTTATGAATTAGGTTGTATCATTTTACATAATTTAGTTCAATATCTAATGAGAATATATATTTTTTAAAATTATTTTTTTACTACATTATTTTTTGGATAAGTACTCATTTTTATTTTATCAAAAGTTTTATAGGGACTATTGAGTATTCGAAGATTAGCAAAAGAGCCAATAAAGCCTAACTCGATAAATGGACGAAAGCTCCATACCAAAATACACAAAAACAAAAACAAAAACAAAAAAGAGAGGACCGAAGAGTCCCACAAGGCAAAATTGAACAAACTAGTTAAGCATTAAGGTGGGTGGTTATCATCCTTAATAGAAAGTTATAGATAATCCAAAGAACCCTTTCACCATCAAGGCTAAATGCAGTGTCAATGATGTACGACCTTTTCAAACAAAGTAAGTTGTGGCTGCAATGGCCAACTTGAAACAAATCTAGAATTGCATTTGAGTTCTACTCATCTAATAGCTTTATCTCAATCACCATATGATCAAACATGCTGTATCTTACTTTGAACCGTCTTCTATATCCTCTGGGAAGCCTTACATTGAAAAAAATTGGTGATAGGCAGATTCCTCATCAAGTCTGCATAATGCACACTAAGAAAATGTGAAGGAATCTACATCTGTCAAAAGTCACAAATTGGTCTTTCATTGCCAACAAAAAGATAAACATGTGGGAGAGCTGGAAATGAGGGCCCTAAATCAAGAAGGCACAATCCCCTTCCAGACCAGCCAGCTAGCAGATCCTCCAAGCTGATTGGATCGAGAATATGTCATTTATTTTCAGTTCCCATCTAATAGTGTATCGGAATTGGAACAAAGATCATAGGGGGTCACGACCTAGTAAAAGAATCAACAGAAAGAAGAGCTTGCGACAAACATCTCCACTAGTTACTAGAAATTACAGAATCTATCTTTGTATTTCGATGGAGCTCATACCAGGGGTATACAGCCAGGAAAAGTAATAGTAGAAGGATTCATGGGATATCAGAAGCCAAACCACATGACAGTATATTTCTCATTCCCACAACATGAACATGATGAATAAAAAGGTCTCAATGAGTTATAAATGTTCATAATTTTGCGAAATCTCCATAAAGCTTATTGAGAAATTTTAATAGTACAAGTACATATCTCTTTAATATGATAATTTTTGACCTAATTGACCCAAATCAAATTCCTTTATCCACCACAAACTATCAAAGATGTCTCGCTAGCAGAGCTTTGTTTTAGGCTAAAGAATTCTTCAACCCTAGCCTGCCTTCCCTTTCAAGTTTGCAAATCTTGTCCCGTGTGACCTTAGCAAAGTTATTACAAGAAATTAGACCATAGTAGAGAAATCTTCTCATAATACTATCAATCCTCTTCAAAATAGATTTGATATTAATGAAAATATATGCACAATGAGACTGAATGTTTGCAAGGATTAAAGAAATGAGTTAAATGTGACCTCCAAATGTAATATCCCGGAAAAGCCAATCATCCTTCCAAAACTTGATCATATTAGAGCTCCTCTAAATGAAAGAATAATAATCTAATATAGCAAAATGAGATGAAATGAGAGGCGTTGTCAAATAGCAAACAAGAAGAAAACTAATCTTAAAACAAATTATCTTTTTAATCGTCATTTTAAATTGATTGTCAGAGTTACAAATAAAATATTCACTTTTATTCAGGTTAGGGACTAAATTAAATAATCTAATAAAGACAAAGAATATTAGTGAAAGGTCATCATAGACTGTCAATTGACCTCATAAAAAATGAAAGACATCATCCGTAAAGGCTAGCATTTTAGTTTAGGAATATTTACATTTCTGATGGTGGGTAAAATTTGTATTATTGGAGGTCTTGACTTTAATAATGTCGTAAAGGATCTTCATACAAAGAACAAATAGTTAGGGCAACAATAGATCCCTTTGGCAAAGGCCTCTTTGACTTTTGAAGAAATCCAAAAACTCTCCATTGATGGAACTTGAGAATGTAGGAGATTAGATGCACTCTTTATTTCACTTAACAAATACAATTGAAAACTTTACCATCTTCAAAATAGCAATCATAAAATCTCATTTAATCATATCATAAGTTTTCATAATATCAACTTGTGTAGTACAATAGTTATGAGCTATATTTAAGTGACACTTATAGAATAACGTCTGGGCAAGAATAATATCACCTCCAATATGCTTATTTTTCACGAATGTCATTTGGCAAGAGTTGACAAGAACTAGAAAAGTAGTCCTAAGCCAATTTGCAAGGATTTTGACAACATTATTATAAATCACATTTAAGCAAATAATATGTCTTAAATCGGTAACTTTAAAATGAGTTCTAATATTTGAAAAGGGATAGGTAATTGTCCAATTAATTTGTCTCAAAAGACGCCCATTTTGAAAGAAGTCAATGAAGGCGACTAAGAAAAGGCAGCTAAGAACCCATCCTAACTAGGAGCACTCTCACCCTCAAAACTAAACATAATCAAACAAATTTCCTTACAAGAGGGCAAAAATGTGAGGTTAAGAAGAAGGCAATCCAAAACTAACTTCAAAACAAAAGGCCTGAGATCCTTCTAGACCATTGGAACTCCCTCGAAATGCCTAAAAGATTTGAAAAGTAATTGATGCGTACCTGAATTCGGATTTCGAATAGATTCGGGTCGACTAGATCATCTGGATCCAACTCCGTTCACCGAATTTAGACCCTGCACACCACTACAATAAACAAGAGGTCAGAGAAAAACAGAGGGTATCCCCTGTTCACACTCCGACGCTTAAGTCAGATATCTTCCGCAATAAACGGAGAAATACACATTTAAAGGTAAACGTGATGAGAATGCAAAGATACAATGATGAGGGGAGTGTAAGAGGGATGTATTTGGAGGCTTGAGCTCCAAGAACGTGCCCGGTTAAGGGGCGGCTTATCTGTACGCCCGCGGAGGGTGGCTTAGAGGTGCACCCGTGGAGGGCGACTTATAGGTACACCCATGTAGGGCTACTTCGAGGTGTGTCTTGGCAGAGGGCCGGCTTAGAGATGCGCCCTGGTGGAGGGGCAGTTTAGAGGTGCACCCGACAGAGGAGCGGCTTATAGGTGCGCCCGGCAAAGGGACGACTTATAGGTGCGCTTGCGAAGGGCGGCTTGGAGTGCACCCGACAGTGAGGCTGCTTATAGGTGCATCCGAGGAGGGCAGTTTGAATGTGCGCCAGGCAGAGGGGCGGCTTATAGGTGCGCCCGCGGAAGGTGACTTGAAGGTGCGCCCGTGGAGGGCAGCTTGAAGGTACGCCCGATAAAGGGACGGCTTATAGGTGCGCCCGTGGAGGGCGGCTTAGAGGTGCGCCTGGCAGAGGAGTGGCTTATAGGTGCACCTGACAGAGGGATTAAGTTGTACTAGAGAATAAACATTTTAGTTACCTGAGTAGAAGACTAACTCTTGGACAGCAAGCTTCTGACTCCGGGATGGAGGGATCGTGACTCTAAGACGAATGGCTGAAGGCCTCCTGGCTGGCGGAGGGCTGAGGGCCTCCGAACGGTGGAGGGTTGGTGGCCTCCAAACGGGAGGAGGGCTGAGAGCCTCCTGGTGGCGGAGGGCCGATAGCCTCCATACCTCTTGGAAGGAGGAGAGCTCCGTGCCTCCTCGATAGAGAATTGAGAGCCTCCGGATAGGAGGAGGGCTAAGAGCCTCTTAGCGGCGGAGGGTCGAGGGCCTCCGGACTAAAGGAGGGTTGAGGGCCTCATGACAGGCGAAGGGCCGAGAGCCTCTGGACTAGAGGAGAGATGAGGGCCTCGGAGCGGCAAAGAGCCGAGGGCCTCCGGATTGGAGGGGGACTGAGGGCCTCTTGGCGATAGAGATCCGACGGCCTCCAAACGAGATGACTAAAAGTCTCAAGAATTGGAGGTGGCTGAGGGGCCCCGAATGGGCGGAGAGCCGAGGGGCCTCCTGGATGAGTGCAGAGTCGAGGGTCTCCTAGCCGCCAGTTTGCTCTCATTGGAGATCGGCTAGTAACAGCTATGCCATTCTCCGAGTCATATAGAGCCTTATGGAGTTTCTTCGAGCTTCTCTAATTTGTCTCTCAATACTTGAGGGTGCTTACTTTTATAGTGGGAGTTGTAAATGTATTGTTTCTCAAAAAGTAATATAGGATTTTTAATTTGAAAAGAATATGTTTGATTGTGGGCTTGCTGTGAGGTCTGACCCATTGGCCAATGATTACTGAACCCATCAGTAATCAATAATGATCTTGCAGGTCTTTGAATTGGATGAAGTGAGGGAGACATCCTCACTAACGAGCAAAATAATTCTCTTGCAATTCTACCTCTCTTTGATGGCATTGAAGACGTAATAGTAGCATTGATTGGCATTATTTAGCCACTTAACCTTTTTCCCTTTGCTTGAAAAAATTTTCCTCCATATGTAGTGTTTTGTACAGAGCTTTTCAAACTTAATCTTTAGTTGAAATGGAAATAGGGTGGAAAAGTAGCTGAAGGAGGGCAGCTTGAGCAGCCTCCAACGCCCTATTGTCCTCGCCACAATGAAATTCATGTCTCTAACTTCGTTGTTTAAAGCCTTATTGACCTCCTAACCCACTTGAACTTGAGAAAACCCTGAAATATAGGCGTATTAACCATAAATGTAGTATAAAAAGAATCAGAGTATCCAAAAAGATTAAAATGGTTAATATTAAAGTTATTAAATTTGAATAACCCTTTTTTAACAAGATTGACAACTGTTAACAATAGGAGACAAATAAAGTGGTATGAAATACTAATTTAGCCAAATAATGTGTGATACTAGCCACAAACAGTAAGGCGAGCTCCATTCATAAGAATTTTTGCCAAACTTCTTATAAATATGATTGGAATTGTCACGCCAATTGTACCAAGTGAAAGAATACTCCTCAAAACTAAGGTTCTAAGGACTGGAGTTAGAGAAGCATCAAGCAAGCTCCCCAGATCCCGCCTTGGTCACTTGGCCATCCAAAATCTCACAGTCACACAGCACAACGTAAACATTGCTAAGAAGAGCTCCCAGGATGTCCTCATTGCAATTAGCTAAATCTCCAATCACATTACTAAGGCCATGTTTGCCTTTAATGGAGTGATTACCATACACAATGGAGCAACAGATTCTGGTACTGTGTGCATCAAATCAATGCCAATATCAAAAATAATTTGCTCATAAAATTCAAGATTATAAAATACTACCAACGTAGGATTTTATCCAATCCAGAAACGACCAAATTTGGTACAATAATAATGCATATTCTAATATCAACTCAGAGCGATAGAGCTCACAACAGGGCAAGTATTAGCATACCGAACTATATTTTCTATCAGGCCGCAAATCTTAACGTTAGATAAATGAACAAACTCTCTCACGGCATCGGCCTTTTCATGAGCATTCTAGTCCCTGATATTCCAATAACAAAAGGGCATCATTTGATAACGTTCTACAGGGGAAAAGATTTTTGAGCCCCTTAGAATTCTCTTGGCAACAGTAGTTCCTTTGGATGGGTTAATAGCCTTGCGGGAAGGGCCTGAAGTTGATGCAACATGAAAAGATGTATCTTCCGGATTGAAAACCAAAGCCCTCTTAGGGAGGCTGCATAGGGCATGGTCAGGAGCAGGAGTTCTCACATCAACCTTCTCGGTAGGAGAAAGCAACTCGAAGGGATTCAACGAAGAGAGGTCACAATGGACTTATGCCATCCCACCTGTCTGACAGCTATAGGATTTAGTAAAAAAGTATATAAAATCAAACAAGCCATCAAAAATATAATGTTAGATTGCCCAAAAAAACAGTCCTAAAAACAATATAATCAAAGGCACACCCCCAGAAAAAGGACTAACAAACTCCGCCCCATAGAAGGAAAAAAAATCCAAAACACAAGGTGGATAGTGAGAAATATATATATATATATATATATATATATTAAATATATGAATAGTCATATTTTCCTTATGTTGTTTCTTAATGATTTTTATATAATTCAAAAAAAAAAGTGTTTTTATAATTTTTTTTAAAATTTTCTTCAAAGTTTTCCACAACTAAGTAAATCATTAAAAATTATTTGATGAATTCTAAGATCTGTATCACGTCCCAAGTTTCGATTCCATCATTAATAATTATTCTTTATAATAATTATTCAATTTATAACGTAATTAACCGTAGACGTAAGCATTACGTCGATATATTGACCGATCAAATACAATAATATGACTTAAGCACAACACCTGAAATGTTACGTCTCATGTGTCTCTAATACCAACCAAATCGTGACGTCAAATCTTACCTAACGAGTTTGTTTAATCCATACAAAATCAGAGTACATAAATCAATTGAAATTAAAATATTACTACTGTTATATTTTCGTACGATCGACATCTCTTGACTACAAACCAAAATTAACATAAATTACATTCATACGATACTAAATAAATCAATATTCATCATACAACTTATAATCCATAATCTGAATAATATAAGCACATTAAACTATTTTCTGAAACTAAATTACAATGCCAATTATTTCATAATTCTAATTCTAGGATTCTCGAACAATTTTTTCTTCAATCTTGATCATCCTATAAATATCTGAACCTCTCATCTAAATGGATTAGTAAAATAAAAGTAAGGAGTAAAATAAAAACTCAGTAAGGTTTATAAATTTTATAATTAAACATATATAATTTATATTTAAAACTATCAAAAGGAACTATGTATCAAATTTCAATGCAATATTATAAAATTTTATGACAATATATGTTGTCAATTTTTTAAATTTACTTATCATATTCTTATTCAATTCATGTTATCAAATTATACTGAAATATAATTTTCTTAGGAATCAAGAGCTAGTAAAGTCTCACAAACTAAATAAGCAAAAATTCAAAACCCAGGTTATATTTACTTTCATATGATTAAATGTCATACGTTATTATTTAAGACATGTAAGTAGACTGTTATACATATAACCCTGTAGATAGGATCGAACCTCACTTTCACTTGTAAATGATATGTTTAAATTTTAATCACTATCATAATACATTACACACTGAACTATTACTATAGTTTGATACTAATAGTTATTAAAACTTTACACGTTTTATCATAATTCTTTAATTTTCTTATTTTGAAAAAAATTCATTGGTTCTTAATATAATTATATAATTTTTTCTTCAAATTTTATAAATTTTTAATATTTAATACTTAAAATTATCATATGTAAAGTCATTAAATTATAAATTCAATACATACATGTAAGGAGGTTGCAGGAAAATGACTTATTTTTTAAAGTATATGAACTAATGACATGATTCTTCATAAAACTCACAATGAATAAGAGTAGAAGTTCATGCATGTAAAATTTAAACAACTTAGTATAAAAATATGTTTTATAAAAGTATTTAAAATAAAAAATACTAAAAAAAACTACAATAGAAAAAAAAAAAAAAAGTTTGGAATGCACTTCCCTTACCTCTAAATCATCCAAAATCTTGTTTAAATTTTCTTGAATTATGCTTTTCTAATTTCGTCTCTTTCTTTCTCTATCTTCTTCTCTTCTCATTCTCTCTTCTTTCTTGAATTCTACAAAATAAATGGTTAAAAATCAGTCAAATTCTCTATTTATATTAAACTAGTACACGATCTTGGTCGGGCGCGTGTTAGGCGCCACAACTGAACATTTCAATGCACGAGCACCACCTCAAACACGCTTCAAGTATGAACATTTTGGATAGCACGTTTTGCGCATCCTTCGAGCATGCATTGAGTGCAAACATATTGAAAAGTATGCTTAGGTGCTAATCGGAAGCGGATATTCGAAATCTGAGTTATATTTATTTTCATACAACCAAAGGTCATATATTACTATTTAAAATATGTAGGTTAGCTGTTATACATATAACCCTGTAAATAGGATTGAACATTACTTTTACTTGCGAATAATAGGTTCAAACCTCAATTACCACTATAATATATTACACGATGAACTATTACCATAGTTCGATACTAATACTTATCAAAAGTTTACACATTTTATCATAATTCTTTAATTTTTTATTTTGAAAAAATATCCTTTATTCTTAATATAATTATAGATTTTTTTTTAAAAAATTCTGTAAATTTTTAACATATAATACCTAATTGTTTTTGTAAAAATTTAGCTATGATAAATTTTTAAAATATGAAATACTAAACTAACTAGATTGTACGGAAAATTCAACAGTAATGCACAAAAATTAGCAACATTGAAATATCGACAATTTTATTTCTTGGCCAAATTTGCAGGACAATTGACTAAATTTTTATAACATACAAATATATATTTAAAGGCTTAGAACATGTTCACGTAAGATATATAAAATTTATCATATATAAAGTCATTAAATTATAAAGTCAACATATGTATATAAGGAGGTTGCAAGAAAATGACTTAAATTCAAAGTATATAAACTAAGGACATGAATTTTCATAAAACTCACAAAGAATAAGAGTAAGAGTTCATGAATATAAAATTTAAACAACTAAGTATAAAAATATGTCATGTAAAAATATTTTAAAAAATTAAGAAAAAGACTGTAACAAGAGAAAAAAAGTTTAAAATAGACTTGTCTTACCTCTAAATTATCCAAAATCTTGTTTAAATTTACTTGAATTAAACTTCTTTAACTTCATTTCTCTCTTTTTATATCTTATCATCTTCTCTTTCTCTCTCCTTTTTAAAATTATGCAAAAAAAATGACTAAAAATTAGTCAGATCTTTTATTTATACTAAATTGACACTCGAGCGTTAGTTGGGCATGTATCAATTGCCATGACTGAACATTGGGTGTACAAGCACTACCTCAAACGTACTTCCAGTGCGAACATTCTTGATGGCACACTTCAGGCATCCTTTGGGCATACTCTGAGTGCTAACATATTGGAAAGTACACTTAGGTATTGATTAGGCATCCATTAGGATTGATCTCACTACCTATCATGTGCATGGGTACGCGTCGGGTTTCAATCAGACATCTATTAACTCGATATGATCTAATTTAATTTTAACTTTAAACCCATTTTTTATACTTTGATAATAATTTTAATTATCATAATTTAATTAATCATAATTAATATAAAATTTAAACTCAAATCTTATAACTTGTAGATGAGATGGGCCCTCCGCACAAAACAGTGGAAGTCACTTATGAAGGGTTATTGTTGGGGAATATTACCATTGCGATGAATGACAATGGAGTACCCGTGGCCCTTGAATGAAAATCTAAGAGTCATAAACTTATATATTAAGAATAAATAAATAAATATATATATATATATATATATATATGTAGATGGCTATATTTTTTATATTATTTCTTTTAAAATATGAGTATTTTAATATTTAAATATCATAAAAAAGAAATAATAAAAAATAACTACCAACTTATATATATTTTTTATTTTTTTCTAAATATAAAATGTGTACGATTAGATTTTAAAAATTTAAAAATCATCATATGTCTATCACGCAATAGATACAGGTGCAATGGAGTGCCCCCGAATTCGTCTTATCCTATATTTCAATTATCTTTGTCTCGATATGAAATATTTATAGTTACTTGATTGATTTTTTCTTTTACTTTTAAGGTAAGATTACTTGACAAGGGATCCATGTTATATGCCTTTCTCGAACGTGACAAATGTGCATGTCCCTTTTGTCCTTTAATAACATTCAGGATCTAACAACCTTATTCTTTAAAAATATATTAAACCAAAAAAATATAACTCATAATGAGTATAAAAAATTTAATGTGTTACATGTTATCAGATTATACCGATTGTTAATTATTTGACATTTAAATTCATAAAATACTGCAAAAAAGTAGAAGGAAAACACTAAAATGCATGTATAAGGCACGAGATTTATAACTTTATTTGTGTGATTCAATTAAATTTATAGAATTATTTTATAGAATAGGCCAATCTTGAAAGATACATTACCACTTACTGCTACATCAATTTCAAGTCTATAAACAATGAGTAAATCTTTGATATAACATCACTGGCTAATAATTAATTCAAAAAATTAAAAACATTACAATAGTAAATTTTCATATCACCTCATTTTTTATATAAATGATATAATATATTGAAATAGTAATTTATTTTGTATTATTATCGATTAATAAAAATATATAGTCATGTTTGAGATATAAATTAATTTTAATTAATTAGTGTATATAAAAAAATTATAAATTAATAATAATATATTTCTAATATTTTACATAATTTTACAAAATTGGCATATGGGGTGATATTTAAATAACAAGTCATTTAATTTACATTATCATTGTAAGTGCTTGAATAATTCTCTGATTGAATTTGAAATTAAATTTATTGATACAAAATTTTAGCTCTAAACTATAAGATTAATAACCATAAAAAATGATAAGACTCGGACCCACCCCAAATTAAATATAAATTTATAAAATTATACTTCAATTGTCCCTAAGATTTTCGATATGTCTAGTATATCATCGTGGATATTATAATATAAAATCGCTTATATATTTAAATAAATAAATATTTATATTTATATTTACATATGAACGTATTTTTATTCAATTTCGAGAGGTGCTGCAAACATTTTCTGAGTGAACAGGAGAAATCAATCATCATGGAGACGCTTTCTTCGATATGATGTCTGTGTTGGTGGCGATCTCTGGGCGTCTTTATCTGCATTTTAATGATTTCATGTCAAACAAGAAAGGCACTTTGCAGAAATTAACTCATTCAAGACAGGTTGTTGTCAGTTCGCCATTATAATTAATTAAAATATCTTTTTTTTTTATAAAAATTAAAATTAAAATTTTAAATTACATTTCTTTTTTAAAAATTATCTACTGATTTTTATCAGATTTCCACGTCTTTCTAGTAACTTTCCAACTTATATTTTTATTTAAAAAACATCCTAAATTCACATTTACCTAGGCTAGAGGGTTATAATTTTTCTTATAAACTCCCCATAGAAATGAATATTTCATAAGAGCCAATAATGCTTTGCAAGTGACTTTTCATTATTTTAACTCATATAAAATTAATTATTTCAAAATTGATACTTTATTATATATCTGAGAACCCTTTGGAATTAATTTTCTAAATATCATCCGTTTTGAAAAAAAAAAGAAATTCAAATTTTTCAAAAAAAAATTTAACTTTTTTTAAAAAAAAAAAAGAAATAATAAATAAGATGGGAGGATAGATATGTGATGAGAAGATGTACAAGAACAATGTTTAGGCGCCCCTATGAAAAATAATTTTGTTTCCCTAAGCCTACACGTACTGCATGCATGATGGTGCTCATAAATTAATCTAGCTATTATATACGAGTGGCCTTCAATGTAAATACGGCTGAGTTCATATAGAACGGCTCTGATACAAGTACAAGAGGTTCAAATTTTAAAAGCTGAAGATAAAAGACCTAAGTACTTGTGTCTCTAACTTAGCTAAAACCATAGCATCCACAGAATACATTATTAATTTTAAATAAATATATATATATATCTTTTGGACCCCCCCCCCCCCTCAAAAAAAAAAAAATAAAATAAAAGAGGCTATATGCTATGAAAAAATAAAATAAAATATATCAAATTGTGATTGTATAATATTGATAAGTTATGTGTAATTATTGCACATTTTAATAACTAATCCAGTATAAAAATGTTTTGAGTTAATATTGGGAAGCACGTCATAGCTTACCAAAAAATATTTATAAAAAATTAGATAAAAATGTATTAATAATTGAATTAAAATTTTGTATTGATTGTTGTTAAATTTTATTACTAACCCTATTGAGAATTTCTTATTGTCTTATCTATTTATTATTATAAGGAATTTAATTATCTTTGTGCCTTTCTTTATTGAAAATAACAACATTATTTTAAATTACCATGTTAACAAAAATATTAAATTATAAATGTCTGAGTTTTTTTGAAATTATTTTTTTAAGATCACTTCAAATATTAATATTAATACGTATCTGAAATCTAGATTACTGCCCAATTTATTAAAAAATAATTCTGCATCCACCCCTTAGCCATATTTCTTAAATATTTTGTGTTTGGGTCTTCACGCTTATGTTTTTGTTAAACTTCTATTGACCCCGTAGTTTGATATCTGTCAAGATGAAAGAGTCTCTTCATCTTAGGTAATACAGTATTAATAAATAATTTATTTTAATAATAAGAGATTAGCGCTAATTAATCAATCTTAATTACCAAATGATTGTCATTAGTGCGTGACATTCACTACATGGCTAGAGATAACACCCTAAACCAGATGTTAAAATATTGGATTACAATAATAAAGAAAATAAAACTATACATGCTATTTGTAATTTCATAAATGAGATAACATTAGGCAAATAAGCAAAATATTTACTAAGATTAATGTGTTATTATGGCCCAATCTTGTTGTCTTTACCTCTATGAACTGAAACTAAACAGCAATCATGGTGCAAAAATAAAATTTAGAGCTATAGAAATTATGAAATTGGTTTTGAAATTTGAAGTTGTAAGACTAATTTAAGTTTTTGTTTAGACTTAAAAATAGGTAAATTTAGATTTTATTATATAGATTATATAAAAAAATATTTTTAGATAATACTATCTATTTAAATATTAGCTATTAAGTTTTTTTTAATAATATTTTTATATAATTTTAAAAATAATTATAAATAAAAAAACAAAACCGTGTTTTATATATCTCTAACTTATCCAAATAATTAAAAATATTTTTATCCATTTGGTCTCATTTGCTCTGTTTATTTTTAATTGATTGACAACTCTAAGTTTTAAAATTATAATTTTTTTTATTTTTTAAAAGAATTACAAAATATTATCTCATACTATTTTTGAATTTAAATTGACTAAAATTTGAAAATACAATTTTGATTTCATGTGCCCCCAAATAGCATAATTTGAATTTGGCCTAATATTTTCATTTTGTTTTTTTTTTTTTTTAAATTTCAATCCTATTTTCAAAATTCAATTGTGAAAATCTTAATTTCTTTCAGGATAATTCAAAGTTTTATTTTTTATTTTTTTATTTTTTTTTGGATAGTAGATGCATGAGTTGGACACAAAGTTAATAAACTGATCGACACCCATGTCCACTTTAATTAAATAAATATTTATATTTATATTTATATTTATATATGGAAGAAAATTTTAAAGAATAAATATTTTATTTTTAAACAAATGTCATGTTTCCAATTTTCTTAGGAAAGCCAATTGAATTTTAAAATTGATATCTATGTTCTTGCCATTCTTGCTTCCATTCTCATAATTTGAAGCAATGCCAACTTTCGATAACCTGAGGATTTGAAATGGAAAAAATCAACAAACAAACAAATTATTAAATTAAGGTCTAGGCCCTTTTTTAAAAAAAAAAATTAATAAATTATTATACCATACAATGATGAATAGCATATTTTACCAAAAATGTTAATTTTTTGTGGATTAATAGAAAGTAAAGTCCAAATAATTAAATAATTACATATCTGATTTGAAATTATCTTATTAAATTATGTCAATAATATGTTTGAATATATTCCTATAATCATCATTGGTAGAAGGGCCTAATGCTCTAGCATGCATGACCTAATAACAAGTATGTGAATATGTCCGTCGCCCATACCTCAAGGAAAGTTCACACTTAATATAAAGGCATGTACTAAAGTATATAACTAATTATATTTTATTATCCTCTAGCAATTTAAATTTTTAGTAAAGTATTTATATTACTTATGACAAGTAAGTATTCATATTTTAAAAAAATCCTTTAAAAAAAATTAATGATTAGCAATCACCACTGATGAATTTGGTAAAACATTGGCTAATCCAACTCGATACTCACAAAAAAAAAAAAAAACCACTCAACTCAGAAGAGTTTCCGTGCAACTCATGGTCCAACCGACACTAGCCCAGCAAACACAATTTGGGATGGACCGCAGTGCAGCCCAGAAGATCTAACCCAACAAATCTATAAAGACCCACACCAAAGGTACCTCATCACCTATGCAAAAGGAGCAATTCTGCAGACCATACTATAAAATCAATTGTTGTAGTAGGTTCATTCAAACTCCGGACGACTTAGTAAATCTGCAACTGTCGTAGAAGTTTCCTTCTAAAGATTTGGGTTACCATCCTGAAGCGTTATCCTCCTTCCTCTTCGGGAGGAACCCTGTCCCTTCTCCCTACCAGGGAGGAGGCACCTCCCTAGGAGGGGCTTGTAGACACCATCTATACAGGAACCCCCTCTTCTAGGCGCCTTTCGTCCAGTAATTCTCCTTCTAGGCGCCCATCTATTTAGGAGCCCTCCTTCCAGGTGTCATCAATCCAAGGAACCCTCCTTCCATGCACCCTCAATCCAGGAATCCTTCTTTCAGGTGCCCTCTATTTAGGAATCATCCGTCCAAGGAGCACATTATTCAAGAGCCATCTGTCCAGGGAGCACATTGTCCAAGCGTCATTTGTCTAGGGAACCCTCCATCCATGAAGCGCCTCGTCCAGAAGCCATCTATTTAGAGAACCCCCCTTTCAGGAACCCTTCTTCCATCCAGGTGTCCCCCATCCAGAGGGCTCTTCATCCAGGCAACATCTTGTCCAGGAGCCCTCCGTCCAAGGAGCCGTCTTTCTAGGAGCCTTTCTTCCAAGCGCCATCCATCCATCTAGGAGCTCCCCTTTCAGGAGGCCTGCCATTCTGATGTTATTCTATCCATCCAGGCACCCTCTATTTAGGAGTCGCACTCTTTCGAGGGAACATGTCATCCATTCAGGAGGCCCGTCACCTAGATATCATGTCATCTATCCAGGCGCCCTCCATCTAGGAGCCGTTCTCCTTTCAGGAGGCATTCCCTCCTTCCAGGGGTCATGCTATCCATTTAGGAGGCTCGCCATCCAGATGTCACGCCATCTATTCAGTCGCCCTCCTTCTAGGGCCAACGTCATCCATTCAAGAGGAACGCCATACAGACATTATGTTATCCATCGAAACACCCTCCATCCAGAAGCAGCACTTCTTTTACGAGCCATACCATCAATTCAAGAGGCCTGGTATCCAAACATCATAATGTCCATTTAAGCATCCTCTATCCAAGAGCAGCCCTTCTTTTAGGAGGCCTTCCCTCTTTTCAAGGGCCATACTATCTATCCAAGAAGCCAACCGTCTATCCAAGCTCCCTCTATCCAAGGGTCGTCCTCATTCCAAGAGGCCTTCCCTCCTTCCAGGGACTATACTATTCATCTTGGAGGCCTGCCACTCAAATATCATGCTATCCATCCAGGCGCCCTCTAACTAGGAGCCGCCCTTCTTTCAAGTGGTCTTCCATCCTTCCAGGGACCATGCCATTCATCCAAGAGGCCCACCATCCATACGTTTTGCCATCCATCTAGATGCCCTCTATCTAGGAGTCGTCCTCCTTCCAGGGGCTTTACTGTCGATCCAAGAGGCTTGCTATTCGAAATGTCATACCATCCATCTAGGCGTCCTCCATCCAAAAGCTTCCTTTCTTCTAGGAGGCCTTCATTCATTTTAGGGATCATGTCGTTCATCCAGGTGGCTTGCCATCCAAACATTATGCCTCCATCTAAGCTCCCTCTATTCAGGAGCCACCCTCCTTCCAAGAAGCTTTTCCTCCTTCTAGGGGCCATGTTGTCCATCCAAAAGCCCACTATTTAGACATCATGTCGTCCATCCATGTACCCTCCATCCAACAGTCGCATTCCTTCCAAGGACAATGCCATTCATCTAGAAAATCTGCTATCCAAACGTTATGCTATCCATTCTAGGCGCCCTTCATTTAGGAATCGTCCTCCTTCCAGAAGATCTTCCCTCATTCTAGGGGTTATGTTATCTATCCAGAAGGACTGCAATCCAAATGTCATACCATCCATTCACATGCCCTCCATCCAATAGGGTATGTTCCCTCCTTCTAGGCATGGCGTCCATCCAACAAGCCCACTACCCCAATGTCATGCTATTGATCCAGGACCTGTCCTCCTTCTAGGAATCCTTCTCTCCTTTTAAGGATCATACCGTCTATCCAAGATACTTGCTATCAAAGTACCAAGCCCGCCATCAAGGAGGTCTGACATTCAAGTGCTAAGCCTGCCTTTCAAGAGGCTAGCCCTTTATCAAGGAGCCATGCCCTCCTTCCAAGAAGTCTATCATCTATTTAGGAGTTTCTCATTAGCCAGACACACCTCATGTCACCCGTCAGCCGAGTGTACTACGAAATAATCCATCAATCGGACACACCTTTAAAATGCCCCTCAATTGAACACACTCATACTCAATCTCACATCACATGCATCCGCGCATCCTCTTACATCTTCCTTATATTTTTTTCATTTTTCGAGAATGATTTTCAATTTAAATATCAGATAATATAATACTTTCTTTATTGGTTAATGTTAAGGTCTCAAAATTAACATAAAGTTCAATCCCCATTTCCCCAACTTTTGATAACAATTTTTTTTCCCCTAATATCAATTAAGAATACAGTCGAAGGGCTAAAAAACTACAACTAACTAAACTAGGGCAGAAGAAGCTCACTTAGGGCTAGCTATTGATATTTCTTTTTGATGCAATAATAGCACAGTCCCCAACTGCCCAGCCCGTACAGCCTTTATTCATAATATACATATACATATCGTACTGTTGTCAATTAGACAGTTAGATGTGGGATTAGTCTAATCGAGTTTGTATATAAACAATAATAAATTACAATTAAAACCATAACAACTTTGCATTAATCTTGTGATAGGATTGCCATTGCCCTTAGGGAGGACTCTTAACGATGAGAAGGGGAGACATAGAAAGAGATTTATAGGAAATGGGGTTCCCCGTCTCCTTAGGAGAAGTAAAATTCTATTTCTTTTATCTACGTCCATAATTTTAAAAAAATTAATAATTCAAATTTAAATACTAAATAATTATTTTTATTAATTTTTTATATATTAAATTTAATATTTAACGTACATTAATATTTTAAAAATAAAAAAATATATAATTATCTTTAATATTTTTTTTATTTTAACATTATAATTATTAAATTTTAATTTAATAATTAATATGAAAAAAAAGTAAAATCATACTTTCATTAAGGAATAGCGAGGTCCCCCATGCTAAGGACTGTCAACTGCCTTCTTTAAAAGTGCACAGAACACTCTCTGTACTTGGTCCTTAGTTGATTTGAATATTAGAGTTCTATGGCTGGTTTTTTTTTTTCAATTTTAATAGTAATTTTGAATAATTAATTTAAGACTGAATACATAGCTTTAATGCTTCAAACAAGTTCAATAAAATAATTGTTTGTCAAAAGTTGAAATGATTGTTTTTTAAACAAATGTTACTCGTGTTGCTTTTAGTTCTAAGCATTTTTTTTAATTAATTTAAAAAAAAACTAGCATAAATTAAATATTTATAAATAATAAACAAACAATCAACTTATATAGCCAATTTCTAACAACTGTTTCAAACAATGCCTTAGAAAAAATTTCTTCTAATACATAAAAAAAAGGCTGGTTTTTAAGTTTTCTCTAGTTTTATTATTATTATTATTATTAATTTTAATTTTAGTATCAATTTTATTGCATATATTTTAAGTTTTGGAGATTAATATGTTAATTTGGACAGTGTATAAAAAAATAATAATAATGTAAAAGGCTGGCAATGTATTTTGAAATTTAAAATAATATTTATTTGCAGTAAAAAATCACCATAATTACTGGAAACCACCTGGGACAGTAACTCATGACTGGTTTCATCACATTAACACCCAGTTTTGGGGAAGATTTACCACGACAAACAGTTCATTATTCTGCCTTTTCCAGCTGCCAATATAAAGGCGAGACTCAAGATGCTGTAAATATACAAACAATCCTTTTATGTATTTAATGTTTACATACTGATTTTGAACAGGACGATGGTATATGGGAGCAATGAGGTGGGTGTATATTGATGGATCACTGAGTTTAAATATGCCGAATTAAAGGACGGGGCGGAGGACGCGGTGGCTGGGGGTGGCGGAGGAGGGAGAAGTGTTGTACCCAGGCGGCGCTACTTCAGTAGGTGATGATGGCTGGCTGGCTGTCTTTAAACTCACCATCAATGCAGTAGTTGTTTAATGGGTGACATTGCATGAATGAGGAAGCACAAATTTTGTTTCCCTATTAAAGTTTCACATGCTACGCTATTCTCACTTATAATTATTAATGCCATTGGGCTTACCTTTATCAATAACCTCCCATTTGTGTACTTTTTTTTATTTTCCCTTTTTCATAAAAAATGAAAGATGATTTATTAGATTTTAATATATTATTGGTTTCATTTTTTTTTAAAAAAAAATTCCCAGTTAGTGAGAAGAATTTCACTTTTTATATATGATTTCGCCGATACTGCTCGTCTTATAGATAGGAGGGATAGGGATTGAGGGGGCGTCCTTCTCCTCTGTGGAGAATGATCGTCCTTTTTTTAATTTGGGTCGTCGGATGTAAAATTCGACGGTTACGTGTTTTGGATGATTAAATTTAAAATCGAACGACTCACGTTATATTATCCATTCAAAACGTATAAGCCGTCGGATTTTACATCCGACGGTTCAGATGAAGAGAAGAACGATCATTCTCCACAAGGAAGAAGGACGCCCCCCGGAGCCGGAGGGATAGCGGCATCATAAATATTAATGTTTTATTTTTTTTTGATATTTAGTTCGTCTTATAAATAATATTAATATTTTACTTTTTTGGTAAGGACATAAATATTTACATAAAACTCTAATTCTCACAGCAATATTTGGCTTTTTTTGTAGCTGATTTTATTATTTTGACACGTAAATATTAACTTTCTGTTTATAATATATATCACAAGTTTTATAAACGCCGTTAAAATTGATAGTTGCTAAAGCACTTAAAGCTTGTGATATAAATATAATGAAAATTTGAGATTTTTTGTTTGTGCAGCATTTTCATGGATTTACCACGCTTAAAATTAGCATTTGTCCTTTTATTATTATTTTTTTTACCAATTATGATTTAATTATAGGAAAAAATCTATCTATATATAAAAAACGAAATAAATTTTAAAAATTTTATAAAAGTCAAAATCAAAACTAGAATTTAATATTTCATCACAGTTGCTTTTGCTACCCACTACTAATTATACACAATCTTACCTTTGTATTAAAACATACGCTATTGTCATAAATTGAATATTATTGCGTTCTGGATCCGCGGGATCCAATCGGATCCGTGGTTTTCAGGGAATACAAATATGTGAGGTGTTGAACACGAGAGGAAATTGAGACCGAATCTTTACGTGGAAAACCTCCTCTTGAATGGGGAGGAAAAACCACGAGGCTCAGGGCCTTGAAAGTGCTTCACTATTTGGGTCGAAATCTTTACAAAGTATAAGTGTTGGGGTTAATCCCTCCATTGTCTGTTAATTTGTATTTCTTTTTTAGGGGGGATCGCTCGTTGGAAGGCTTTACCACTCTTCTGTTCTGTTTCACCGGAAAGAGAGAGGTTCAGGGTCGAAAGGAAGCGGGCTTCTTGCCTTCTTTGTGGAGTCAATTTTTGGGGAAAGAGAATCCGGTCCCTTTAGAGAGGGACTTTGCTGGGTATTTATAGAGAAGACCAGGGCTGTTGGGAGGAGACGCGTGGCAACCATCGGATGGCCCAAATCTTTGTCAAATGTTCCACCGCCTCATTAATGCCGCCAAGTGCACGGTAAGGCATGCATGCTGCTAGCGTGCATTGGCGATTGATTAGGTGTGTCATCTTGATTTGACTAAAAGCGTCTTTCTGTTTAGATGGAGACCTAGTGCGGTGGTTGCAAGTTTCCTTGGGAATCGACGAAATCACTTAGCTGGCATCCTTGGCCCGATATAGGGTAGTCCTCGTTCCTGTGGGGAGCTCCTCGTGAGTTTGCGGACTCGTAAGAGGATGCTGTTCTTGGAGGATATTTTGGGAAAGTCCGGGAGCCTTTTCTTGACCTCTAGGACGATTTTGAGATTCAGCAGGGTTTCAAGGGTTCTCGGTCCTTTCCGTGTCCATGCGCTGGTGTTATCCTCGAGCTTCCTTATGAGCGGACGGGACTTCTTGGGCTTCTGCCGTGATCTTGGTCTTTGGGCCATTGGCATCTACTTTGGGCCTCTCAGGCCACCCAATTTTCTTGGCTTGTGGGAGTATTTCTGGGCCTCTCATTTTGAATTTCTCTTCTAGGCCGTGCTTTTATGGGCCCTTATATTGGGACCCAACAAATATATATATATATTTGAAATAAGGCCTGATTACCATAACCAAACCCATTTTGGCACTTGTCACAAATGAATTTGCTTCTCTCTCTTTCTTCTTCTTTTTTTTTTTTTCTCTTGTTATATAGTTATGTCTTATAAAATAACATTTTGTTTACTGATATTTGTAAAATATGAACTTATTTTATATAATTTATATTATAAATCGATTTCTGCGCAATTGTATAAACGCCATGCAATATATCAAAATTCAACTTTTTAACGAATAAGCAAATGATTGGACAGACTAATACAAAAATACTCACTCTATGTGCACCCCCTCGAAGGACTCAAGAGCTCTCCTTTGTTGAAACAAAAAAAAAAAAAATTATTCTTTAAATTATAATTGTCTATTTTATATAAAATAATTTGACTAATTTTATTTTTTTTAAAAAAATGGATGAAAATATTCATTATTAACTACATCTAACATTTTCCCACTCTATTTTTCAAAAGATTATTTTCGATAAGTGTTGGTTGTCTTCCTGAAAATTTTGAGGAGATTAAAATTTGGGTAGACTCGATAAATTAACTTATAATTAAAAATAAATAAATAAAATACTGAGAATCAAACTTATCCATTGGCATTAACTGAACGTTGCCAATGATGTTGATCGGCGCTGACAGGTGGCCAAGGTGGAGTGTGGGATGGATGACACTGCTAATTAACATTATTACTTTTCTCGGGTTAAATAAATTTATTTTTTTTACAAAATTATTTTTATTTTTTACTTTCAATAACGAGTATTTCCAAATAAATTCTCATGCCCCATCAATCAAAATAGGAGTCATGGGCATCCTCCATGACTTAAACGAGGGTCATACATGACCATAAGAAGCCGGGCACTTGTTCCACATGCCACATTTATCAAAATGGAAAGGAGGTTTCGAGCACCATAATATCTCAGTAATGGTGAAAATAGTCCTTCAAGAAGACGATGAAGGGCAAGGGCAATGCAAAGTAACATATGGTTCTAATCTTCCAGCTCAATGATCTTAACCACAGAAGCATCCCCAACTTTCTGGCAAACGACGACCCGATCATGAGACTTGATTATTCCTGCTGCCTTTCCGTGATCAAGGGCAACCTTCAAGACCGACTCATTTGTAGCACTTGTGGACTCGGCCTGGACAGTCAGACGAGTGAGTATGGTCAGCGGCTAGTCGTTATGACAATTAAATAATGTTTTGATCCATTCAAATTTCTATGGAAACTAACCTGATGTCAATCACAAGCTCATTAAAGTAGGGCTCTCAAACAAAGCAAAATACCCGAGGCTTAACTCAGGTGGTTCGATTATAGCTCAAACGAGCTTTGGTTTAATTGGTCAAACAAGTAAAGGCGACTGCTGAGCTCGTACTGCTTGAGCTCAGGCAGGGCAAAGAAAGCTCAACCCGTATATTCGTTTATTATGAACAAATTAATCGAGCTCAAGCTTGTTGAGGATTGCGCGTAAGTGTGGCGAGTATATGAATTGTTTCAACAAACTGTCTGGGAAGCAAGCTTTGCTCTCTAGATGTCACTTTGGCATGTCACTAACAGGCAATATGAACACAATATATACATCCATAACACAGCCATGAGGGGTAAATTTCAGAACTATTCCCTATTTGGAAATTCAGCATAGTTCCATCGTGCAAGTAAAGGCTCAGTCCATAGAACGAAATATCAACCAATACGTGGAATATTTGCCGAAAAAAATTGGTATCGGGCACCCTCGATACCATAACTCAGAATATATCGCCGTATCAACAATATATGTAGGCTCATATTTAAAATATCAGTCGATATTTTTCCTAATATTTGGTTCTTGAAAAACAAAAAATATACTAAAGGCCATATAGAGTTCTTATGTCAATACCATAGAATAAATCTTGAGACTATTTTTGAAGTCCTGAGTTCAAAATACTTCCAACGTGCCAACGAAGGGCACGGTCACGACCTACTTAGGTTCGTTTAAATATTGGCTAGGTGCAAGCCTGAAACCCAAACTGATGCAAAAGAATATACTTTCCCCACCGTCTATCACCAAGAAGCATAGAATCAAATATTGATAGGTATTGAGCCCCTATATACCAATATGTCCAATATTGCAACAAAATTATTATATGTCACCGCATTAGAAATATATAGTGATATATTAACGAACATTCAAAATATTAGTTTATACACTATATATTCTCCCCTTTCATTTCGTTCTACTTCTCGATATGGCGGCCACTAATATGGTTATGATTAATACCGATATTTTTAATCATTGGAAGGAGGTTTAAGAGTAAATTCTGAATTCATCACTCCTCTTGAAAGAACCATAGACTACCTAAGATTGGGGTATAGGGAAGACAGGAATCTCGTGGTTGCATTTCAAGCCCCATTGTCCCAGCAACATTTGTCAACTATGCTGTAACTTCCAAGTGGAGCCACTCCAAATTGAGGCTATCAAAGTAGGCTGACCTCATCTAACATCCTTCAAAATCGTACTATTTTTGGGTTCCATAAGTAAAAGAAACTTGCAGCTTCAGTCTCAATGAATATTGGAATCTCAGTCACTATCAGTAGATCAAGCAGAAATATCAACAGAGAGATTGAGATAAGTACTCACTGGATGTCGAGGATCCGCTAGTAAAGGGAAAATGCCTCTGACTATCAATGACTGCCTGGCCTGAATCATCCATAAAAGACATCAAATTAATTGACTGAATTAAAGCATAAGAAATATTTTTATCACAAAAACGATTTATGAGTGGATGTGTTAAATTAATGAAAGTTGGTAGCATTTATATGAAGCTTTTTTTCTGTCAAGAAGACAATAAAACTACAACATCAGGGGGAGGAAGATTATCAATTTCCATGCCAGTTTGATCAAATCAATATTCTAAATCCTCATAATGTTTTGGCTGCATACCTCGAAGGCACCACTGAAACTCCACCTTAATTGATTCGTCTTAAGCCGAGGGACAACCACCGAGAGAACAGGCATCAACGGCCTATACTTGGAAATCAATCTGCATTTGAGAAATAACACATTCAAAGTCCCAACAATCAAAACAAGATTTATTTATTTACTTATTTTTGGGATGAATCTGTAAACCCAAAATTGCATTTAGAAATAGATAATAAGAGGAGGCTTCACTTCTTTTTTCGAGGGGTGTGGGGATAAAAGTAGAGGCTTTGTTTTTTGACATACCTTGCAGTCCTGCCAGAGGAAGTGAAGCATATAATGATGGATGCCTTGACTTTTATAGCCGCACGCACCTATAAAGTAAGCCAAAGAGTGCTAAAATTTGGGAGATAAGGCAAAGCCGAGCAATAATCTACTACAGTAGTCCCAAAATAGATTAAAAAAAAAGGACAAATGACCGAGTGGGAAGAAAGACATTACTGCAGAAGAAGCAATAGATTCCAAGTGAGTCATCGGCTCTCCAACATATTTCACTGTTTTCTTGAAGTAAAGGTCCTGATTGAATACTTTCTCAGCCTACAATTGCACAATAAAATGGAGGGCTCAAAGAATGTGTTGATTTGAAGACTCATATCACCTCCATATGATAAAGAATGTTAATCTATTCCAGCGGAAGAATAGATTATGTCTACAACAAATAATGAGATATAAACTACGACAAACAGCACATTCATTTCATCCACAAGGAATTTGAAAAAGATTTCAATTTTTGTGTTGATGACTAGGTCTACAAGTGGAGTTCCTGCATTACTATTGCCACCAAGGTACAATAAATATGCACCTGAGCATGGTTATACACAAAAATTAGCAATTCCAAATATGCTAGGCAGCTTAAATGAAAAAATGTTGGAGAAGTAAAGACTGGTTTATGACACACACAATGGCAATGATTGACAATTGGACTTTGTTACGGGGCTTCTCCATGGTTCTGCAGAGACACTCCTAAAACCAACCACAACTATACGAAGGAGCACCCGGACTATCCAGCCACCGCTAAAGTTCCGGATTACATTTAGCTCTTGAACTGATTCCGTTAATTTAGCAATATTCTCCACACGTGCACTGTCTGTATTTCGGTTCCCTCCCTCCCTCCCTACTGTTGAGTTTCCTGCTGTTGAGTTTGTTAATAGTTGAATATTCTCCACACACACATGCACTGTTTGTTAATAGGTGAGTTTGTTATAGTTGAAGCCTGAAGACTGTTAATAGTTTCCTGCTGGGACACTTGCGCCAAATTTACTGTATAAAGCCCATTACTATGCTAGGCAGAGATGTGAAAGAATTTACTCGTTTTGCTTCTTATCCCTACTCTCTCGTGTCTCTCACTCTCACTCTCTCCCTCTCAATCTCTCTCGAACCCTCTGTCTGATTCTCATCCCCCTCATGCCTCTGCTTGATCTCCCCCACCCTTTCCTTCTCGTCACCAGATCGGCTCAATCTCGGATCAGACTTGCACATCTATGGCGTCACTGTTTTTCAAGTCAAATTATATTTTACGAGTTCTGAGGTCCCGAAAGGTACATGTTTCATTTTCCATTGGTTTAATAAGGATAGTCTAATACATGAGGTTTCTATCATTGAAGGCTCTGGGACAATGCACTGGTGCTCATTTTACATTGCTTTGTGTGAATATATTAAATTTTGTTGCTGGGTGGCTTCTGGCCGTGATATCTTTGGGCATTTGATTATAGGTTTTGGTCAACTCCAAGATAGATGGCCTAATTTACAATATGCTCATGCATGGCAGATAAGTGCAACACCTTACATTTTGTCCTTCAAATTTTACCTTAATTGATTAAACAGCAGATTATTAATGCAATTAGTAGTATTTTGGAAAAAAATAATTACATAACCTTTGTAATTTCTTCAGTGGAATGAAACACATGCTTTATAGCTACGCCATGAAAGGAGAAGTGATACAATCTACACTAACCACAAAATAACAAAAATGCAACATATGGTGACTGGTGTGGTAGTAATGGGCTATATTTCTGAGAAACCATACTATACCACTGTTATTTCATCAACAAGAATTTACCTCAGCACAAATTTTACCAACGATAGATATAGTTTCAACTGGGTACAACCCACGGAAAGTCTCAGCACCTAGGAGAATTGCATCACTTCCTGCATCAAATCAACCATTGAAGGAAAAAAGAAGATCAAAGGCCCATCAAGAAGAATGAAATTCTATGAACAGTATATCCATTCAAAAGCTTGGACAACCAATACAAAATACAGTTGGAAGGACCGCATAATTCCACAAATATAAGAACCGGGCAAAAAAAGAAAAGCAAAATAATAGTAGTTTTCTAGGATAGAACTAACCATCCAATACAGCATTCGCAACATCAGTTGCCTCAGCACGAGTAGGTCTGAGGTTATTGGTCATGCTGTCCACAACACGAGTAACCACTGCAGGCTTCCCTGCCATATTACATTTGTATAGGGCAGCTTTTTGGAACAAGAAAACCTTTAGGAAAAGCACAATAAAGTTACAATTAGAAATAAGACATCAGACAAAAAATTAGTCATACAGAACATTAGCAAATCAAAATGAGTTGCCTAGGTGTGATGACACATTATATAAATATGAAATGTTAGCTGAAATAGTTCAACTTCAGAAATTATTTCTTGGTAAATTTACCGTATGGACTATGTATGTAGTCCATTTTATTTATAAGCATGAGGGGACCATAATTCTACCTACTAAGATGGATGCTTAGTTTGATCTATGACCAACCTTCTCAGGGGGGAGATCAATGCCCAAGTTTCCACGGGAAAGAATGATACCATTTGCTTCTTGTAGGATTTCGTCAAAATGGGTTAAACCCTAGAGCAGCAATAAAAAAATAAATATGCATCATCCAGAATCATAAACAATCCAGGGAAGGAAAAACAGTAATCCCAGCTTAAGAAATGCTTGAAGCAGATCAATCTCATTCTAGACGAGGGCAATCACCTCTACATTCTCAATTTTAGCAAATATTTGAGTTTGGTAAAGGTCACCCAACTTGGAGAGAAAATCACGTGCCTGTACAACAGAAAAAAGATGTCTCCTAAGCATACACATAGAAGATGAACATGATCGTATTAAACAAGAACATAGATGAAAAAAACGACATTAAAGAGCATGATGGAAATTAGAGTACTTAAAATAAACCGTTAGGAATATCCCATACTTGGCGAACATCTTCCGCATGTCGGGTGTATGACAGAGAAAGGAAGTCAATCTTGTTTTGAACACCCCAAGTACTTATAGCCTGAACAGTGTTTAACATAGAAAAAGCAATCGTAAGAACATCAACATCTCATAACTCCTAGAAATGGTTAAGGGAGTAGGGGAAAGGAAAACTCTCAAGCAGACAACAACAAACTAAATTAAACCCTTTTCATTAGTCAAACAGGAATAATAGACCATGGAGGATTGCTTTCAAAACCATCAATCTACATTCCCTCTGGGATGACTTTCGCTCACAGAAGAGAAATTGCTCAAAATATCCCATTTTCATCCTTTTTAAGCATATCTAACTCTATGGCTCTAAATTTTGGCATATCCTAAATTTCATACTTTCCATTGTTACTTAACTCAAGATTTAGTAATTAAACAAATTAAATTCTATTACAGCTACAATACTGTTTTGCTAATCCAATTTTTTGTTTGGTTCTGTGTTTCTTTTCCTATAAAACACTTGATCTAGCTCATATCACTATGCATCAAATCATGAAGAGAACAAGGGAACCATTTTCGAGATATATTCAGGAAAAAAGGTAGAAGCAATGAATTCTGGGGCAAACAAAATCCAATGAGGTAAGAAAACTGAGATGGGGCATGTGGAGACATTTGTAGCATAACAGAACATTCCAAAACAACACAGTTCAAACAGAAAAAATTATCTGATACGGCAACAGAAATGCTTTCAAATGCATATTCCAATCTTTGATACAAGTAAAAATGTCTAAAAACAAAGTACATGATCAAATCATGCAAAACTTGAATTGTGAGTTCATAATCCACACGAAAGAATGCATTTGCTAAGGTGAGACTTGCCTCCTTATCTTTCTCTGAGAGTGTAGGCAAGTCAATGTGAACCTGAGAGGCATGTAAAGTGAACAATTCCCCATCCAATGTTGCTGTATTTTTTACCACACAAATGACATCATCACCCTTTATCTCAGTCACCTGCTCAAAATGATTGAAAACTAATTACACACAGACCCACAGTTCACTTTTCTCACAGAAGATAATGAGAAGTTATAAATACTAAGCTTTACTGCTAATGAACCTTTCGAGTTCAACTCATCAATAATCAAAAGCCTGCAAGAATTTGTCCTTTTTTTTTGTGAGGGGGAGAGAAGTGCTAACTTCAAAGCAACCCTAAACAACTCCAACATTCAACAGAACAGAAAAAGAGTAGCAATCCACTTTAAAATAAGTGCAAGTATGTGCACTTACAGGGTTGATTGTCTAATTTTCTTCCTCTTACCTCCAGCCAAACAGAGGTTGTTTCACTTCCTGTGAACAGGTATTTCCCCATAAATATCGTGTCTCCCTTGTTCACTGCCTGAAATGAATTTGAATGTGTCATAAGATTCAACTTTCATAAATCAAATTTCACTTGACAAACAAATTGGATGCATAGTTGAACAAATTTTAGAAATTTCTAAACACTTCCTTAGTTAGATCAAAGAGACTTAGAAGCGTCTTCCTCATATATTAAGCAGTAACAAATAGTGATATTTCCTGCAGCAGTGCACATGGAAAATAAATTGTTGGTAAAATTAAAATTAAAATCAGAGTTCACAATAGATTGTACAAGATGGTAAGCATATTGATACAAGAAGAACTTGACACGAACAAATTTAAAACATCACAAAAATTATGGTTCACAACTTCTACAGCAAAAACATAACTAAATTAAGAACAATGGTAAAAATAGAAGATACCAATATGTGAGATAGCATGTGAAATACAACTTGCTATTCCAAGAATATTTTTATTTTAGAAAAATCACACTAAAGAACAAAACTCAGTAGTACAGCAGCATTCTAATTTGAAATGAAAACCCAGCTCCATGGATAACTCAGCTATATAAATTCGAGCTGAAAATCATTAGTAAAGGAAAATGAGTGAAATTATCAAAAGCTAAACATCATACTGTAGCTATCTTTTTTTTTTTTTTTTTCTGTGTTTTTATGCATACCATCACTCAATTCAAAAAGTCTAATAATGAGGAGAGTAGGAACATACAGGTACAGTGCAATGATAATTATCCACCAAGCAACACATCAAGGAAGATCAAATATCACACTTTAATAGGACAATCAACTAACCTGTGAAAGCCCTGTGTAGGTAATGGGTAATAGTTCTGAAGAGGCTTCTTTCTCTTGGTTTGATGTGAGTGTGACAAAATCATCTTCCTTAAGTGAGATGGCTTGCCCACTTCTATTGACAACTTGTAACTCAGGACCAACAGTGTCTAACATAACCTGAGAAATGGAGAAGAATATAATAAGCATTGGTTACTATGTTATAATATTGTTCAAATGAAAGGAATTGCTACAACAATTATTTCCTTGTGCACCAAAAGGATTTTTTTTCTGGAAGAGCAATCTAAATAATCAAATTTTCACATCAATAAACCAGCATGGCCATTTGTATACTACATCAAATTCTTCACTGCCAAGCTTAGGATAGCCCAATCTACAAGGCTCCCATATCGCAGGGTATAGAAATGGTCAAATGCACACAGCCTTATCCATGCACTACAATGAGGTTCTTTTCATAATTTTGACCTATGTCATTTACATTACAATCGAAAATCTTACCATTGTGTAAAAAATACACTCATAAAGATGCCATGGATCAAAATGTCGACCAATATATTTCGACATCAAAAACACTTGATACCGATATTTCTTGATTTAAGAAAACTTTCACAATATGTATCACAATGTGTTGGTCAATACAGCAGATACATCGGCCAATTTTTTTAATTATTTTGCTCTTGAAAGGCTAAAGCCATATGTTTTAAATATATCTAAGTTTTCTAAGAAGGCCACATCCACATGTTTTATAAAGGTATAAAACATGCACATATCAAAAGTTTGTAAATATTTTTTCAATAACCTAGAAGAAATTAAGTTCAATTTTGATCAAATTGGCTAAACTCTTTAGATATATAAACATATAATATGAAACCCAAATTTAGTACATAAGTCAATTTTAATATGGTTATAAAAAAAAATTGGCCCTAAAGTCTAAAGCCAATATAAATTGCCGAAAAGCCTGATACGGCTGCAGCCAAACCCAATATCAATATTTTAATCATGCAAGATACCATTGTCTTGATTAAACTAGGATAATCATTTGTCTTACATGACTACCATTTTGAAATTTGGAAAGACAAAAACAAAATCATGAAGAACACTTCCTATTCCATTCTTTCATGCTCAATCTATTTAGTCATTTATGCAGGAAACAGTTAAAGTGCAACCTTGAATAAAACAAATTTTTAGTCTCAAACTTTAATAACAAACATTAATACATAAATAGCCCAATTAAAGGAGCAGATATTACTGCCTCATACAATTTTTTAAAAAGAAAAGACCCGAAAAATCACACCATTGACAATCAATAAAAGCAAGTGTCATCAAAACTTGATAAAATTGCTTTCAAAAAAAAAAAAAGAAAAAAAGACGTTATTTTAGCAAGAATAAAGGGATTCTCAGAAACTGTACAGCTGCAGATAGTAACAGTGGTGCTCTTGGGGTAGTGGCTATGTAAATATATGCACCAAAGACAAGATAAGGGCAGTGGAACAAATTAAAATTCTTATTTTGGAAAAAGATCAGAGATGCAAAACTCTTGCTTTGACAGAAAATTAAACACTAGACAAACAAATAACAAGCTCTTAAGGCTGTTGCTAAGAATGATTTCTTCACTGTTGTGCCACCTCTGCATTTGTATCACCCAAAAAATGTATTTCAAGTGGGAATATGTACTTGTTTTACATAGAAACTCTAGCACTTCCCTTTGTCAAATCTGCATCAGGACCGACATCTAACTGCTTTGACAGAAAATTAAACACTAGACAAACAAATAACAAGCTCTTAAGGCTGTTGCTAAGAATGATTTCTTCACTGTTGTGCCACCTCTGCATTTGTATCACCCAAAAAATGTATTTCAAGTGGGAATATGTACTTGTTTTACATAGAAACTCTAGCACTTCCCTTTGTCAAATCTGCATCAGGACCGACATCTAACGGTTGTCTGGGAGTGATTTATTATTAGATATTGAGAATTGATGATAATTTTGAGTTGATTTTCATTATATTTCCATTTGACATTGTATATCTTTCATTTTTTTTTTCAATTTTGAGTTGTATGATTAATCAAGGACCTTGTTTTATGAATCCTACGTGTCTCGGTGTCATTTAACCTGGCTTGGTGCCATGCACTGCACACTAGTCCTGTTTTTGAAGGATCCATTTGTCATGTGATAACACTTTCCACCAGCCACCCGCATGGCATTTGCCTAACACACCCCATGTGATGTAGGCAAGTCAGCCATCCCCGAAGTTCCCACCTTTAAAGACACAAGGCTTTTAGAGGTAACACTTCATTACAGAAATTGAGTACGAGTATAGAACATTTTTCTAACACTCATTCCCATAAACACACCTTGGAAACTATCCCTTGAGCTCTTCAAGACTAGCCACCCCTTCAGTTACACACCATTCCCTAGCTTTAACTCATTTGGCTTTACTTGGATTGCTTACTCTTTAACTCCTTAAGCTTGTTGAGCTTATTAAACTTTTTGAGCTCCTTCAACTTGTTCCAAATGAGAGGAGTTCATCCCTTTATATAAGAATGTCATCTCCATAATTAATAGCTAAGATCATCTTTATCCTCTACTATAAATGGCTAATATTCACCTTTTAGAGTATTATTCATAAATATCCCCCTTTAGAATTCTCTATAATCTCCCACATCCTTCCTACTCAAGAATATTTTAGAGTAAGGGCATCTCCCTCCTGTTTTATAACTCTCTAGGCTACTCTATAACTCTTTAAAATATCTTAAACAATTATCTACTCTATATATACATTTTTATACACATAATTTGCACATGCAAGCGTCCTTTGTCTGCGTGTTACATCTATATGATGCATAACGTCTATACTTCTTGGCCATCCGTGGCACATTGCTCCATTTTAGATATCAATTTAAGCATCAATCCTCATACATATAATAGATGCCTAATCTTCTATGCCTGAAGGAGCTTGGCTTAGGTGCATATTGACACCTTCAAAGTGATCTTTGGGAAGTCCAACTATCACCACTTGAAGAGGGAAGATGTAGGATTATGTTGCAGTCAGACCAACCTTTCAAGAAAATTGCTCCTAGAC
The DNA here is from genome assembly GCA_033239525.1 of Nepenthes gracilis. NCBI lineage: Eukaryota > Viridiplantae > Streptophyta > Magnoliopsida > Caryophyllales > Nepenthaceae > Nepenthes > Nepenthes gracilis. The sequence goes on along the minus strand of BSYO01000037.1, from coordinate 12,173,036 downwards.
TGATTTCAAGTTTTAAGGTCCAATTCTGGTTTGAGTATGAATGTCCTGATCTACTATCTAAATTTATTTGTGCTGCTATTACTTGTAAGATTCTTGAAAGCAAGATATTATGATGCAAGCCAGGCAGAATCCACAGAATAAAGCATCGAAACAAAGGGGTGGTCAATGTCCATCTGGCTAGCAACCTATGGAACGCAAAAAGACAAAATACTCAAGAACCAATAGCTATAAACCCGGGATGCCACTTAACCAGGAGCGATGGATGTCATTCTACAACACTAATTAGAGCTAGATGCCCTTGTCACTCTATATGCAAGATTGGGAATTAAAATACGATGAACAAGACCTTTACTTTAAAATAACTGCAGTAGAGAAATTTACTAGAAAAAACATAACTTGAAATCAGATATGCTTAATTTTAGGATGTAGACATCACTTGATACAACCAAGCCACATGCTTGATTGTTTAGGAGGAATCACTCAATCCAACAAGAACACTTGCGAGGATAAATTTTCTGGAGACAACAACCTTTTGTTACGCTTCAAAAGCATATTTACAACAGTCCAAGAAATTTCTAGAGTAAGGTTTAGAGTTCAACACAATAACACATATCTACACACTTCACCTCTTCATAAAATCCAAACATATTTCCATGATGCATTTCAACCAGTTGGTTAGTTAAAGACAATTCCAAGACTCAACTTACAAAGCAAGCTAACTACTATTTCTTAGACTACTTTGACCAGGAATTTAACAACTAAAACTTCAATTTAGGAAATAAAAACATTAGAAACTAAGAAAATAACTTCCACCAAACAACAGCTATGCCCCTGCATCATATTTGACTTGCAATATTATGAATGTTACTTGTCAAAAAGAGTACGAATGTTGTGGTAATGTTGTACCACCAGCTATAGCCGTGATGCTTTCTCAGGGCAGTTTGAGTTCCTTTGTAACGGCCAGGCTTGTTAACTGTGTAATCTCTGAGACTCATTGTAATTGGGTATTTACTAATAAAGTAGTCGATCAAAGTTTGCTACTTTCCCTAGGAAAAACAGGAAACGTCCATGATTAATAACCCTTTTTCAGTTGCTTCCAGCCAAAAAAACCAAAAACCTTTATGGAATGTTAATAAGATACTGCTTAGAAAAATGAACGCAAACATTTTGTAAATTCAAATAAGCAAACTTTAAACAAAGTGAATTAAGTTTCACGGAAATACTCATATAGTGAAATAACTTTTTTGCAACATAGCAATAACAAAATACTCATGAAAACCATAATAACAAACAAATAAATAACTTAGTCGCTATCATAAAAGTGACACGTATTGTCAAATCTGGCATAGCTTCTAAGTACAATAACATAACAAAGGTAATTTGTATTGGTATCATCAATTAGTCGCCATCATAAAAGTGAGACGTATTGTCAAATCTAGCATAGCTTTTAAGTACAATAACATGACAAAAGTAATTTGTATTGGTATCATCGAAATTCAGAAACCCAAAAACACATACGGCGCACAGCTTCTTAGTACTCTTCACAGCCGTCTTCAAATTCTCCAAATTCTTTTGGTGTGCCTCAGAGTCTTCCCATGAAAAATCAAATCTAGCAACTGCAAAATAAATAAATAAGAAAAACAAATAATATCACTACCCAAAAAACCCGTCAAAAACCCAGAGTGATTGAGAAGAGAAAAAAACCTAAGCGTCAAACTCTATTCCTCCAGTCAATTAAAGTATATCGGCAACAAATACCTGACATTCCGGCCTTGAGCAAACTAGAAATAATTTCGACAGTTTGAGACCGAGGACCTATAGTACCGACGATCTTCGTCATGGCTGGAAAGAAACTCTGCACCGATTACAAATATAAGTCTTCCAAAACAGAAACTTTCTCTCGCAAATCAATATTTGGAACTTGGAAACTTTTCAAATTCAAATTCAAAAGGAAATTAGGAGAAATTAGATCAAAACCCAGCTTTTTTATCAAAAGATTTCACTCCAAATCTCCTTCAAAACTGTAAGATCAGCTAAAACACTTACAGCTTTAGATGGCTCCAGAATCGAAGCCATACGGATTGGCTCTTCAAGGAGCAAGTGATTTGAATGCATCTTTCTAGATGATTAAAAAGTGACTTCTCCCAAAGGAACTTGAACAGAGCAGGACGGGAGAGGAGAAGAGGCAAGGGTTCAACAAGAGGGAGACACACAACGGTGCGCGGAAGAAGTTGAAATAGGTATTATGCTGTTTTTGATTCCAATTGACCACAAATTTCTATATTGTGGAACTGGTGAACCGGGTTTTCTGTCTCTTATTCTTGGCTATGATGGACCGGGTTTTTATTTTTCCTGTCATTTTCATATTTCTTGACAACGGATGATTACACGTGGACGACAGAACAGAATCAGATGAGTCTGTGGGATCGGACGGACTGGGTAGCTGAGGGCACATGGAATTGACCTACCCGTACCCGCTGCGAATACAACTTGGAGAACGAGTGACTCCGTAGAATTTCCGCATATTTTTATTTGGTGATTAAAACAAAATAACATAAAATCAGAATAAAATATATATATTTAGAAATAAATTTATAATAAATATCACAATTGAAGGGTCATCATATGAAGAGTACGATCTGAATCCAAGATATCTGAAATTTTTATATCCATAGGCTCCGAACCACTTGATCATGGCATTGACAAGCTATCAAGTAGAGCGAATACCGAGTTGTTGAGGTATCCACCAATTCAATTACAGCAGGTAAATTGTGTAATATTTAGATTTTTATTTGATTTATTTTGATATTAATTATGATTTTAAGTTAATTTGGTGTATTTTAAAATAATTATATATATTGTGAAATTTTGAAAAAAATTAAATTTGCAACGTGACACTTGAAACCCGTTCGAGAGACGCCTGAGTACCAGGTGGCTATTAAAACAAAGGAAAAAAGGAAAGTGATATATCATTGGATTTGAATTATTGTACGGATTAGTAAACCACTTAATTTCTCATAATGGGTTGAATTAAAGCGTGTTTAATCTCTGTTCTTGATAATTTAGATGCTGTACACCACAATAAATAAATGAGAGGTTAAAAGATTGTAAAACTCGCTCCTCGATATATCTTTCGACGCTCAAATTAAAAATCTTTTTATGAGTAAGAAAAAGATGGAGTATGTTAGGTGCATAAATGTACATAGGAGGGGGGCTGAGTATGGACTGGTGGACTAGGCTCCAATAGATGGCGCTTAGTAAGGAGCGGCTTTTAGAGAAAGTTAGCACTCATGGATTGAGTGGCTTGAGAAATGATACACTCATGGGTAGTGTGGCTTGGAAGACGGTGCACTCGCAGGTAAAGTGGTTTGAGTAGATTAGAGAACTAGGCTCCGATGGTTGATACTCGACGAGGAGCAACTTTTGAGAGAGTTTGCACTTATGAGTTGAGTTGCTTGAGATGTGACACACTTGTAGGCAAAGTGGCTTGGGAGATGGTGTACTTGTAAGTAGAGTGGCTTGAGGGAAAGCCCTTCGATCCTTCTAGGACGCTTAAGGGTGAGGGCTGTTTAGGTTTTCTAGGATGCTCAAAGGTTAGAATCCTTCCCTTCTCTTTTCCGCAGGGGTGAAGAGGTATTTATAAAATTGGAGTTGGTGTAGCCTTCTTTAAGCCTTGTGGCTAATATCAACTACCCTGGAAGATCCGCTTAACTGTCTCAGAGATTATGTGTGGGGCAAGTATGGTAACTTTCGTATTTTTAAAAACATTGTAGAGTTGCGTTTACCATCTTAGGAAGATATGCCATACGGGTAAATATTCTATTAATATTTGCTGAGCTGTCAAGACAGTTGTCGTAATTGCATTATGACAAGTTAGGGCTGTCTGTGGCCACGTAGGAGGGGCAACCATAGGCGTGGCACTGTGCACAACCCTAATTGCCCACTTCTTACTGAATAGTTCTGGGTCAACTCGTTCGGATCATCCGTTTCGCTGCCTGGGCCTTTGGTTCGATAGAACACGTGATGGGCTGCCATCATTCAGGTTCTTTTTTCGGCGAGCTAAACTGGCCACTGCCATGCCTCCTGGGCCTTGGTCTTAGGAAAACATTTGTTGGGCTACTACTACTCCTGTAGGTTAGGTTTTGGGCCGACTTATGTTTTATCAAACCCATAAAAAAGGAAATAAATAAATAAGAAAAGAAAGAAAAAGGAAAATAGAAAAAAAAAATGAAAGAAGAGAAGCATTGGGATGCAGTGGCAGAAGCAGAGTAGAGGAGAAGAAGAGAAGAGAGAGAGGAGAAGCAGAGCAGAAGAAGAAGAGAATGAAAAGAAAGAGAGAGAGCATGGGGGAGAGAAGAAGGAAAGGAAGAAGAAAGGGAGACAGAGTGCGGGAAAAGGAGAAGATGAGGAAGAGGTGCACGTGGGAGGAAGGCAGAGTGGAAGAGAGAGAGGAGGAAGAAAGGGGTGCACAAAAGAAGAGGAGAGAGAAGGTAGAGTTCGAACAGATCGGAATATGTTGTTTATCAGATCAACTTAGTATAAGGTTGATATAAGTATCAGCAAGCTATATCATTGACCTGTTTTCGTGTCTGATGCTGTCTACTTGTATTTTGAAGGTTTTATTTACATGCATGTTATTTTTATACATCTTATTTATTTATTATGTACATATATATACGATTACCAATCGATTTAGAATTTTGATTGGGTTTTGTGATGTTTGGAGGGTTTAACTATTTTTATGAAAGTCTAAAAAAATCTAAGACTATATATATTAGTATATCAGTATATTAGTTAGAAATGGGTGTGAACCAAACCGTACATCGATAGATATACATGTTACCGGGGGATGAGGTTGCTACTTTATGGGAACATGGTGGTTTGATATCCTAGTGGGTCGATATGTGTGTGGGATCATGGTGATCTGAGGCTCTAGTAGGTCTACATGTAATTCTATAGATGATAAGATGGTTTAAAATTGTCAGCCTAAAACGTAGCCAATGTGGAATGGCCTAGAGTTACCAGTCTAAAACACAATTAATGTAGAATGGTTTAGAATTGCTAACCTAAAATATAGCTGACGTGGAATGGCCTAATGCTGTCAGTCTAAAACGTAGCCCTTATTGGATGTAGATTCGGATTTTGATTTGTGCCCCATGTGGATGTGGAGACAGTCGTGGTTTATGTGACATGGAATTGGATCATGATTTGTTAGATGATATTATTTGGATTATGAGAATTGATTCTGGATCGCGATCAGTTACGAGTACGTCCCATTAGGATAGTGTGATTTGATATACGATTTCAGTATAGGACTATTATCAGACTTTTAGTTGATTTATAGACCTTGTGATTTGTTTTATACGATTTATTATGTGACTTCACCATTCCATTAATTTATATGTGTCATTATATATATATATAATACTTGTTGAGTTATAGGTTTACATTTTTATACGTTATCCCTTTAGATTAGTGGCTAGATACATTTGTAGGGTTACAAATGTGATCTAACATAGCATTATTTGTCTAGTAAGTATGGTTTTTATGTTGATTGTGTTTGGATCTAGAGGGTGTATTATGGATATTTGTGCCAAAATATATGTGTTGAGGGCCCCTAGACTCTGTATTGAAATTGTTGGTTTGGATATATTATGTAGATGAGTTGTTTTGTTTGGACATCTTCTATTGCAATATTTGGATAGTAGGTTGATATTATATTGTTCGAATTTATATCCGATAAAATTTTATGCGGGCTATATTTTGTTAGATCCCGTGTAGGTATGATTTGTCATACTAGGGTTTGAGATTTATGATTTATTATTACATTTTATTTTATAATTTTAAGTTGTGTGAAATATTATTATTATTAGACCTGTTTGGAATCAGATTTGTGACAAATTGTAAGGCATTTAACCTAAAAAACTACTCTACTAGGATAGATGAAATGTTAGAAAATAAATGACATAATATCGGTCAAAATAAAATACTGAGAAGTTAAGAGAAATATGCACAATAGTGAATTATTAGTCTTTACGATCTAACTCAACTCGTAGTTATCCCATAGTCAACTTGACCCCAAGTATGCCATGTTAATTATGATTTAATGCATACTATCAAGAGAGTTATACCTAAAATATAGCTGCACCATGAGGATCTATTAAAATTATAATATAACAAATTTTTATTTAATTTATTTTTGGTGCATTGGATTATATAGGAAAAGAAAATAATAATAATAATAATAATACTAATAATAATAATAAGGTTATTATTATTATAAAGGAGGCAGCCGCAGGTTGCAAAGGCCAAAAAGAAAAGGAAAGGAAAAAGAGAAAAGAAAGTAAGAGAAAAAGGAGAGAAGAGGAGGATTTCGCACAGGGGATGGTGGCACGAGGAGTTGTAGCAATCACCGGCCGGAGGAACGGACGCCAGGATCGGAAGCCAACAAAGCCCTCTTAGTGATTTACCCTCTAATATGTGCAGTGGTGTGAGTGGAGGAAGAAAATCACGAGTTATAAGGAGTGGCCGTCACCGTCATTGGAAGAGAAGTATGAATTAAGGCTAGTAAATCCTTCATTTCTTTTTGTTAATACTGATTTTGTGCTTGCATGTATTCATTTTGAGGAAAGCGGGTGAAATTTTGATGGATTGGGTAAATGAGGCGTGGTAGAGAGAGAGGAAATTATCGATGGTGTTTGTATGTGTCGTTGTCGCTGTCGTCACCGTCGGCGAAGGGGAAAGCAGAAGTACGCGCAGGGCAAAAGAGAAAGAGCGGCAGAGACACGAGGAGTTTGTGGCAGGAGAGAGGAGGAGAGAGAGAAGGGCACACTGTTTAAGGAGAGAAAAGAACATGGTTCAGGTATTTTAGAGTATCCTTTTTGACAAATCTGCTTAATATATAGTCGTGGAAAGTATCCGCTTGTCCTATCTCTAGTTTATTTCAATATTTGATATATTTTATATGTATATTTTGTATAAGCTTGTTTGTATGAAAATGGGCAGACTCTGTGATTTGGTGGGTCGGTGTATGTGTGGGACTATGGTGGTCTAAGACTCTGGTAGGTCGATATGCGTGTGGGAGCAGGAAAGTTTGAGACCCTAGTGGGTTAATATATGTGTGGACCACGGCGGTCCGAGGCCCTGCTTGGTTGATATGTGATCTGATAAAAATAAAAAAATGGTCGAGAGTTGTAGGCTTAAAATATAACAGATATTAGATATTAGATGGTTGAAAGTTATAGACCTAAAATGTAGCTGATATTAGATATTAGATGGCCGAAAGTTATAGGCCTAAAATGTAGTTGATAATAGATATTAGATGTCCGAGAGTTGTAGGCCTAAAATGTGGTCGATAATGATATTGAGTTGGCCAAGAGTTATAGGCAGAAACTGTTGCTAATAATGATTATAAGATGTGTTAAGACCATTTTTATGTTGACATATTCCGTGACCATATTAGGTCGTTTGTTGATATTGAGTTGTATTCAATGAAGTGTTGCATCAACTTATTTTCGTGACTATCCATTCCCAGTGTCTTGAGTCTACTGTTCATCTAATTTGTGCTCGAGCCCAATTTCTAGTAGCATCGAGCCGATTGTGCGCTCACCAGTCGCTCGAGCCCCAATTCAAGTAGTCTAGCACCTGATGTGCGCTCGCTGTGCACTTGAGTCCCAAAACCAATAACCCTGTGCCAGAAGCTCGCCTCCTTCTCGCTCGAGCGCCTATGCAATTTCATCTTAAAACCCTAGGCGCGCACTTGGGTGCCACAATAACGGTTATTTTTTTAAATGTCTTTTTCGAGCTTTTTTATATATTTCTTCCTTTTTTTACTTACCCTACTTCTTGCTTATACGTTTTGGAGCGCCCCCTTTGAGAGAAAATAATATTCTACTACTTTAATCTTGCTCAAGTTGAGAAAATCTCAATTATATTATTGTATTTTTGTGTTACAGTTTTCTCTCCACTTTTACTTTACTATTGCAACTCCACCTTCCCATCTTCCTTCTTTGGCGACATTGTGAAGAAGGGGTTCTGGTGATGATTGGTTTTTCAAGCGGTTTGTGAGGAAAGATTGACATAAAGATCGGAAGGCGTCCGATTTCGTTACCGTGGGTAAATCCAAGAAGTTTCTTAGTAGAGTCACGTAATGAGAGCAAGTCGATTAGATTAGTACGTCATTACCACTCGATCTATAAATTGATTTTTATAGTACATATCTTCCCTGACCGTTAAAACCCAGAGGGTTTTACTCGATAGCCATAATTATCGAGGTTTTCTTTCGTCATTAAAATTTATGTCATTATATTATTATTTATTACTTCATACTTTATACTTGTGGTTTGCTTCATCTAAATTTAAATATTCTTTACGTGTATTGAATATCTATTTTCGTATTACTTCCGTAATTTATTAAGAGGTTGAAACTTTTGTGTAATTTTGGACAAAAAGTTTTCTTAAAAGAGTCTCATTTAAGTGCAGCCAAGCGTATCATTCGCTACATTAATGGGACCTCTAATTATGAAATTTTCTTCTCTAACGACTCCAATTTCGTCTAGGCTGGATATTCTGATGCTGATTGGGTTGAAAATATTGATGATCGAAAAAGTACCTCCGATGGATATTTTTATATCGGCTCCAACCTGGTGGCTTGGATGAGTAAGAAACAAAATTTCATCTCTTTGTCTACTACAGATGCTAAATACATTGCCATGGGAAGTTGTTGTACGCAACTCTTATGGATGAAACAAATACTTCTTGATTACGGTATTGTCCAAAAATTATAACCAATTTACTGTGACAATATTAGTGCTATTAATTTCAAAAATCCTGTTTAGCACTCACAATTTAAACATATTGATATTCGGCATCATTTCATTCATGAGCTCGTGGAAACTTGAGTCATCTCACTTGAACATATTCCGACCAAACATCCTCACTAAACCCTTGGATAGTGTGCGTTTTGAATTTTTGAGAACGGTCGTCGATGTTTGTTCACCACCTGAAGAATGACTTTTATTCAATTTTTTAAACAAAAAAAAGGCCGTGCGCCAAATTGCTTGTGCTGGCCTTCCATGCGCTTGAGCGCCGATGGCTCCTTTTTTATCTTCCAGCGTGCAGTGTGCATGTCGCAAACCCTACTTCATCCCTCGCTCCTCTCGGTCACTTTTCACTCTCTCCGGCCTCCTCTCTCTCTCACCCGAGGTAATTCTCTCCTTCCTCTTTGTTGTGTAGCTCTGCGCTTCTTCCACTGTTCATGGCAGCGTTGCCCCTCTTCCTATACTTATTTTGCTGGAAATCGTCATGAATCACTCCCATTTTAGCTGATTTCACCGATTTCTTACCGATTTGCTCCAAATCCACCAATTTGTACGTAGATTTGGTGCGCCAAGCTATGGATTGTGTACGTGCCTTCTCCCCTGCTTCTTGGTGCTTCCCAACGTCAATGGCACCTTCCCTGGTCTACGACTCTTGTTGATCTCACCGTGGTTAGGCGGTGCAAGCCGTGGATCCAACCCGGCCTCTCTCGCATGCACTAAGGCTCACGTGTTGCCATGGCCGCGCATTGCTAGAAGCGTTGCCCTATTTCTGGGTGACGTGTATTAGGCGCATGCCTTGCGCCCACCAGGCGCCAGGCACTGCCACTCATTTGTACACACACACACACCTAACCACACACAACACCCTGCACGAAAAAAAACAGTGGTAGCTCTGGTGTAATATTGTTCTGGTATTCTTACTGTCCTGTCTTCTGTCTGTCTTTCAGATGTTGGGTCCGCGAAAATCTTTTTCTTGCAAATCAATCGGAAAGCGCAATCGGCCGAGTGGGCTCTCTACCCCCAATCGCTTCATTAGTTCCAAGGTGGAGGCCCTATTTACCACACATATGTCTCAGCGGCAACTCACCCTTGAACGAGAAGTCTACCTTACCTCTTTTGACCATTCAATCTCTTCTGTCTTCATCGACCATCATTGGGAGTCGGTCCTCATCGATTTGATTGCTCTCTCTACCATCATCATTCAAGAATTTTACTCAAATATTCATGAGATATCTCTCACATCCTTCTCAACCTTCTTGCGGGGGCGTCACCTCCGGATTATTCCAGATGTAATTGCTCGGGTTCTTAGACTTCCTTGTGTGGAAAATTTCAACTATCCCTACGTCCAACTCTCTAGGCCACACCCAAATGAGCTCACTACATTCCTACATGGTGCACCCATGGAGTGGAATAAGCGTTCTTTCAAAACTTTACTTCTCTCCCCTCGGGCGCCTGGTCCGAGCCACATTATGATTACGAATATTTTTCCCATCTTTTATTTTTCCTCCATTCCCCTCGATAAAGCTCTTTTTCTGCATATTCTTTTTGAGTGGGTGGCCTATTGATTTATCGTCCTACTTATACTCTCACATTCTCTCCTACTTCACCACACGCAAGGATGACAACACCCCCCATGATTGTCTCATTTAGCGGTTGCTGGTTGGATTTGGTCTTTCTTTTTTAGATCTTTTTCGTCTCCAACTTGTACGTCCTATCACATCCACCATCTTTGTCCAAAGTTGATCCCATACTCGCCGCTTCACAGAGGATCCCCATGAGCCATTAGATGAGCCTCTCCCTGAGGTGCCTTCTTTTCTACCCGAGGGTGGACCATCTTGCTCTGTCTCGTCTTACCCTGACCACTCGGGTCCTAGATCGTCCGTGCCTCCCCGGCATTCCACCTCTTCCTCTGCTGCACTGATGGGCCAGATGTCTCGTCTTGCTGATCGCTTTGAGCGTCTCTATTCCACACAGGAGAGGATTTATGCCTCATAGTCTCAACCTGCGTCGGATCTCCTTACCGGATTTGAGCGTCTTGACTCCTACTTGGCTACTTAGGAGGGTGCGATTAGACTGTTGCCATTATGGTCATCAGTCCTCCGGCGATTCTTCTAACTTCGAGTGATCCTTTCTCTTTGGCTCTTCGTGACAACAAGAGGGAGACCATATTTTTGCTAGAGGGAGATATTTACTGTTTAGGGGGAATGATATTTTTGCTAGGGGGAGACATTTTTTCTTGTATTATTCAGGGAGAGTTGTGATGTGATATTTTTTTTTATCTTGTTGTCTTTATGCATTTTACTAAGATAAATTTTATTGACTTTATTAGTCTTGTTTCCATTTATGCTGCTATATACTGCTATGCCTGGTTGTCTTATTTGTTTATGTTGTTATAGACATATTATCTCTATTTGTATTATACATATTTGTATTAACCATAGTTGCCCAGGCACCTCTACTGTAGTATTAGTACAGCAGTTACAGTCTCAGCACAGCAATTCAAGTGTCCCTGATCATTTACTTTTTGTATTATTTTTTATTCTCATTAGGTATAGATTTTTATATACACGGGTTTTATCTCGATGGTATTTAAACCCGTGCTTCTCTTATATTTTTTTATGCGTATTTTTTTCTTTATATAATTTTGTCATGAAATTACCAAATGGGGAGATTGTTAGGATCATTTTTGTGTTAGCATATTCCATGACCATAGTAGGTCGTGTGTCGATATTGGATTGTATTCATTAAAGTATTGCATCAACTTATTTCTGTGGCTATCTATTCTCAATGTCTTGAGCCTACTGTTCGCTTGATCTGCGTTCAAACCCAGTTTCCAATAGCATCGCGCCTGCCGTGCATTCGCTAGGCACTCGAACCCCAATTCCAATAGCCTAGCGTTTGTAGTGCACTCGCCGTGCTCTCGAGCCCCAAAACCAGTAACCCTGTGCCCGAAACTCGCCTCTTTCTAGCTTTAGCTTCCACGTGATTTCCTCTTGAAACCCTAGACGCACTCACCGCGGCAACGAGCATTTTTTTAAACATCATTTTCGAGCTTATTTATATATATTTTTTCCTTCTCTTACTTGCCTTACTTCTTGCTTATGCATTTTGGAGTGCTTCCTTTAAGAGAAAATAATATTCTGCTACTCTAATCTTGCTAAAATTGAGAAAACCTCAATTATATTATTGTGTTCTTATGTTGTAATTTTCTCACCACCTTCACTTTATCATTACAACTCTACCTTCCCATCTTCCTTCATTGGCGACATTGTGAAGAAGGGGTTCCGGTGGTGATTGGTTCTTCAAGCTATTCATGAGGAAAGATTGATGTGAAGATTGGAAGGCGTCCAGTTTTGTTACCGTGTGCAAATCTAAGAGATTTCTTGGTAGAGATCACGTGACGAGAGTAAACCAGTTAGGTTCGCGCGTCGTTACCACTCGATCTTGAAATTGATTTTCATAGTGCATATCATCACTGGCTGTTAAAGTTCAGAGGATTTTACTCGATAGTTGTAATTATCAAGATTTTTCTTTATCACAAAAAATTATGTCTTTATATTATTATTTATTACTTTATATTTTATACTTGTTGTTTACTTTATTTGGATTTAAATATTCTTTACGTATATTGAATATTTATTTTCGTATTGATTTCATAATTTATTAAGGGGTAAAACTTTTGTGTAATTTGGGATGAAAAGTTCATTTCAAGATTGCTGATAGCTGTAGGCCTAAAATGTAGTATAGCCAATGGAGCCAATGATATGTGATGGTTGAGAGGTGCAGGTCTAAAATATAGTTGGGATTCAATAATAATGAAAAGATAGCCAAGAGTTGCAACCTATAATTGTAGCTGATAATGATATGTGATGGTTTAGAGTTACCGGTCTAAAACTTAGCCATAATGATATGAAGATTGGATTTTGATTTGTATCAGTTATGGGTGTGCGGTGTTTCAGTATATGTGGCAAAATTTATTGGATTTAGATTTGTATATGTTGCAGATGTGTAGTGGTTTCAGTATATCTGCCCGTATTTATTGGATTTTATATGAGTTCTTCCTTTGATTTTTCATGCATTGTTTTATACATGTTTATGACGATACTTGTTGAATATTCAACTCACATTTTTTTATTTTCTCTTCTTTAGAGTAGAAGGTTTGGATCTATTGTAGGAGTTGGGTAGGGTTCAACGTGCACCACATTTTTTATGAGCATTTTATCCATATGATTTAGATAGAGCTGGTCATGTTTGATTTCTTGGTTTGGGTTTAATTTGGTTATTTCCCTTACGATTGTTCATAGGGCAGGTCGCACGTATTTTGTCGAAATGGTTGTCTGATGAGATTCTGTGCGAGAGAGATTGTCAGGTTTTGTATTTGGGTTGGTCACACCTGAATTTTTGGAAGTTAGTGTTTATATTGTAATTATTTAAAATTTTAAATTTTATAAATAATAATTATTCAGACTTATTTAACTCGGGGCCGTGACAAAAACCACACGAGTGATTGTGGTAGTTAATTTTTAAAAATGGTTTTTTAGTAAAAGACATTAGCTTCTCATCATGATAGTGATATATTGATAAATGATACTAATTTTTTAAAAGGATGACAATCTCTTAGTAAATAACGCTAACTCATTAGAAGGAAAAGTGTTTTTTAAGTGGCAAATCATAACTCACCAAAATAGAAACGATCAATAAGTTCCTAAAAATTATTCAACCAACTTTAAAATAGTCTTGAAGACCTCTTTAAATAGGCTTTCTTAACCTAGAAATTACATCTTTTCACTATCATCATCATGATCATAATAATATTTCACCGGCGAAAGTATCAAAATGACATGAGGCTTTCCTAATACGGACGTTTACCTGAATCAATCTCTTTAAGTATGCATATAAAAATGTTATGAGTATATCATTTAAATAACATTCAACTTTATCAAATCTTAAGAAATGAGCCATTGCCCTCTAGAGGCCAAAATCTCTTATCTATGAAACTAAAGCATTTTACTTTGGCTAAAATTGTATCAGTTTAAGTGTCAAATGATAAATTAAAAAATTATTCTTATATATTTAATTTTTTATTTTGATTTATTATGTGTCTGATCTTGGATAAAAAAAATTTAAGAGCCAATTTGAAAATTTTTATATTAAATTATGACTTACGGTAATAAATTAGTTTCAAAGTATCCATTTATTTGCTTGGGAAACCTATCACGTTATGATATAAAGTATCAATACAAACTACAAACTCTCATGTTTATTTATTGTTTGTTTAAAAACTTGAAATTTGGTAGAATAAAAAAATGTGGGGTATAGCTAGTTATAATGTCTGAAAATACACTTCAATAATCTTTTAAATATTTTTTTAAATATAAAATTTATTTATTTATCCATATTTATTATAACTTTATTAATATAAATAAATTAATTTAAAAATTAAAATATCTCAAATGTAATTAAAAAAACATTTTGAACAATAGAGGGCATCTAGAAGGTTGTAGACGTTAAGTCAATGCACGTGCTTTTGCGAAGTCTGGCGGCCGGAAAACACGACCGTGGTTCTACGTCGAAATTGGTTCATGCATATTATTATTATTATTATTATCATTATTATTATTGTTATTATTATTACTATTATTGTTAATATATATATATATCAACATATAATATACTTTATAATTTAGAATATTCACACTTAATATTAAGTTAATTGATATTTTCTAAACAACATCGCTGGATTTAATTTGTGTAATTACTTATAGTTTTATTATTATATTGTTAACCTCATTCATTATTAAAAGGAGTTTGATTGTAGAATTTATACATATAAAAATAAAAAACTCTTCTTTATTTCTCTCTTCATATTATAACATGTTATAAAAATATGTTTAACAAATCTATTGAGATTAGTGTTATTTGAATCTGAAAATTCATCATACTTTTGACACCAACGTATCTTTACTTCTCACGGGCATCAAAGTTACTGGCTTTTGGTCCATAGGGTCCCACTGCGTCTTCACTGGAGGTCATTGCTGCGCCTGGTTTGGTGTCACATCTCCAACGACCACCGCTAAACGTTGGGCTTGGTGCCCCCGAGAGGTTCTCCGATCTCATATTTGCATTGGTCACAAGCCTAAGATTTGGGTTCATCGACTCCGGATCCATGTTTAGCATCCATCACCGGCTTCATATCCATATTCATCAGCTTTGTCATTTTCTCTTTTCATCATTGATAAGAAAAGAACTTTTTGACCCATTTCAGGTTTTGGACCCTACCTAGATTTGATGGCACCCAATAGGTCTAGTCATCAAATCGGCCTCCCACAGGGACCTTGACCCACTACTGCCAGTGCCAACCATTTGCAGCTTTCCAACAACTTTCTCTAGCAACTTTTCCAACTCCAATTATTTCTACCGAGGTCTGATTACAGTAACTTCTGTCAAGGTCCGACCTACCCAATTTTCACTGCTAGTTCTCATTGTGCCATCTATTTTTCTCATCTAGTCAATATCATTGTTTTTCTATTACGTCATTTTTAAATGATATCGCTTACCCTATTGAGATTATTTTAAACAATATCAATTATAATACTTAGGCCCAACAAATATCTATTTTTCTGAAAAGTCGTTGACCATGGTAGCATATTACGGAAATAAAATCAAAACTTATAAAAAAAAAAAAAATCTAAAGAAGTCAACAAATGCCTTAAAAGATTGCAAAGAAACTCAATGTAAGATAACTTTTACTTTCTATTTAAAGCCCATTTTCTATTGTTTGGAATGCCAAACTAATGATTTTTTTCCCATCAATACAATTACTTGAGTAACGTTGCTCTTTAGTTTGTGCAAGAATCTAAACTTTGTGACAACTATTAAGTTTTATTATCAGGTTAGAAATTATTGGTGTCATGAATTCAGATCAGACAGATTAATTAAATTCTTAATTAAAGTTTAAATATTTTTTCTAGAAATCTCAAACCTGAGTATAAGAAATCAAATACATAGAACTCGACAAATTAAAAAGTCTCGTAAAATCTTATTAGATAACCGTTTGTACAAAATAACAATGACCTATTATCAAAGAATTGTAAGGATAAAATACTTATCAAGAGATTACGTTGTCACACCAAATCTTGCCAAACTATTACAGCAAATCCAAGTCTTCAATTCTAAATGTGAGAAAACAAAAGACGTGAGTTGAAAGCTCAATATCAACATAAATAAAATTGTGTATATAAATTAGAGAAATATCTCATATAGAATCCAATAACTCTGCCACATGTATTGTAACCACCGCACAGCCATAATAGATACAAATCCAAAATTCAATATGAACATTATATGGCTGCATTTTGAGTCGACAGATCTAGGCCATCACATATCATTATCGGCTATAATTTCAGCCTGCAACTCCAGGCCATCCGATTTCTAATATCGACTATATTTTAGACATGTGTCTCATAGCGATTAAATTTTTAATATCGGTTACATTTTAGATTTGTAACTCTTAACCATCAAATTTCTAATATCGGCTACATTTTAGGGTTTTAACTCTCGACCATTAGATTTTCAATATCGGCTATATTTTAGGTTTATAATTCTCGGCCATCAAATTTATATTATCGAATACATCTGCAATTCTCGGCCATTAGATTTTTTATATTAGGCCTATAGCTCTTAACTATCAGATTTTCAATATCGGTTATATTTTAGATCTATAACTTTTGACCATTAGATTTTCAATACTATATTTTAGGCCTATAACTATCAACCGTCAGATTTTTAATATTGACTACATTTTAAGCTTGTAACTCTTGGTCATCTTTTATCAACCTACCAGGGTCTCAGACTCCCTTATTCCCACACACATATCGACTTACCAGAGTCTTGGAATACTAGGGTCTCACACATACAGCAACCCACGGGGTCTTGGACTTCGCCCATTTTCATAAAACATACAAATATAAAATATACATATAAAAATATCATATATTAAATCAGGCTAAAAAATAGGGTTACAGATATTTATTTCGATTTTATACCAAGTAAGTTAATCAAAATGATACTCCGAGATACTCGAACAGTTTCCCCTCTCTCCAGTTGTGTGCGCCTCTTGTGTCTCTGCCTTCGCACGGCCCTACCAATACCCGCGCTACCACCTTTCTGCGTGCATCCCCCTTTTCTCTCATTCATTTTCTCTTCTTCTCTTCCTTTCTTCTCATTTTCTTCTTCTTCCTTCACCCTTGTCAGAGCCATAGCTCTCTTTCTGCCTGAATACCCATTTTTTTTACGATTTAGTCAATTCTTCCCAAAATCAACACGTGTAAACAAAGAATCAATATCAACAAAAATGGAAGGATTTGCTTGTCTCGATTTCATGTATTTCCTCTGGTGATGGCAGCGACGATGGTGGTTCATCTATCCGGCTCGTGTCCTTCTCCTTTCACTTACACCACCATACAAAATGGAGGGTAAATTGTAGAGAGAGCTTCTTCAACTTCTATTCCTAGCATCGACACTTCCAATGACAATGGTGACGATGATGGCCGCTACTCCCTCTTTCTTTCCTTCTTCGTCTTCCCCCCTCTCATTTGCCTTCTTTCTTACCCTTTTTTTTCTTTCACTTGCTGCTCCAGGGCCTTCCTTAATAATAATAATATTGTTATTATTATAATTATTATTATATTTTATTTATATCTTTTTTATAATTCAATTAAACCCAAATAAAAAAAAAATTGTGATATTACAATTAGAATCAGTATTTTCAAGTTGATCAAGATTTGAAAATGATCAATCTATTATATATATGTTTTATAATTTAATTACTTCTAAAAATCATTTTATTTATATATTTATTTATTATATTTTTATTTTTTGTCCTTTCCTAGTAGAGCCACGAAAGTTTAAAGCTTCAAAGAAATAACCAAATCTAAACTATTAAATCTAAATACTAAAATTCAGGCCATTCAGCCCATTATTATTATTTATTTAATTAAATATTTTTTTATAACTTGATTAATTCAAAAAATGATTAAACAATTGTCAGGTAATTTGTATTCATAGAATAATATTCAGAAAAAAACATTTGGCATGTTACAGCCACTTTCTTTAATTACTCATAGATAGTAGGTGCGATCTTGAATTGATATAAGGTACAGTAGGATATAATTGAATATAAATTATCAATTCTCCTATAGTGATCCTTATTTATACAAAATTAAAAACTCCACATCATATATTAAATATCTAAAAATTTTCTAAATTGGGGGAAAATAAGTGGTCATCCATTTTACAAAGTAAAATTTTTATCAAATATTTAGATAAAAATAATACATAAAGTCAAATACTCAACAATTTTATGATTTTCTTAATACTTTAACTGTAAATATAAACCTTTAAAAATATCTAAATATTGATAAAAATAAATATATATGCAACAAATATTCAAAGGGGACGGACGAAGTGGACATGCATATGCATTTAAATGAAAATTAAAAAAATAACAATAGGCCAAAAAGTAAATTTAAATACACTCATCTTAAATAAAATATTTACTCGATATAATATAAAAAGATCCTCAAAACCACATTCTTTAACCTTCTTGCTCCTCTTCTCTCTCTTCTTTCTCCTTCTTCCTCTCCTCTTTTTTGAAAAATGCTTAAAAATCAGGCAAATGCTTTTATATACTCACAAGTGCCAGTCAGGCATGTATTAGGTGCAAGGCCGATTATATAAAAAGTATAATGATTCATATTCTATAATATGAAAAGTATTAAAAAAATACTTCTGAAATATCAAAATATGGAATATATTATAAAAATTGGCTAAATTGGTAGTTAAAACTATTCAATAAGCAACATCTCCGACTCCGACCTGCTGTAAAATCTCAAATGGCCTAACAAACGTCGCCTTCGGCTTCCCCTTTAACCTAAATCTCAAAATACCCTTTCTCGTTTGGAAATATACTAGACATTTATTATAAGTATAATATTTCTCATGCTATACCTTTTGAAGTCCCCTTTTCTAGAGAGAGGGCTTGTTTTCTTATAGATATCTTCATTATTGTATATAAAACTTATCTGAAGGATGGCATTCGGATTCCTCTAGCAAGAGAATTTGTAGAAATCATGAAGCCTTTAGGGACTTAAATCGTCCGTCTCCATCTTAACGCCATTAGATATATTATAATTTTATTTTTTTGCGCTAAGATGCTAGACTAGATGTTCGGATGGTTAACTTTATTTTTTACTTTAATCAAGAAAGCGATAGGATTTATTTGATTCTAAGAAAGAAGTTCAAAATTAGTGGTAAAAGTCCCGAACTCAGTGAAAAATTGAAAAGATATGTTCTTCTACATTATGGTTCCCAATAATTGAATTTTATCAAATGAATGGGGTAATGTTAATACCGCTGTTTGTGGTTTGGTTCTTGAGAATGAGCTTATTATGACTAGATCTCATTTTGATCTAATAAAAGGGCACGCGGCCAAGTTACGAAAGACCGATAATTTTCTATCTTAAGTTGCCTTGGATGTTGTCCACCGGTATAATGTTCTTGGAGGAGAAATTGTTGCTAATGTGCCTCTTTGTCTATTGAAAAGGAGGAGGGGCATTTTTATTGACTCTCCGCCTAGGATTGATGTTGTTCAGACCAATGTTCTTGCGGCATCTTTATTAGCTCATCATTTGAATGATGATAAGGTTTTGAGGATTGCCAATAATGTTTTTGAAAAATATGTTGCTAAAGTTGGTGCTAAGATGAGAGCCGAGGGATCCACTCGTCCAGCAACTCTGGCTAATCTTTCTTCTTCTTCTAATCCTTAAGAGGAGCTACTTATTTTGAATATTGAAAAAAGGATTCCAATCATTCCATCGAGAGAGAAGTATAGTTCTCTGCTTCATTCCTCAAAAGAAGATGAGCCAATTAATACTTCTATCATTGTTGAGTTTGAGATTTTAGCCATTTTCAACTCTTCTGTATCTGTTGAGCCATTACCTAGCTTTTCTGTAACTCGTGCTACTTCTCCTTGACCAAAGAAGAATATAGATATTATTGGAGAGTCTATAATTTATTTTTTGCCATCCTCTCCAATTTTCATGAGTTCTGTGGTTTCACATAAAGCCCAAAGTTTTGAGATTCATCTGTATAGTAGAGTGCCACCTTTTCTTTGTTGGGGACAGTTGTTTACACCAAACTTTGACTCGATTGGATTATTTTCATCAGATTTTACATCAAGAGAGAGTCGTTTGACCCAAGAGGTATCCTCTGAATGATTAAATTTTGAGCAATTTCTTTGTATTTAACTTGCTGACTCAAATTTTTTTGTTATCCAAAAACCTAGTGCAGGAGATAAAGAGTAGGCTGTATAATTAAAACATTACGATTGATCATTTGCCTTGATCTCAAAATGATCATTCTCTGTTATAGTGTTTAGAGTTATAGTTACTGAGGCTAGGGCACCGCTCAGTGAAGATAGATTAGTCTGTCTCGAGAAAGAAGTGGTAGAGTGGACGATTAAATA
The DNA here is from genome assembly GCA_033239525.1 of Nepenthes gracilis. Taxonomy (NCBI): domain Eukaryota; kingdom Viridiplantae; phylum Streptophyta; class Magnoliopsida; order Caryophyllales; family Nepenthaceae; genus Nepenthes; species Nepenthes gracilis. The sequence goes on along the minus strand of BSYO01000037.1, from coordinate 12,152,693 downwards.
TTATGATTATGCCAATTAGGCTGCTATTGTTGGAGATCGAGCTACTTCTTTTGATTAAAAGACTCTTGATACTAAATGATGTGCTACTATAACTGTTGGCTCCATGGATGGACTAAGAGCTAAATGCATTAGGCTTGAAGAGTTACTAAGAAGGATTATCTGACTTGAAGAAATCAACATCTACTTGGTTCTCGATTCAATGAGGGAACCAATCTTTGGAAGAGAATTGCCTCCTTAGTCTTCACTGACTTTTCTATTAGTTGTTTAGATGTTAAAACTTTTAAAACTGATTTGTTCTTTGAAGTTAAAAATGTTGAAGAACAATCAAGCTCATCTGCTCTGGGTTTCGGATTCAAGGATCAGCCATGGGATTGCCGATTGATTTTGGTCCTTGAATCTTGTATTCCCATGTCTTTGTTATGAGAATGATGTAATTGGGTCTTTAAAAACACACACACACACACCTTTCAAACCTTTTAGTCTCTAAGTGTTTACTTCTCAAGCCTTCTAGTCTTTTTCAATTTTTATTGTGCAACAATACTTGAGGTCGTATAGTTCAATTGAACGTACACCTTGCCCATTTCTTTGAATCGACGCAGTTTATGGACAATATGTTTAAACCAAATGCCTGACTCAGGGTCAATCATAGTCATATTGATAACACACGTGCTTGCAAATTGACAAAAATTAAATTGAAATTACTTTATTAAAAGCTTGAAAAAATAACTTAAAACACACAAGCACTCCAAAAGTAAGGGCAGGGCATACCTCTACGTTCCTCTTATCACATCCCAAATTCCAATCCTATCATTATCATTTAACCAATTATCATTAATTAGCATTTGGACGTAAATCTCACGTCGATATCTCGATAAACCACAATAGAATAAGATAAATCATACACAAGATTTAAATATACGCCATGTTATTACGTGACTTCGACAACAATTCTAACCGTGATGTCGGACCTTACATAAGGAGTTATACCAATCCAATTATATAATCAGAGTATACAAATTAATCTGAAATCTAAAACCCGCTGCTGTCCATTCTCGAATAGCCAACATCCATGACTCACCAAACCAATCATAATTTAAACCATATCATTACTCACAATTGCTGTCTAATAAATATAAATACACTAATTACTGTCTGAATTATAGCATAAAACATTCAAAGCTATCCGAAAACTAAATATAACACATTAATGACTATCCATAATTGAATTACAGCAACACAACTTCATAATTTCATATTCTATATTTTTCAAAAAGTAATATTCTTCAGTCTTGATCATCCTATAAGTGCTTGAACATCCCATTTGAAAGGGTTAGTAAAATAAAAAAAGTAAGGAGTGACTCAAAAATTTGAAAGACATATAATATATCAAATAATTTGTATTTAATATAATTTGTATTTAAAACATATCAGAAGGAATAAAAATAAGGATTTGATACAATAACATGTAATACCTTATCATTTATGCAGAAATTTTAAACTGTATCAATTCAGATTTTCTTATTATCATTTTATCCAAATTCATGTTATAAAGTTATGCTAAAATGTGCTTTCTTAGGGGCCAAGGGCCAGTAGGTCTTGCCGATTAAATGAGCAAATAATCAAAATTCGGTTATATCTATTTTCACACAATCAAATGTTGTAACTACTATTTAAGACTTGTAGATAAGCCGTCATACATATAACCCTGTAGACGGAGTTGAACGCCACTTAGTCACGAATGATAGATTTGAATCTCAATATACCACTATAATATACTATCCACTAGAATGTAATGATGGTCCAATACATATTCTCAGAAAAACTCTACATTTTTTTTCATAATTCATAATTTTTATAATTTAAAAAATAACATATAATTTCTTAATATAATTATAGAGTTTATTACATAATTCTATAAATTTTTAACATATAACACTTATATTCTTTGCAAAAATTTAGTTATGATAAATTTTAAAATATGGAATACTAATTTAGCATGATAGTGCAACAAGTTCAGCAAAAAATATAGAAAATTAGCATCTTTAAATTACTACAACAGTTTTATCTTAACATATAGGGTTATTTGCTAAAAGTCAAGATATGCAAACATATAAATTTAAAGTCTAATACAAATTGTAGTAATAGATACGAAATATATCATATATAAGATCATTAAATCATAAATTTAATATATGCATGTAGAGAAATTTTAAAAATTTATTAACTTATACACTATACGTAAGTTTAGATATGAATTTCATACATTTTTATAATAAAATGAAGAAAATTACATATGCATGTCATAGCTTCAAAGTCTTGAAATACATGAGTATTGGAACAAAAAATATTCAAATATTTCAACAAATAATAGTATTAAGAGAAAAAAAAGGCTTGGAATGCATTTGTTTTGACTTAATTCTCATCAAATTCTAATTTAGATCCACTTAATTTGAGCTTTTAAGATCTCCTCTCTCCTTCTCTCTCTTTTTTCTTGTCTCTTCCTTTCTCATCTCTTGAAAATTCCAAGAAAAATGACAGAAATTAGCTGGATTTTACTATATATAGCGAGTGACATTTAAGCCCTGGTTAGGTGCGCATCAGATGCCATGTCTTAACAATCTGGTACATGAGCGCCGCTTCAAGTGCACATCGAGTGCAGAGCTACTACCAAAGCTCACTCAAGCATCAATTGGGTGTGTATCGGTCGCTAACCTCATGGATTTTGATGCTTAGGCATCAATCAGGTGTTGAGTAATATACTTTTCACGTATGAGCGCACGTCGAGCGCCCGTTGGGCATCCCTCAACTTAGCCTAATTCGGTCCAAATTTGACTTTTGATCCAGTTTTTTTCATCATTTGACTTTAATTTAATTATATTAATTTAATTAATTAAAATTATAATAATATTCATACTTGAACCTTACACCTATATTGGCCTCTTTATTGATAATATTTTTAAGGTAAAAGGCATTCCAATTTCGAGTGACTAGCTTTTCATTTTGGATATATAATTTATACACTTAGTTATGGAGTATTGCAGATACTAGGAAAGGTCATTTCCAAGTTCAGGATAGTTTATCTCTGTGTGTAAGTTTTTAATTGCTTCAATATTCCTTAATACTAAGTCACCGACCACAAAAGTCTATGTCTTCACCTTCTTATTGTGGTATCAAGTAACTCTTTGTCGATAGGTTGCTTCCCAAATGCATGTCGCTTCTCTACCTTCCTCTAAAAAATCTAAATTTTGCCACAAGAGTTGAGAATTTTGACATTGAGTAAAGTTTTTTACTTGGTACCTTTGCAATCTTATCTCCAATAGGATTACCGCTTTTATTTTGAAATATAGATTGAAAGGTGCTTGCCGAGTGGGTTCTTGTGGAGTTGTTTAGTAAACCCATTGTACGGGTGGTTGTACATCTACTTAAACACCTCCAACTTTGTCTAACTTTGTCGTTAATCCATTGATTATTATTTGGTTTGTCACTTATACCTATCCATTTATTTGTGGGTACAAGATTATAACATAGACCAATCTTATACAGAGGATATTATAATATTTTGTGAATTTTTTATCAAAGAATTAAGTACCATTATCGATTATTATGATCTCCAATATCTCAAATCTACACACAATGTTTGGCGGATAAATTCGATCATATTTTCCTCTATAATATATATATATATTAACATCAACATATATAGAAAATAATATATATATATATATATATATGTGTGTCCATAATCAGAGAGGAAATAAAATGATGTAAATGAAGCACAAACAAAGCACATAAAAGAAATCAAAGGACAAATCGTAGGGGTTCAAAATCAACAGAAAACTTGAAAGTAATCTCATATTTAAATCACAGTCCATATCAATTCTCCAGTCCCAACGAGACGTTTTCATAACAAATAGTGATTCGAAATTAAATCTTATATCAAATATCAAATAGTAATCCGATATCACATCCATATGAAGTACATGCTGAATAAAATAAAGTCCAGATCTAAATCACATATGAATAAATAAAGCCAAAATGAAACCATATAAATCAAATGTGTTTTGGGACAAATTACATATCTAAATATACGAGACTAACCAAATTTTCATCCATGGGCAAATCAGAAATCTCAAATCAAAATCCAATACAAAACTATGCCAAAATATAAAGTATGCATAGAGAACCAAGGGTTCTGAAAGATTAACTCGAAGAAGGGTTACGCATACTCCCGACAATCTTAAGCCATATCAATTGAAGTTTAGGCTAATATTTTTAGTCATCCATGTATTATATTTCCTATAGATAGGAAACTTGGTCACTATATTTTGCCATTCGTGATTTTGAGTGTAATCCTCAAATTTATCTGATATATCAGGATATCTAAATATATATATAATTTTTATAATTATCTTACGACGGTTCTCATTTACAAAGAATGGGATGGGTCTATGCTACATCAAAGCCTTTTCCTACCAACAGAAGAGGAAGTCACATACCACAAATTTTTCTGTCGGGAACAAAGTCTCCGCATCAGGAGAGGCATCACATATCAAATATCCAAATTGGATCACATATTGAATCACAAATGTAGCGACCTCATCCTTGGCACATGTATGTATATTGATGCACTATCTATATAAATTTTATACTTATTTTCATACAAATATACTAATACAGAATATATACGGATTCAAATATTCATACCAATTTTTATAAAATCACTACCCCAAAATCACAGAATACGAACAAAATCTCAAATCAATAGATAAAACAAAAATAATATGCATATACATAAAATCTCCAAAACGTTAGCAAATTTTATTCGACACGAAATTAGATAAATGATAGGGTGTGTAGATACTTACCTTAATCCCATACCGAGCAAATCTGACAAAAAAGATCCTCGATCTACCCAAACTCTTCTTCCTCTCTCCTTTTTCTCTCTCTTATAGTGCGCCCCTTTTTCTCTTCTTTTCTCGTGCCTCGGCCTCCTTTTCTTTCTCTCTCTCTCTTGCTTCTCTTGCATGCCCTATTTCCTATTATTATTATTATTATTATTATTATTATTATTATTATTTTTTTTTTTTCTTTTGCGTGAAAAGCCTGTACAGACTACCGTTACATCTTAAATAGCCCATCAGTACTCGAGTGTGCCTCAGATGCCTTCCTACTAATCCAAATTTTCTTAAAAAATTTCACAAAATATTATTATTCCGATACATCCGATTAACCCAAAATAGCAAATACACTCAAAATAAATTTGGATATTACGATGACTTTTTAGGTTGAGCCTATTGAAAAGAGGTCTCATTCCAAAGATCAAATTCTTTAACTACTCGTGGAGGAGTTGAGCCATTGATTTATCTTAAGCAGCAACTTTATCCAAGTGACATGTTCTTCTCTAACTTCTTCAATCCCATATCTAATTAAAAACTTGATTTTGAGATATGGGATAAAAGTAACCACTCCGAATGTGGTTAGGCATGGCTGGCCCAATATAGCATTGAAAATTGAAAAAAGATCCACAACTAGAAATATTAGCCGATGAGAAGCCATCTTTGGATATATTCTCATTGTAACCTCTAAAGGTACTATTCTTTTACTTAAATCGGTTTATTATTATGTTTTTATAGTGATCCATTTGATAATTCCATTTAATTTCTTTAGAACCTTAATTTTATGAATATATTGAAATAAAGAATATTTCTTAAGCTTCCATTATTAGCAAAGACTTTGTTTTAATTGATAGGCGCGAACTCTATCCAAATCAAGTGTGGATACAATAAGATGATTAAAATGAAAAGAGATTGCACGTGCCATTTCATTGTTATTGAAACTAATAATATTATTTTCTACCCCTAACTTATTTCTCTTACTAGAGGAAGACTTTTCTAAATGATCGAGAATTTTTTATTGATATATCTATTTGATACCATATTAATGATTCCTACCGTCACCTGGATTTATAGTTACTTTATCTACTCCTCATCATATTTATTATTACCTACGGCAAGGATCTACAGATATTTCTTGTGGTACCAGGCCCTCAATCTCCTTCTAAAGTGTATTACAATATTTAGTATTATGCCCAAGAAATCGATAGTAGAAGCGGAACTTAGATTGATTACCTCTTTTTGGATACTTGACTATTTTAGGCCACTTCAAGAATTTTTATTATGTATTTGTATTAGAATATTAGTCCAAATCTCTACGAATAACTGACTCGATTTTTCATTGCTTTCGAGGGTCCCGAGTGGAAGAATTTCTACTGCTTCCCATCTTTCTACTGCTATTTCATCTTGGATGATACTCATAATTGGAACACTCTAGCCATTTTGTTTCATTGGCCTCTTCCACCGTAATATAAACACAGGTGATAGTTTCTATCTCCAAGAACATCTTAGGGTCTTATTTCATTAGATATTTAAAAAAAAGTCCTCCAATTATATAGTAACCATAAAGGCATTCAATTTCACCTTATCGGTAAATTTTAATATGCCTCTGACCTTGACATGAAATCTGGCAAAAAAAGTGCTTTATGCTCTCATCGGGGGCTGGTCAGAACCTGACAATGTGTTCGCATTTTTTTCCCTCCAACTAGAGGCAAATTAGGATAGGAATTGATTTTTCAGTTTCTAAAAAGATTGAATTGAATTGAATTCGGTCCTAACTTATAGAACTAAATTATTGCATCTCACACTAAAGTTAAAGGAAAGTAGAGATATAGCAAGGCATTTTCCTGGTTTTAAAGGCCAAGCAACATTTGAAAGTAGTCTAGATAATCCATTGGTTTAACACTTTTGTCATATGGCTCCAGTATCGATATTTTAAATTCATGGGGGAACCGGTGCCTCTTTATTTTCGAAATAAAAGGTATACTACTTAATTTGATTGTCCATCTAGTAGTATTTTTTAAAAAAAAACCTATTATTTGATTTTTTTTTTCTTTCTTCTACTTCAATTGTAGAGGCAATGTTTTCAGTATTAAGAAATATCCTCAACTCTAAATGATTAGTTGATGTGCCCTATATATGCTTAGTTGGGAGGAGTTTGGGCATGCTGCTGCATGATCCTTCCTCCTAAATTAATGGACATTTGAAATATCGGGTATATCAAGAATTTCATCACTCAGGACTCTTTTTCCTAGTTTTAAAGTTTAAGCGTCGTTCAAGTTTGGGAGGAGTGATGTGGGTTGGTGCCTCAAGGGCCACTAGAATCTTTGACCAAGGGTGGCCTCTATTTGAGACGATTTTCTTTCTTCTTTATCTCCTCCTTGAGGCCGATGCCTGCAACTAGAGGACCTCCTTCCTGTGAATTTGGCCCTCGACTTTGTCCTATGGAGACTTTAATATTTTTGACATATTCTAAATCTGGGTGACCAAAGCACCACTATCTGGGTTGGCTAGTGAAGCAACACTCTTATGATTGCCTTCTTCTAAAATGATGCCACTGGATAACACATCTTTGGGTGTTTGACTTGATTGCTCGTGTGGCCTTGTTTTCACTATCTTCAGTTCATTGAAGAAGAGAGAGGTTTTTGACAAGTGTGACATAAATCAAGGGGAATGGATGGCTTAATTTCATTTTGCATAGATGGCACAAATAATATGTATATTAGATTTAGATAATCATTCAAATAGTGTTGAATCGGATCCTTGAGTTTTAATATCCCAATTTTGCACACCATAATGTTTAATAAGATATTAAATAATATGATAATCATTTTTTAATATGTTCTCCGATACTCAAGTTAAAAATTTTTCTTGAAAAATTAAAAGATTAATGGGGAAATTGAGGATGAAAGAGAGAATAAAGAATTAAAGAGTTAGGTTCCGTAATTCGTAGGATTTATAATTGTTTAGAGGTCAAGAACTCTGTGCTTACTTTTTTCAAATTATTCTCTCCATTTTAGGAGATGTTTTTATAGCCTTGCCGTTAGATTCTAATAGTTTTTAGAAAATGAATAATTAGTTATCAACTGAGTCATTATATTGATCGAAAATTAAATAGTTCAACCATTTCACATATTCTGAGTTTAATGTGGATCCTTTAAATATGTTAACTACTTGCTTTATTGGATCATTTAACCCTCCATTTATATAATCGTTTGCAAAAATTAATCGTTCAATTTAACTAACCGTCTAACAATTTGGAACCATGATCTTTAGTATTTCCAGTGATTTGATTATTTGACTACTTAATAATTCAATCAACAAGTCAGATTTCTTTTTGATGTTTGTTTAACCACTTAATTGATCCATCTTTCTTCATAGGATCTTTGTTTGTGGGCTTCATAGATTAATAGGTTAGATCAATCTTATTTTAAACGATACTCAATATAATTTAAAATAAAATTAATGATATAATTAATTAACAGAAAATGAACGAGTATAATTTAGGTTTTTTTCTTTGCCCCAGTTACGGAAAGATAATCAATAATAATAATAATAATAACAATAATAATAATAATAATAATAATAATAGAGAGTATTAATTTGTGGTAGAATCGTCTATCAATTACTCGAAGATAACATTCGGGACACGCGTCAAAATTTCTACAATCCTTCCGGCACCTTCTACATTTTCCGCCGCCTCGCCCCTCCTATTAAACCCCGCTCATCACCATTCACATGCGACAAACAACGAACTGTCACTTACAGAGACGCCATAACAGCTCGCTCGAGGTTTCCATTTCAGTTCAGAAGCTGGGGACAAAGCCAATCGACGACAAAACAGAAAAGGTGACCTTCGGAACGGTGAGCATAGACGAAGAGAGAATGAAGAAGGTGGAGACGCTGAAAACACGTAAGCACGACGTGGACACCCTAAAGCACATCGAGAAGAAGCTGGCCGCCAAGGGAGTGCACCGCATGGAGCGGCATCCGGCGGATGGATTGGGAGGGATTGGGAAGCCGCCACCGAAGTCCGGCCATGGGGGGAAGTACACGTGGGAGGGGCCCAGCGGCGTGCCAGAGAGCGAGATGAGCGCCTCAGCCGCGATCGACGAGAACGATCCGAATTATGTGGCTGAAGAGGAAGATGAGAAGGAGAGGGAGAGAGGAGGTCCCGACGATGAGATTGTGATTGGGGCAGTGGAGGTGGCTAAGGCGGTGGAGAACAGGGAGGGTGTCGCCAGGGTTGAGGTTGATCCACGGCTTGCAGATTGACATGCCTGCAAGGAAAATGGACTCTGAAAAATAAGTAGAAGTGCTTTCAATTTGTACTATGTTTTCCATCTAATTTATTAGCGTAATTAGGGAATATTTTACAATATTTGTTTTTCAAATTAAGTGTTATAGGGTTACTCTCTTAACTCTGAATAAGTGTTTATGTTACTGGGCACGATGTACAGTCCTTTCATCTCCGATTGTATGCAATAGAAAACTATTATACAATAAATTACTTATTTAACTAAGGTATTATATGTAGAATAGTTGATCTCAAGTATTATCTGTGATGTGTTTTAAGAACTAGGAAGGTCATATGAATTAAAAAGTTAATTGTTTCGCTTGATATTCAAATAAAAATGGGTTTGATTTTTATAATTATGAATCAAAATTCTATATATCATAATAAAATAAATTAAAAGTACGAGGAATATGAGATTCGCTCTTCGATATATCTTCTGACGTTTAAATTAGTAATTTTTCTAGTAGATTTAGAAAGTTTTGAGGAAGAAAATGAATGGAATGAAAAATGATGAGAGTGAGTGTACGTTCGGAGAGCTATACTCCATTTGTATACTTTACTGATTAAGTAGACTTCTTTTCCTCTCTAATTTTTCTTTGGGGAAAGTTTTATTTATAATTAGATACACTGTTTGGTTAATTAATACCTGAAATCGATGCGTGTATGACACCATTTCGAATCGGTGATGGAAGGTATTATCGGCAGTGTATAACAGTTGTCCCTATTTAATAATAGGACTACTTGGTTTCTAGGTACAGCACTATTTCGGCCGCTTTTCTATATCGGTCCATTAAGCGAATGTTCAGACTTTACCTTTTGATTTATACGTTTAAACGCTATTGCCTGATTTGTTCTGTGGCATCTTTTGTTAGGTTGTTGGCATTTGGACCTCTTATCTGAGTATTGGACTAATTCGTTCCTGGCTACACCCATCACTAGTAACCACGTTGGGAGGTTTGAATTTAAACCCTTAACATGTTATTGATAGGATGCCAGTTACAATTTCATCAAGACGTACCCTTTTTCCAAATATTCTACTGATTTAGGATCTTATTTGGTAAGATTTTATTCTTTACCATCAATTGATTCAATTGATATATTCTTGAGTTAAATGCATACCAAGCCATCCTCTTTGCCTTATTCGGCGGTATGTTTGTTTTACATCATCATGGTGTCTTCATTATTATGAGTAGCATTTTCCAAAATCGGTGAAAGATTCACTCCAAAATTTGAAATCAGGGTTTGTGGAAATGCTTAAAGACTATCTTGGTTATCATATTTTATATAGGAAACAATATTAGTTTTCCTCTTTTTTGTCCATCCCAAAATTAGGCTTTCATCGTTGTAATAAAGTCTCCAACTTCATATTTACTCTTGAGGTGACCCGGATAACTACTGTAGGCTTAGACAAATAATTTTTGTTCTGTCTCCCTCCATGGTGCCTTTAAAGTTCCTAGAGAGGGGGTTTTTTTTTTTTCACCGGATTGTTGTCCTACATTTTTCTTCTTTTCACCCGAGTTATACTTATACTGTTATAAACTTGTACGTTATAAAAGGAATCAACAAATAGAACTACCCGAATGATATTTTTCTTTCTTTGTATGACTTCTATATATTTGTGTTTTTGGATTGGTTGATACGCTGAGTGATGAACATGCATTTGAATGCCATTTTACATCATTTAAGTTCTAAAAATTTGATACTCAGACTTCTGACAGCTCAATCTTTAGACTATCCGGCGTCTAATAATTTATTTTGAACAAACACATTATTTGCGCATCTGTAAATCGACCGGATCAACTTTAATTATGGCCGACTTGTCCCATCACAATTAACCAAGTGCCAGGATCACCTATTACCAATCTATTGCCTTGAAAAGTATTGCGTCAAGTTATTATGACCAGTGCATTTGAGTGGATATGGCGCTGCATATATTTGCTTTGGGTGGCGTAGTATCAGGCCATCATGAATGGTTCAGTGGAAATGCAGGCATTTTTGTATTGACATGTCTAAGCCATTATAAAAGTGTGCCCCTCTAGCAGCTTTAGTTGATACTGTTTTGGTCTGTGATCATTGCCTATTTAAATTTTGACACTCCATTCTCACATTTCTTCATTTTCCACTTCTCCCAACCTTAATTTACTTTTCGCTTCTCCTTATTTCCATGACCCCTTGAGTTATTTCTAAAGGTGTTACTATATTCTATCCATCCTCACCATTGAGGATGTGGTAGATATTTACGATGGGTTTAATATTCCTATTGACGTCTCCTTTTAGGTTCCTTCACCCGATGAAAGCTTGTTCTTATCAACTTGGCTTTGTTACTATCTACGAGATCCATTTAAAGGAAGGGCTTCGCATTCCTTTCGCAAGGAAATTATAAGAGATTTTGGAGGCTCTTAAAATTCATGTTGCACGCCTTCACCCCATCGCCATAAGGTATTTGATTTCCTAGTGCGTTTTTCTTCGTCGCTGGAAACTTCATCTGAACATCAGGGCCGTTAAAGTTGTTCGCCGGTTTACTTAGGAGAGTGATTGAATTTCTTTTACTCCCTAAAAAAAGTATAAAATAAGTGGGGGTAATTCTGACTCAATAAAGGGTTAAAAAGATTGATACTTTTTCATTACAGTCCCTTTTGGCTAGACCTCCCCAATGAATGAAAGTTGGTTAATTCTATCTATTCCGAAGATGTCTCAAAAAATGAGACTTTCATGGCTTGGCAATTGATTGAGCTGATTGAGGAAAAGACTGTTTTGCGCTAAAGAACAAACAATTTCATGACTCGCCAGGCGTTAGAAGAAATCGACTGGGAAGTCAGATCGGAAGGCGAAGCCGTTGCCAATATGCCACTCCGCCGAACCAAGAGAGAATCAGGAGAACTTTTCATTCGATATTCTCCTAAAAGAGCGGCCACAAGGGAAGATCCCCAATCGCCTTCCTCCAATGACTATGATAGGACGATTAACAAGGCTTGTGATGAGATGACCACGTTGGAAGCCGATAAGTCGTCTCAGAGGCCAGCTTCTATCCATTCTTTACCGGGCCGTCCAGTTTTTGAAGAGTCGCCCGAATTCACTGTAGGTGGTGAAACTTTATTACCCACTGTTATTAGAATAAATGACCCTCTTACTAGCAAATCGAATGAATTGATTGTTGCTTCATTTATAACTGAGTCCCAATTTTTGTCAACTTGTCGTCCGATGAGCCTATTTCTATGCCTTCTACTACTTTTATTGCAGAGTCTATTAATAATACTCGGACAACAAAGGAATTTCTTGATAATAATCAGAAGACTTTGGAAGTGGAGGAGGTTCCTCAAGCTAACGCTCCAACATCTGCGCAGCCGAAGGATACAGACACTTTTTCTCATACCCCAAGTTTGAAGTTCCTCTCCAATATCACGCTTTACCTCTTTTATGCTGGAGGACTCTACCCATCTTCGAGTCCGAATCTTTTCCGAGTCTCTCTTTTTAGGAGAGATCTTTCCCCACTGAGGTACTATTTACGTAACCTTTCATCTCTAAGTATTCTCCTTGTCGTTATTTTTGACTAACTGGCTTGCTTTGTTTGGCAATTGCAGGAGTTGATTTGCCTAGTCAAGGATGGACTGCACAGACGTGATACCGAAATTGCTCGCCTATTCTAAGTATAGGCTAATCCTACCGTTCTCAGGGAGATAAAGATTCAAGTTGACGCTGCCATTATCGAGGCCAAGCAAAGTCAAGATTGGGCCACTTAGATGAAGAGTTGTCTGAGTGGTTAGTCAGATCTCAAGAGGTTTTAGATGAATCTTCAGATTAAGTGTGCTTGTCTTAAGAGAGAGTTGACGGTACATCTTTGACCGGAAGATGTTAGCCTTGCTCTGGACGGTAAGTTCTAGGAGGGGTTCTATACCTGTAAGCAAATGGCATCCTTAGTGGATCCAGGCTTTTCGTTGGACTATCTCGATCCGAGGAATTTCGGGGCTTCTCAACATTTTGACATTAAGGATTTTTCGAAACTTGGTGGGGATCCGTCGTCATGATTTTCGACTGGTCTCAAGCCTTTGGGTAGTTGAGATGCTCTTTTGTAGGTAATGGGCAGTGCACTGATGATCTTTATGTTGAAAACTTGGATATCTTTGTTGTTAATATTTATGTATTAATAGATCAGCTAAATTGTACCAAACTTTGTCACTAGCGCTATTCTTTTTACATGTAGAATTTTCGTTCAATACATTCTTTATTTGCTGACTAGGCGTGGTTGCCATTGCTATCGTATTTTGTCGAACCCTAATCCATCGATCGTATGTGACTAATGGTGCTAATTCTTATGAGATGTAGTCACAGCATTCATACTAGGGAAGCCCCCTAATTTTTTTTTTTAATTTGACCTCTCAAAAAAGGAGTTGGACTTTGGTTTGCGAACCCCCAGAGTCTTTATACGATAGTTGGCATTTGACCGACTTTTAAGTCACTTGGTTGTTTTAACCGAGGCTGTGACCTTGTTTTTTAACAAGTCGTTTTAATAGGTGAGAGTTTCACCCAACTTATAATCGGTCATAGTCGCTTGTATTCATGAAATCACATGCAACACACAAATGGACAATTAATACAAATTTGTTGCAATCTTATTGTTATCAACGCAATTAAATATATTATATAAGCAACCCACATATTGTGCACAAAACTTATCACTATCCCATGTAAGTTTACTGATAATATTTTTTGATGTAGAGGATATTCCATGTCCTCGGGACCAATTTTTCATTTTGAGTACGTAATTTATAAACATTGTGCCGGAGAATGGTTGAGACTAGCAACGGTTATTCCCAATTAGGGGAAAATTTGTTTCTATTGGCGATTTTGCCCGTAACATTTATGCTCATCAAAACTAGGTCCCTTACCTCGAATTAGTGAGTCTTTACATTCTTATTGTAATACCAAGTGACTCATTAGTAGTAAGCTGCCGTCCGCAACTTTGCCACATCTTGAATTTCCTCGAGCAAATTAAGATGTCCTTTCAAAAGTTGAGAATTGTCTTGTGAGTCAAAATTTTTGACTCGGAGAATGGGTAGTTCAATTTCTACCAAAATGACCACTTTTATCCCATAATACAAGTTAAATAGTGTCTCTTGTGTCGATTCTCTAAGGATTGTCCGGTAGGACTACAGTATGGAGAGTAGCTCGTCTACTTGAGAGCCCCCTATGTTTTTCAACTTTGTTTTCAACACATGTAAAAATGTTCGATTCATAACTTCCATTTGCTCGTTTGTCTGTAGATAGGCAACAGAAGTATGAATCAGTTTGATTCCCAAACTCATGCAGTATTTGATAAACCTTTTTTTGATAAATTGGGTTCCATATCAATTACTATGACCTCGAAAATCTTAAACCTGCATATGATGTTCTATCAGATGAACTCAATCGCATTCTGTTCAATAATTCTCGTCAGTGGGGAGGCTTCTACCTATTTCGTGAAGTAGTCTACGACGACAATAATTAACTTTCTTTGTCTTACTACAATAGGTAACAGGCCTAATATGTTAAGCCCGTACCGAGTGAACAGTCAGGGCGACTGTAAGGTTTAAAGTTTGATATGTGTCTTCCAACTTTGTTTTTAACCAATATAATAAGATTCAATTTGTCACTTCTACTTATCCGTTCATCTGTAGATAGGTAACAGAAGTATGAACCACCTTAATTCTCAAACTCGTGCAGTACTTGGTGAACCTTTTTTCAGTGAATCGGGTTCTATTATCGATCACTATAATCTCGGGAATCCCAAACTTGCATATAATGCTCTTCAGAGGAATTCGATTGCATTTTGCTCGGTGATTCTCACCAGTGATGAGGCCTCTACCCATTTTGTGAAGTAGTCTATGATGACTATAACAAACTTTCTTTGTCTTGCAGCAATAGGTAACTGGCCTAATATATTAATCCCCTATTGAGCGAACGGCCAGGGTGACTGTAAGGTTTAGAGTTCAGTGTGCGGCCACTGAGAGATGTCTTGAATCTGACAATTTTGGCATTTTTTTATGAACTCCATAGCGTCTCTCTTCATCTTGAGCCAGTAGTAGCCTTATCACATGACTTTGAATGCTAGGTTTTTAACGCATATATGTGACCCATGAATTTTGATGTGTAATTCACTCAACGCACAATTAGCTTCAGTTGGTTTCAAATATCACATGTAAGGAATGTAGTACCCTCTTCAGTATAATTTTGTGTCCATGAGGGTGTACCGTCCCGTTGTTCTTTTTATGTGTATGGCTTATTCTGAATTTTTCAGTAGAAGACCTTTTTCAAGATATCTTTTATACGGAGTCATTTAGGTGTCGTCGTCTGAGATCTAGAATATCTCTTTTTTTGGGACCTCTACACTTGGGATCGTAACGACTTCCCTTATCTCTCTGGCATATTACTCAAAGCTCCCAAATGCTTCCAGCTGATCTGCCTTCTAGGTGTCTTTCCTCGACATGTGACAAATTTTTGCCTTATTGAATGAGTCAATCATTTGTAAAGTTAAGTCTTCCATTTGCCACTCTTGCACATCCTCATTTTCCCTCACTACTTTTCCATTTTCTAGAAAAGCGCATTGACTTGAGTGTTGGACAATATTCCAAGAATTGAGTCTTATATCTTTTGATCTCTAGTTTAACGTTGTGTGTGTAAGATCCGAATAAGAAGATTCCATTGACCATTTTAACTTGATCCGAATTATCATCCAAATTCAAAGTCCGTATCATTAACGCTATATGCGAAAATGAGGGTAAGCCATACGTTCCTAACTAATCAAGATAATACGTCTCAAAACTTCCTTCGATAAATTAACAAAGAAAAGGAAAACACGATAGCATATGGACAGCTAAGCCAACCACCAAATGATGTCTCATCTCGTAGCATCATCTCATAGGAAAGCAGTCATGGGAATACTGACTCACCTTCCAATCTAGATATTAGGGCATTACCTGTCCAGATAGAACATATGACAAAGATGTTGAAATCCTTACATAACAAAGTTTATGGCCAAACTCGTAGGGTGGAGGTCCTCCAACTGCAAGTGTCGACTTCCATGAGGGGGTCAAAGGGAAAGAAAATCATTTCAAAGGTGTGCCACCCTCAACCAAAGATTCTAGTGGCCTCGAGGCACCCATCAACATTATTCCATTTTAGCTTGAAGGACACTTAAACTTTGAGGCTAAGGAATAGAGTCCTACGCGATAAAATCCTCAATATTCTTGACATTTCGAAAACCCTTTAGTCCGAGAGGAATGGTCATGCAGTAACATGCCAAAAATCCTCTCGACTAAGCAGATACCTTGCGTACCCATTAATTATTCAGAAATGAAAATATTCCTCAAAACTAAAAGATTTGCCTCCATGATGAAAGTAGAGGAATGAATATAGATAATTGAACAACAGGTTTTTTTGGGAAATATTGTTAGGCAGATTACTAAATTAGGTCGTTCACCATTTACTTAAGAAATCAAGAGGCATCGTCTTCCCTACAAATTTAAAATGTCAATATTAAAGCCATATGATGGAAATTCTAATCCAGTGGATCATCTAGACCACTTCTAAACGTTACTCGGTTTCAAGAACTTAGAGGATATCGTACTTTGCCTCGACTTCCTTTTAAGTCTAAAGAGATATGTGAGAATTTGGTTCTATAAGTTAGGACCGAATTCAATCTGATCTTTTTATAAACTAATAGATCAATTCATATTTTAATTCACCTCCAATTGAAGGGAAGAAAACAACCCTAGCACCATTTCAAAATTCAACAAGCTTCTAATGAGAGCCTAAAATATTTTTTAGCCAAATTTATCGTTGAAGCCAGGGGCATATTGAAGCTCACTGATGAAGTGAAGTTGAATATCGTCATGGTTACTATCCTACTGGATGACTTTTTTAAATCTCCAATTTAATAGGACCCCAAGACATTTTTGGACGTAGAAGCTATGACCCGAGCATATATAGTGATAGAAGAGGCCAATGAAGTAGAGTAGCCAGAGTACTCGGATTACGAGCAACGTTCGGATCAAATAAAGGAGGAAAGAAGAGAGACGATAATAGCTTGTTAACTCAGGATCATCAAAAACAATAGAAAATCAAGTCAAGAGTTCATAGCCAGTATAAGCCACTGAATCTTACGTTGTTGATTATTATGACATTTAACGACATCAGGAAAAACGTTCTAATGCAAATTTAGAAAGAAAAATTCCTGAAGTGGCCTAAGCTAGTCAAGAACTCTAAAAGAAGTAATTAATCTAAGTACTGCTTCTACCATTAATTCTAAGACACAAAACTGAAGATTGTCAAATGCTTTAGAAGGAAATTAAGGCCTTGATACAAAAATGATACATCAAGAAGTATCCAAACAATCCCAGGTTAGCCTAAGTAATGACAAAGATGACGAGGAGTAGACTGAACAACCACAAAACCGATTAGTGATAGAAGTCATAAACATGGTATTAACAAGACCCACAAGCAAAAAAACTCCAAATCATCCAAAGAAAACTTCCATCAACAAAAGACAAAAATTAGGAGAAAAAATAGATGTCATTAATTTTAGTAACGATAATATAACACATATAATCTTTCCTTATTCTATCCGCTTATATCCACACTCATTTCTGATGAGATCTAGGACTATCAGTTAAGACAAATCTTTATTGATAATAAGTACTCGAGAAATAATCTTCATTTTAATGCATTCATAAAGTTAGGCCTTAAAAGCAGTTAAATAGAACCATCGGATGTACCACTATAAAGGTGTGATAATGAACCAATCCAAATGAAAGGAATTGTACATCTAAAAGTTACAATGGGAACATATCTAATCTTTTTTTCAGGTTATAACGCAATGCTAGGTAGACCATATTTAACAACATTTGAAACGGTCACTTCAATCCCACATCTTAAAATGAAATTTTTAGCTAAATATGGGATTGGAGAAGTCAGGGGAAACCAAGTCATTTGACAAAGTTGCTACTTAATGCAAATCAATGGCTAAACTTTTCCACAAACAGTAGAGGAATTTAATCTTTGGGATGAAGCCTCTATTCAAAAGACTCGACCCGAAGAGTCACCTCTCTAAATTTCTTTAAATCTAGCAGACCTAGATAAATATGTTCAAAATGGTTCTTCACTAGATTAAGGTATGAAATGAAAATTAATAGAGCATTTGCGAAGCAATGCGCATGTCTTTACTTGGACTCCAACAGATATGCCAGGCATTTTAATAGAAATGATAGTCCACAAGTTCATACTCGAAAACAAGCCCATCAAACCAAAAAGACAAAACTGTTCTGTTGAAAAACTAATAGCAATCCATGAAGAGGTCAATAAAGTAATTGATGTTGGATTCATCAGAGAAATACACTATCCATATTGATTATCTAATATTGTCTTCGTCAAAAAGAGTAATAAAAAATGGAGGATGTATGTCGATTTTATAGATATGAATAAAGCATACCCAAAAGATAGTTACCCACTCCCGAGGATCAATCAGGTGGTAGATTCGACATCTAGAAACCAGTTATTGAGTTTCATGGATGTCTATTATGTAGATAATTGGATTTGAATGAATCCAGAAAATGAAAAAATAATATCAGTCATGACTAACTAAGAAATCCATTACTATAAATTGATACCATTCGATTTAAAGTAATGCTGGCACGACTTATCAAAGATTAGTAAAAAAAAATGTTTAAACAATAGTAGAAAAATACGAAGGTACACGTTGATGATATACTAGTTAAAAGTGTACTAACCAACGATTATATCAACAATCTGACCGAGACATTAGAAATAATCAAAACATACAGAATGTTTGGTAACCAAATGCATCTTTGAGATAAACTTTGGTAATTCTTGGGCTTCATTGTTTCACAACGTAAGATAGAGGCGAATTCGGAGAACATTAAAGCTATAATAGATATGGAACCGCCTCAATCTACTAAGGAGATCAAAAGGCTAACTGGACAGCTTGCAGATTTATCCCAATTTATGACAAAACCAGTTGAGAGATATTAACCAATCTTTAAGGCATTTAGAGAAATAAAGATAAATGATTTTCGATAGATGGATAAGTACCAACAAACTTTCTAAGAGTTAAAAGAATATTAAGTGTATCCAGCTCTATTAACTCGTCATATGGAGGACAAGGAATTATTTCTTTACCTAGCTATTTCAGAGAAAACTTTAAGTGTTGTCCTAGTTAGAAAAGAAACAAGAATTCAGCGATCGATATACTATAGCAGAGTAAGATTTTAACATTTGAAAACTCAGAATGCAAGAATAGAAAAGGCTGCTTGAACCTTAGTTTTGTTGCAAGAAAACTCGATTATATTTCCAAACCCACAAAATTGTGGTCCTAACAGAACAATCGCCGAAAAGAATCTTACAAAAGCTAAAAGTATCAAGATGCTTGATTAAATGGTTACCAAGTTGGGCAAGTTCGAATTCAACCTCTGATTATGGGTCTAGTGTTAGGCATCACCTAAAATAAGGTCAGCCCAACCCATTATAAATGGCCCACAAATAGTAAATTCACTGAGAGGTTTAAATCAGCAGAGTTGTTAAGACCAAATTAGGATAACAAAAGTCAAGCATGGATCATAAATGAATTCAACAGAACTGCAGAGTTGCAAATTGACCGGATTGCTGAGTATAATGAAAACCAAAGTTACAAATGACCAAACCTTTAATAAATCGGACAAACAATTTTGCCAAACAGCTAAAGGAACCAAAAGGTTATCTTAATTGACCGGTTAAATTAAACAAGCAGTTAATACACTACGTGGATACACATTACATTTAGAAGCATTACATCGAAAGCATATCAAACAATGAACTATTTAGTTCTTAATAAAAGTAATCATTCAAATGATGAACAATCATTCCTCTTTAGTGAATCACCACTAATTGGCAAACAAGTTACTAATACACCCACTTTCCTTAAAAACAGGGAAGCAAATATAGAGAATAAGCATAGATTATCACTTAAAACTCTAACATTTACAGAGCCAAATCCTCCATCTGCCACTCTATCACATCCTCATTTTTCCTTGCTATTTTCCCATTTTTTAGAAAAGATTACTAACTTAAGTACTAAATTCAAAAGTAAATCTCGTATTTTTTTAATTTTTTATTTAATATTATGGTGTACAGAATCTGGATAAGAAGATTTGATTAACCATCTTAACTTGATCCAAATTATTATCCACATTCGAGGAACGTATCACTTACTAATCATCCTTTGTCAATAGAAAATTGCCATTCTTAGGCAAAAACAATAGGAAGATCTCTCAGAATCAAGAAGGCGGCTTCATTGATGGTTCTTTATGTGAGCCAACAGATCCTGACAATCCTCTCTTGGAAGGATGGTTAGAGTGCAAAGACATGGTGGTCACTTGTCTACAAAATGCAGTGGCCTTAGAGATCAAGAATAGTGTTATTTATGTGGAAATAGCTCACCAACTGTGGACAGAATTGAAACAAAGATTTACCGAAAATAATGATCCAAGAATCTATGAGCTCAAGCAATCCATTCACAATCTGTATCAAGGAGAGGAATGGGTAATTTCTTACTTCTCTAAAGTAAAGGGCTTACTAGATGAATTGATGGTTTTTAAGAATACGCAATGCTGTACCTATGGATCAATGAAGACCTTCATCGCAAATCAACAAAGAGATTGGATTAAGAAATTCCTCATGGTATTGTATGACTCTTTTGCTAACATCAAGGCAAAAATCATCTCGATTAAACTTCTGCCAAATTTGAGTGAAGGTTATGCACTCGTAAAACAAGAAGAAAATAGGAGCCAATTATCATCAAACTCGTTCGCAAATAATTATTTTGCTATGCCAGACAAACTATTTTCAGCAAGAAGATGGATGAAGTGGCCAAGACTTCCAAGATCAGGTAAGCCTTATCGCTCCTACTACAAGATTTCTGGTCATACTCTTGACAAATGTTTTAAAGCTCATCCGGATCTTGAAAGACCATATTGCTCATTGCAACAAATCAACCATCATACCAACCAGATCACTCGTATTACCCTATGTTTTTCTGCTTGTCATTCAACAATCAAATGTAAGAACAAACTCTCACGGATCATAGAGGCTGGCGCTACTAATCACATGATTTGTTGTACATCTCTTTATACATCTCCATCATCTCCTATACCTTATAATGTCAGACTACCAAATGTTGAATCTGCACCAGTCATTCACAAGGGAACATCCGCTTAAATAGTAACATTGCAGTTAAAAATGTCCTTCCCATATTTAACCTTTTATAAGTTAGAAAGCTTAACCGATATCTCACCTGTTGCTTTTTTTTCCCCCAACCAAATGCTTTATACAGGACCTTACCACTTGGAGCACTATTGGGAAAGGTAAAGTGCACAATGGATTGTATCATCTGTAGCTAGAAAATGTTTCATCAACAGATCTTGATACATCTATTCCCGTTTCTTCATCAAACACAGGAAATTCCACTCTGCATTCATCCAATTATGAATAATGGCATTATAGATTAGGCCATCCATCCCACTCTAGACTGTAACTTTTGAAAAACTTTATATCCAATTATGAATTCCATAAATAAAGACCTAATTTGTGATGTATGTTCACGAGCAAACCAACAAAAACTACCTTTTCTTCTGACAGTAAACAAAAAACACTCACATGCTTTTGACCTCATTCATTATGACATGAGGAGACCTTGTCCAAAACAAGTATATGATGGATCCAGATATTTTCTAACCATAGAAGATGACTTCACAAGCTGAACTTGGCCATACTTAACAAAAGCCAACTCCAAAATCAAATTACAGCTTCAATCTTTCTGAATCCTTTAGAAAAACAATTCTACACTCAAGTCAAAATTATCCGACGAGACAATGGACCTGAATTGCCCATGACTTCTTTCAAAAATTAAGTCAATTTTCGAAAAAGATCTTGTGTTGAAGCTCCTCAACAAAATATTATTATTGAAAGGACATATCAACACATTCTTAATGTTGATAGAGCCTTGAAAATTCAAGATGGACTATCAATTACCTACTGGACTAATTGTGACCTCACAGCCACCTCCTTAATAAATAGAACTCCTACTCTAAACTGCAAAATAAGACACCCTTTTCTCTTCTTTTCCAAATTACAACAACATCAAGTAGTTTGAATGTCTGTTTATGCCTCTTACCTTGAAAAAGCCATTAAGAAAAAATTGATTCCAGAGCAAGAAGATGCATCCTGTTAGGATATCTCTTTACAATCAAAGGTTACAAGCTCTTAGATATGGAGACTCGTTCTCTCTTCACATCAAGAGATGTTATCTTTCATGAAGCCACATTCCATTACAAGGATATTAGACCCCACGGGTAACAAGCTGACATTCCTCCCACAGAAGATGACTCAGAGAAACCTTTCATCAGCTCACCTGTGTTACGCCCGTACCTGTTTTCCCGTTCCCCGTTTTGTTCCGTTACCCGTTTCCCGTTTCCCGTTCCCCCATAATTATAAGGCTACGCCTAATGAGAAGAGGAAGGAAAATCAGTCTTCGTTCTCAACTCTCTCTCTCTATCTCTCTCTCTCGTATGTTCTTCTCTCTCTCGTCTGTTCTTCTCTCTCTCTCTCTCTCTCTCGAACTTCCCCCTTCCCTACTGTTCATCGTCTTCGTCCCTCGTCCCCAGAACTCCCCTTCCCCCTTTATTTCTACAAGAAATCGGCGCCATCTGCCGGTAAATCGGTTCGTGACCGATTCGGTTGCAACAAATTGGTGCTTTCATTGAGAGGAAATGGCGGACGACGGACGAGCTTTCGCTGCACGCGAAGAGGATAGGGCCGAATTGGTCAGTGCGCTGAAGAATCTCCTACGAGCTACCGACCGATTGGACACTCAACTGTCCACCATGGCTTCAATAGCAGCACAAATCCGCACCCGGTCACTCCACCGACTCGAGCGCAACACTAAACGGTCAGTGACCTCTTCACCTTCTGTGATTTCTTCTACTTCTCCTCCACCCGTTCTACCAGTCACACCGATTGTTTCGTACCGTCACTCTCACCAACCGGAAATTTCGTCCACCGTGTGTTCTATACCACCACCAGTTCCTCAAATAATCGTCCCTGCTTCCCCGTCGTCTTCAACTTCATCCCCGCATTCGGCTCCCACCTTCGCTAATTCCCCTTTAATTTCAAACTCACCAGCGGTTGTGGTTTCCAACACTGAAGCGCTTCCAACACTGAAGCCTTTGCCGCCTCTGACTCGAATCGAGAAATCTCATCCACATGCGTCTCCTAATTTTCAATTCGACGAACCACCTACCACAACACTCCAGCGAACCTTCACTGAAATTTCTCCCTCCTTGCCTTGCGTCGAGACACAATTCATCAAACCACCTTCGATTTCTCACCTTGCCTCATTTTTCTCACCTTCGACTGCACCCTCTGACTTCCAAATCGCTAAACCACAAACTGTCACAAATCGGCCAAATTACCTTCTCCCACTCAAGAAATTAAATCCGATAGACCTGGATTTGGAGGGTGAAGGTGGTCAGATGCTCATTCCACTTACAGAATCTGGCTCCAACACTCGACATTTGAGAAACATTACATATTCCATGGATTGTCAGTCCAACCAGGAGGTACTTCACGGCCAACTCGGGATCAGGTCGAAATCTCAGTGCAGACACCTTGCTCCTCTTGTGCATAATTGCGGTCGTTTCAACTCCAAACTGTTGAACGGCTCTGTCATTGTAATCCCTTATCACTTTAAGAATGAAAGCAGCAGGAGTAGAACTGAGGATCATGGGCCTCCAACTGGTGGTTCATGTTCTGGTGGATCAGTAGATGCCAAGTGTGGCAGAACCAAGAACCTCCAACCATCCTCCTTTGCTAGGTGGCTGTTCACCTCGTTCTTTGAACATTATAGGTTGAGTGGTTGGGGCTACCAATGTGTTCCCATAGTTTGTAATTCGGATATGGATGCTGATATTGTTGAAAATGTGGACGAAGAGTATAATGATAGAGATGGTGCAAATTTTGAAGTGGATGAGTATGATTTGCTTACAAAGGTGACTGATACCTCAGCTGCCCTGGCGAGGCAAGGCAAAGATATCTAGGGTATTCCAGGGGACCGATTGAATATAACAAGAGAAAAATATGGGTTGACAAGGCTTGAGCAGTACAAGAATTATGCAAACTTTCCTCCGTTGAGTGAGAGGGTTGACAAGGACTGCAAAACAAGTGGAGAATAGTGGAAAGTATTTGAGTTCTTCTACGGTTCACGTTTGGTGAAACCTCTGATTCTTCATTTTCAGGTGAGGAACTGGTTTGTGCTACTTGAAACATGATGTGTACCTCATGTCCAATTATTACATCCCAGCATTGGTGCATTGTCTCAAAATTTGTCCGAGGTCATTAAATTTCTTTGGGCATGTTGCGCCACAGAGAAACACCAAGGAAGTTTGCTAATGGGCTTCTCATGAAGCTCACATTAGCACACTAGCAAGTCAAACATAAATTCTTGGTTCTTTGGGGGTTCCAAGGAGAAGTTGCATGCAAGCGTTTGGATAAATTTGGTTTAAGTTTTTGCACCCGGACAACTTACGATGAAAATGCAAACATAAATGCTGTCGATGACTTGAGTGGTAGGATCCATTTCATGGCATCCAACAATGATTGTGGTGTAAGAAGCTTTAGACCAGAGAGTCTACTTGGTGAAGGTGGTTTTGGATGCGTATTCAAGGGATGGATTGAAGAAAATGGAACTGCTCAAAGCAAGACTGCAGGGCTTCTTTGTTGCGATCAAAACCCTCAACCATGATGGCCTTCAGGGTCACAAAGAATGGCTGGCAGAAGTGAATTATCTAGGTGAACTTGTTCACCCAAATTTGGTTACACTTATTGGATACTGTATCGAAGATGATCAAAGGCTACTGGTTTATGAATTTATGCCGCGAGGAAGCTTGGAGAACCATCTATTTAGGAGGTCCTTGCCCCTTCCATGGTCCACCCGGATGAAAATCGCACTTGGTGCAGCCATGGGCCTTGCATTTCTGCATGAGGAAGCTAAAAGGCCAGTGATATATCGTGATTTCAAAACCTCCAACATCTTGTTAGATGCTGTTTATGATGCCAAGCTGTCTGATTTTGGACTTGCCAAAGACGGTCCCGAAGGAGATAAAACTCATGTATACACTCACGTCATGGGAACATACGGATATGCAGCCCCAGAGTATGTTATGACAGGGCATCTCACATCAAGGAGCGACGTTTACATCTTCAGCGTCGTACTGGTGGAGAGCCGGGGCAACGAGTGGAGCTTTGACAAATGCAGACGACAATGGGACCCGGGAAAATATTGCGTTGTACTGGATCCTGATGCTTTAGAATTTTACCTTTGTGTCTAACCTTGAGGACAAGGTTCTTTTGATGGATGGGGCAATGTTACGCCCGTACCTGTTTTCCCGTTCCCCGTTTTGTTCCGTCACCCGTTTCCCGTTTCCCGTTCCCCTATAATTGTAAGGCTACGCCTAATGAGAAAAGGAAGGAAAATCAGTCTTCGTTCTCAACTCTCTCTCTCTATCTCTCTCTCTCCCGGTTCTCTCTCTCTCTCGTCTGTTCTTCTCTCTCTCTCTCTCTCGAACTTCCCCCTTCCCTACTGTTCATCGTCTTCGTCCCTCGTCCCCAGAACTCCCCTTCCCCCTTTATTTCTACAAGAAATCGGCGCCATCTGCCGGTAAATCGGTTCGTGACCGATTCGGTTGCAACAACCTGTTTCACAGACACCATACCCTCTAATCACCCAGTCAATCAACACGACCAACGAGAACAGGTTCCTCCTCCACTCCAAAGATCTATCGGAATAAGAAAAAGACCAGCATTTCTATGCCATCATGTCAATCAAGTCACTATGCCACTAAACAGTTGCCCGAACCTAGTGATTTCGACCCCCTTTGTGAGGAGGCACACCCCTTCTCCTGAAGTTACAGGTTCTTTTGCTGAGTTCCTTGGAGAGAGTGGTTTTGCACCCTTAGGTATTTTTGGACTTATTTCATGACCGGATAAGGAGGAGATATACATTACACCACGATTATGAATCTGAAGAGAGAACAATATTCTCAAGACCAAAGAATTTGTGCCGAAAAGAGGGGAAAGCTTTCCCACGAAAACCTTCTTATCCTGAATTTGAACAAAAAGGACATCTTGTTCTTCTTACCCTTTATCCTAACTCCTTTAGCTGCATCCATTCTCTGTCAAACCAAACCAACCACGTTCAAAGAAGCAGTCAATACCTAAGATAGGTATAAAACCATGGATGCTAAAATTGAAGCCTTGGGATTCAATAATACTTGGGATATTATTGACTTACCAGTAAGACAAAGAGTCATTGGATTAATAAGGGTACACAATCAAAAGAAACTCAAATGGTTCCATCGAGAAGTTCAAAGCTCGGTTAGTAGCCAAGGGATACCATTAACAAGATGGTACAAACTATCATGACATTTATTTCCCTGTTGTAAAATTAGTTATTGTTAACACACTCCTAGTTGTGGCTTCCATCAAAGGTTGGAGTCTATCCCAACTTGATGTTGATAATGCCTTCCTTCATGTAGACTTAGATGAAGAAATATACATGAAGCTACCTCCTGGATACCATGTTTTTAATCATAAGAGGGTTTGCAAGCTCAAGAAAAGCCTCCATGGCCTTAAGCAAAGCCTCCAGGGTATGGAATGCAAAATTCTCCTCTTTACTTCTAAAATTTGAATTTGTCCAATCCAATGCTGAATATAGCTTGTTTACAAAAAGAACAGACTGCTCATTCATTGCCTTGGTAGTATTTGTGGATGATACTATCATTGCTTCTAATGATGCTCATACTATCAATAAGCTGATAGACTTCCTAAAATTCAAATTCAAGCTTTGAATCTCACATCCCTGAAATATTTCATTGGGATAGAGGTGGCCAGAAATTCACATGGCATTCATAACTGTGAAAGGAAGATGTCTTAGACATACTCTATATTCAGGTTACTGGCAGCAAACCATCCAAAGTTCCTATGGAACAGAATCTCAAATTGTCAAATGAAGGTGTGCCACTGACTCGGATGAATATAGAGGATTGATTGGTAGACTCCTCCATCTCACCATAACTAGACCAAAGATCGCATTCTCAATCAGTTTACAAAGTGATATCATGTCAAATCCTAAAGAACCACACAAGCTACATAAAAGATTCTAAAGTATCTTGAGCAATCAGCATGCCACGGCCTTTTCTTCTTACCATATCATCTTTTCATCTCACTAACTAGTGTGAATCTGATTTGGCCTCATGTCCTGACACACAAAGATCAACCACTGGATACTGTATATTTCTTGGTGATTTCCTCATTTCATGGAAATCTATGAGGCAAAGTACTATTTCTCAGAGCTCAGCATAAGTATAGAATAGAGCTATGACATCTAGATTTTGTAAAATTGTTTGGCTGAACTATTTGCTTCATACTATCATGTTTCCCATCCTCAGCCTTCCACGTTATATTATGACAATCAAGCTGCTCTCCACAGAGCAGCAGATCCAGTTTTTTCCATGAGAGAACAAAGTACATTGAAATAGATTGCCACCTAATTCAAGACAAAATTCAAGAAAAATTGTTAGAACTTCTTATGCTCCTTCAAAATTTCAACTTGTTGATATATTCATCAAAGCTCTACCTACTATAGTGTTCCACACTCTTATATCCAAGATGAAGGTTAAAAACATTCCCTCTTCATCTTCAAGCAGATATTGAAGTTGAAGAGTTAAAGGCTACTACAGATAAGCTGGTCTGAACAACTATACCACTGTGCTACTGTTCCATTGGCAATACAGAAAGTTCCATTATGTGCAACAGTTATGCCTCACTATCAATCAAGCCAATTGTGTGTATTCAATCAAGTGAAGGTTCCAAAGCAAAGAGCCTCTCAGTCATCGGATAAAAATCACTATGTGAACCTCAGCAAACTATCTGACAACATAACAATTTGCTGAATGAGTTGTGTACTTGTATTTGTTATCTTTATGTGGCTAGGATCAGTTAGTTGATCCACACTTGTGGTTGTAATTTTTGAGTTATGTATTAGCACACATCAAGTCTGAAATGGAGTTAATACAGAAATCAAAATGCAAAATTGATTTTAACAACTCAAAATTGTCTTCTGCATTTCTCTTCCATGTCTGATTTTCCATTGATTTCATTGTAAGTGTCTCATGCCAAAATTTCTATAACCACCACCACAACCACCTATATCATGGTTGGTTACCACAACCAAGTTATGGGTGATAACCACCCTCTTCCATTCCCTCTATAAATGCCATAATGACATTACAAAAGGAAATTTAAGAGGGTTAACTGTTTTTCAAAGTGATAAAGTGAGAATTTGAGAACACATTCTTCAACCTTGGCACTTGGATTGTGAATATTCCGCTTGTGATCACACTCCAAATAATGAAAGCAATTGCGGACGCATCAGTTTCTGGTGATTCAACCTTGATATAGGGATTACTAAATAAATTTGTAAGTTTCTTACTTCATGTATTTTTATGAAAATTACCCTCCAGCAAGTATTTCATCACTGGCGATGAACTGTTGACTAACCTCCATATGAATCACCAAATTCACCTGCTCATAAGGGGCGGGCTAGGACCACCAGGTATTTTTACCGGAGTTGACCAACCTTCAAACGAAACTTCAAATTTCTCATACAATGCAAACCGTTGCTTGTTGCCCCCATTATCTTCAATGTTATGTGCTGAACATTTTTATGTTATCTGTTCGCTGCCACATTTGTTCAGTAGTGAGGAATTGACTTTCTTCTTCTGATCCTCATAGAAACTGAGTTAATGATACCAAAGCCTATTCGTGACCAATTCAACTTTTGCATATATTACTCAAAGTCTTTTCTGCAATGGTGTTTTGGCTGCCAAACAGAGCATATCGACTTGTGAAGGCATGTCACCCTTCACAAGAGTTCTGTGGCTGCATGTCCTTTGAGTAGTTAGTAAATGGAATGAAATGCTGGTATTCAGTCACCCCAATACCACAAAACTATGATATGTCACCACATTGATGATATATCAAAATATATTGGCCGATATTTTAAAAATTGCTCAACATTTTCCCACAGTTCATTTTGTTCTACTTTGTAAAAAAATTGTATCTAATACGTTTGATAGCAATAAGTGTTGCTTGATATGGCTCCGA
Source organism: Nepenthes gracilis (assembly GCA_033239525.1). Lineage (NCBI taxonomy): Eukaryota > Viridiplantae > Streptophyta > Magnoliopsida > Caryophyllales > Nepenthaceae > Nepenthes > Nepenthes gracilis. The sequence continues at coordinate 12,123,260 of BSYO01000037.1, read as the reverse complement.
CTAATACTGATATTGAGATTTTCATCCATGGTTAGTACAAACTTTTAGATAAAAAAAAAAAAGAACATAACTTCAACATCTGAGTAGTTAGTACTTGTTACTTCTACCTATAGTAATGGAACAATTCTAAAAGTTAAGTTGGCTGGAAGAAGATTTCGATACAAAGTTCTATCAACATCTTGGGCATTCGAGGTTGACATGAGTAATTTAGACTACCCTTGAAAGAGTGTTCAAATTAGAGTGTAGTTCAGATGACATACAACCATACCATACTGTCATGCACAAACATAAACTTCTAAGTGGATCTATTTAGGAGTGAATGGATCCAACTAAACCCTTACTTCTACATGGCAATTCTTCAGATACCAATCAACTCTATTCATGGAAAATGATTTAAACAACTTGGATTTCTTTTTGGAGATGGATTCTATAATTGATATCATGTCTGACATACATATACATTAATTAATCCTTGCATGAATGACAATTCGTAAGAAGGATTTTCATGTGCTTAATAACATTAGTTGGGTTAAATATTTGGCAGTTTTTTTATTTGTAAAAAAATCGAGCAACTAAAGTTTAATCTTGAAGCTAAAATGAAATTCAAAAATCTACAAGTAACTCATAGCCATATCCATATCAAGAAGCATCATGAAGCCAAATTTCATTTCATAATAGCCAATTCATTCCATTATGATTGAGAGGATGATCAGTCACTCAACGATAAGTTTGATTTATATCAACTCAACACAATCTAAACTTTTGGAGCTATTCATTTTTCTTTTTTTTTTTCTTTTTTAAGAAAAAATTCCATTATGCACAAGACAGAAGTAAAGAAAAAGTGCAGCCTTAATTAAACTAAAATGGGGTTCACAGAAATTTCATTTAGCTCAAAAAGACTTCCACTCCAATTCTGCAACCATCGGTGTTCGTTCAAACCAAAGAAACCAAAGCATTCATCTAAGGATCCCGAAAAGGAGATAGAAACACAAGACGAAAGAAAATCTCAAGACCCAGAAACTCACAAGACATTTCTTATTCAGAGAACCTTAAGCATGTCCTCGGCGCCGCTGGTTGTGAAAGCGCCGCCATCCTCCATATGGAGCACCTTCACGATTCCATCCTCTACCAGCATCGAGTACCGGCGGGATCTCACCCCTAAACCCGTCGGCTTATCCCTCAAATCGAGCTCAGCGCCAATCGCCCTCGTGAAATCGCCATTTCCGTCACTCAGCAGCAGAACCTGGTCGTTGATATCCACATCCTTCTTCCAAGCCTTCATCACGAAAGCGTCGTTGACAGAAATACAAGCAATTACGTCGACGCCCTTCGATTTCAACTCGTTCGATTTCTCGACGAATCCAGGGAGGTGTTTTTGGGAGCAGGTAGGGGTGAAGGCACCGGGGACGGCAAAGAGGATGGCTTTCTTGGAGGCGGTGAGGTCGGAGACGGTAGTGGTTTGGAGTTCTCCAGTGGAGTCAAAGTAGGAGAGGGTGGCGTCTGGGAGCTTGGTGCCGACGGAGATTGAGGCGGAGATTGGGGTGGTTTTGGTGGAGGATGAGGCGGAGAAGCGGAGGGGTCTGAAGTTTAGGGGACGAGAGTAGGTGGTGAAGGAGGAGAAAGGGAGCCTAGAGTGAAGGGTTTTGGAAGGAAGTACAGCTGCCATTCCGGCAGTGGCGGAGGAGGAGAGGGAGAGGAGCTTGGACATGCAGAGAGAAGCTGCGAACGCCATATATCTGGTGGAGCGAGAGACGGAAAGCTGAGGTAAAACAGCGGCCAGGGATCAGAACGAGATTTGTCTAGTGACAACTGAGCTCGAGCTTTATTATTGCACTCATTTATATTATTATTTTTTAAATATTGTTAATTCAGTCACCTATTTAAAAAAATAATCTTATTTATATTTAATTATTATTTTTTTATAATTTATTTATTTTTATTTCATACACTAATTTTTTTTAAATATTTTATAAATCTATTTTGTTTAATTTAAATTTTTTCATTTTATTTTAAAGTTACGATTTTTAATATTTTTTACTTGTTTTAATTCTTACTTTATTCAACATTATCAAATTTTATTTTATTTTTACATTATTTTATATAAAAATAATTTAATATCTAATACTTTAATATATCATATATTTATTAAAGTACAGGTCAACAAATAAAAATATATCATTCTCTCATATACTTATACAAATAAATGTACAACTTTTTAGAATCAACCGTGTTTATTGTAATATCATATGGTCTTCCATAAATATGACATGTGAGATTCTTTTTTTAATTTTCCTTTGCGCGTGACAGATGTGATGGCAAGGTTTTTGATGCGTCCCAATATCAGAGTTGTGATACGGATTAGGAAGTCACTTAATCTTTTACTCCGGGTTGAATTAGAACGAGTTCAGTTTCCATCTCTATTAACCTGGAATCTGCGCACCATAAATAACAAGCAAGAAATTAGAGAATTAACGAAACTCACTCTTTGATTTATTCTTCGAGATTCAAATAAAAAATTTTTCTCAGAAAATAGAAAAATAAAAGATGTTAGAAAATGTAGAGATACGCGTATGCAGGGGATGTGAGAGAGCTGGGCTTTTGTATGTACTCGGCAAGGAGTGATTTAGAGAGATGGAGAATTGAACTCTCATATACTGCACCAAGTGAGTGGCACATCAGGGGCACTCGACGAAAAGTGGCTTAGAAAAGAAGGAAAGCATTTGACTTAAGTAGCTCATTAGGAGTGCACTTAGTGAGTGACTTACTAGGGGGCACTTGACGATGATGGAGAGAAAGAACTGTGCTAGGAAAAGAGAGCTTGGTTCTTTCCCAACTATTGTATCTTTCTCGAGGGTTCATTTAATTGGAGGTTGATCAATCCTTTGTGTGTTTGAGAGTCTTTCTTTCTCCTACGATAGTGAGGAGTATTTGTAATACTTCATAGAGAAGATTTTGGCACCAAGGCTCGTGGCAGGTGTTCCGTCAGGATTCGTCGACCGTTGGGGCGTTAATAGAAGCTACCGTTGTCAGATGTCATCTTGAGGTAATAACGTGACCGCGACTGGTGGTGGTTGATAAGGTTCAGGCTATTTCTTCTGTGGATTGGTTGCACTGCCATTAGTTGGCAGAAACGGTGATTCCCCATGGTTGACCACTGCCATCATGGGTTGGAACTTATTGCACCGGCATCTTCTGTGTTACCAAACTGCTGTCATTGAGGTGGAGGGTGGACTGGGCCGTAATTGGTTGAGTCATAGAAGCTACTTGCTGATCCTAGCTCATCGTTCCCCCTGGGCTTGCTTGCAATTGATGGGCTGGTTGGATAGTCTTCTGGGCCTTACTTCTCATTAGACTTTGCTAGCAAGTGGTTTGGCTGTTGGATCAGCCCGTATCGTGATAGGACCCATCACTAGCCTCCTATGCCAGGGAGTTGGGCCTCTCTAGTCTCCGGCATGTCAGATGATGTGATGTCATCAAGGATCTCCAACAGGATGCCGTTTGTTAGGTACCTAGGAATGTGGATTACTTCGACTTTGTCAAACACTTGGGTCAAGCTCTTTGCCCTAACGAGGTACTTCACAAGCTACGAGTTCGACACTTTGAAATTTCCTTGGACTTGGTTGATGACCAATTCGAGTTCACTGTAAACGACTAACGACCTAGCCGAGCACTCCCTTGCGAGCCGAAGTCCAGCTAGAAGTGCCTCATACTCGACAGTATTATTGGTGGCTGGAAACCCGAAGGTAATCGAATACTTGATCTCCGACCCATCCGGGGTTTGTAGAACCAGATCTGCTCCGCTACTTGCCAGTGTTGATGACTAGTCAATGTGCCAGGTACAAGTTAGAATTGCCAACTCATCTACATCTCCGGTATGGCAGGGGACGTTAGGAACTAGGGTGGTCGTCTCGACTATGAAGTTTGCAAGAGCTTGGCCCTTCATGGTCGGCCACAGTCAAAACTCTACATTAAACTCACCCAATTTCATAGCCATTTAACCAGCCACCCGGATGTGTTTGGCTTCTACAAGATTCCTTTCAAGGGCTAGTCAGTCAAGATGACGATTTTATGTACCTGGAAGTAAGGACACAACTTTCTGGTGGAGTATACGAGGGCAAGCACAATCCTTTCAACATACGAGTAGCAGCTCTCAATGTTGGTTGGGACCTTACTGACGTAATATACCGATCGCTGCACGCTGGACTTCTGCCGAATTAGGAACCAGTTTAGCACTGTGCTAGAAACTACCATGTAGAAGTACATCTCTTCACCTTCCTAAGGCAAAGTCAAGAGCGGAGGATGGGAGAGATATTCCTTGAGTTACTGAGATGCAGCGTCACACTCAGTCGTCCATTGGAACCCGGTTGCCTTGATCCCGCTTAAAGCCATAAAAAATGGCGGGTATTTCTTTATCGATTTTGCCAAGAAGTGGAAGAGGGAAACGAGCCTTCTAGTAGGCTTCTGGACCTCCTTCATGGTCAAAGGCAGACTCATGTTGAAGATGGCCCTTATCTTCTCGGGGTTTGCCTTGACACCTCGTAGAGATACTATAGAACCTAAGAATTTCTCGAAGGTCACTATGAATGCGCACTTAGCCGACTTGAATTTCATCTAGTGCGCGTGGAGGACCTCGAAGGTCTCGCTCAAGTTGCGAATGTGGTCGTTGACGACTTTGCTTTTGACGAGCATGTCATTCACATACATTTCCACGTTTTAACTGATTTGGACTTCAGACATCTTATTTACGAACCGCTAATAGGTGGCGCCAACATTTTTCAGATTGAAGGACATGACCTTGTAATAGTAGATCCCCTTGTCTGTCATGAAGGAGGTATGCTCCTCATCTTTTGGACTTATGTTGATCTAGTTATAACTTGAGTAGACATCCATAACCTTTAGTAGCTTGTGATCGAAGGTAGAGTCTACCAACTGGTCAATCTTTGGTAGTGGAAAACTGTCATTGGGACATGCCTTGTTCACATTAGTGAAGTTTATGCACATCCACCACTTTCGATTACTCTTTTTTAATGAGGACGATGTTTGATAGCTAGTTCAGGTATTGGACCTCCGTAATAAACCCTGCATCGAGTAGCTTCTTCACTTCCTCGCAAGTAGTAACCAACTTCTCAATAAGTGGTTCTTGCATTCTGCCAGATGAATTAATGACCAGGATCGATGCCTAACCTATGGACTACTACTCTAGCTGATATCCCCGACATGTCAGTAGGAGTCTATGTGAAGATGTCATAATTCTGTTTGAGCAAGGTGATGAGCTGATTGCAGATAAGACTTGGAAGGGAGCTACCAACGTATATACATTTTTCAAGCTCACCGGGGTCCAAAGGCACTTGATCAGTTGACTCTCCCAATTGGGCTTGCTGCAAGGTGACCTTGTCTCAGAAGTCAAAATCTCCAATTGGTTGGCTGATGGTCGCTGGAATGACCTGGGACAAGTTGCATGTCCAATCTATTACCTGGTCACTTAGAACTTCTCAAATGCCAAACGGTGTCAAAAACTTCATCTTCAAGTGTGGGATTGACGTCATTGCCTCAAAAGTAGTCAGGCAGGGTCACCCCGGGATTGCATTGTAGATTGATGGAAGGTCAACGACTAAAAACGTGAGCATCTGGGAGGCCATGTGTGGGTATATCCCTAGTGTGACCTCCAATTGGACTGCTCCTTGTATAGGTACTAGATCATTGTCCAGACCGTATAAGGGTTCTTCGGGTGATTTTATCTAACTCTTTTTCAATCCAAGTTTAAAGAAAGTATCAAGAAATAGCAAATATGAAGAGTTTTCTTTATCAATAAAAACTCGTTTCAGTTAATAATATATTGTACCGTCCTAAATGAGAACAGATACAACTAAAGGATCAGAATGATGGGTCATTACATGAGTCATATCATCATCGCTAAAACTAATAATATCAGTCCTAACCTCTACCCTGGGCTTCTTGTAGTTGGAAGCATTCTCCAGCCGGTCCGAGGCGTTACCCTTAGCTGGCTTGGTTGTCACCACGCTGACAACCCCAGTTGCCATTTGATTCCTCAGCTGCTCCTGTGCGTCTTACTCTACCACCGTAAGAGCCTATCTCGGGTTTTGTAGGAACCTTGTTAGATATCCTCGTTGGACCAAATCTTCAATCTCCTTCTATAAAGTCCGGCAGTCTTCGGTACTGTGACCCAAAGACCGATAGTAGTGGCAGTATTTAGTTTGCCCCTGCCTCTGGTTTCCTTGGTGCCTTGGACAATTTCAGGAAATTCTCATCCCAGATCTGCGTTAGGATGTTTGTGTGCGTATCGGTTAGGCGAGTCAGGTCTTGCGGCCAAAATTCTCTTTGGACACCTGGCTCCAACCGTAGCTACTTGCGAAATCCTCAAGGATGGTAGTCGTCCTCGTTACTCTTCTTCTCATTCATCAGCCTCTCCATCGACTGGTCCTTGCGCTCTGAATGCTTAGTATCGTTGGCCTTCTCTGCCACTATGTAAGCTCGGGGGAGCACCTTGGCCCCCCGAAAATTCTAGGGGTTCTAGTGGGTTAAATGCTTGAAGAAGTCATCTAGCTCTAGAGTGGTGATAAAGGCGCTGAGCATTACATGGTCATTGAGCCCAAATAGTCTTCCGGCCTTGGTAGTGAAGCTCATCAAGAAGTGCTTCAGGCTCTCATCTCATCGTTGCCAAAGTCAAATTAGGTGCCATAATTGCTTTGCCTCCCTTCAATAAGAGGCAAATTGAGAGAGGAAGCAATTGTCAAGCTCCTCAAATGACCGAATAGAGTTTGGCACGAGACTGTAGAACCAAAGATGCGCATCCCCTTTGAGAGTCAAATGGAAACACTGGCACATGGCAGCTTATCCTAGGCCCTAGAAGCTCAGTAGGATATGAAAGTGGTCTAAGTGATTCATAGGTTCGATGCTCCCATTGTGCGGCTCAAGGGCCGACATCTTGAATTTAAGAGGGAGCGGCAACGCGCGGATCTTGATGCCGGCATTACTCTGGAAGACATGCTGGCGTATTTTCTCCACATTTTCTTCCATGTGAGAGGTGGACATGACCCTCTTAGTGTTGAAAAAGTCCTTAGCTGCGAGTGGTTTGAAGAGGGGTGCACGGCCGTGTGACTCCCAACTCGCGGCGATCGCATGTTGCATGAGGCTTCTCCTGGGACTAAGGGCCTTTGGTCAATACGGGAGTAACGAGGGTTCCACCACTCAGGGTTTTCCTTAAGTCCTATGGCTAGGATGGCCCTCTGACCGCGTTTGGGCCCTGCTACTCGAGGCTTCCTGGGCCCCAGCGTCGTTTAATCAAGGGTCTTCTCTACTGATTTCTCCGATCTTCGGCTCTTCTTCTTGGAAGTCGACGCTTGTGCTGTGGGGGCGAAAGCCCCCAACTGTTACTTGTCCAAATGGTTGTTGATCCTCTGGAGCATTTTAAGCATGTTTCCCATCTAGGCAGCCAGTACGCAAACGTCAAGCTCAAGACACTCACCTACATGGCTACCCATAAAGGGGCTATTGCCTTGGGTGGTGGTGTCCCTGGCCTGCACACTGGTTTGTACTCTAGTGTTAATCATGTTTGCTTTTGTGAGTGCGGTGATTGGTGGTTAGACTTTTACGTCGTTTTCATAGACGGTGCCAATGATGCATCTCAAGATCTTGATTGTGGTACTGATTAGAGAGCCATACGATCTTCTACTGTGTGTTGAATTAGAGCGGATCCGGTCTCCATCTCTGCTAACCTTGAACCTGCATAACATAAATAATGAATAAGAGGTCAGAAGATTGACAGAACTCACTCTCCAGTTTATCCTCTAATACCCGAATTAGAAATCTTTCTCAAGAAATGGGAAGACGAGGAAATGTTCGAGAATGCAGATATGTGCGTATGTGAGGAATGTGAGAGGAAGATTGGGCTCCTATTTGCGCTCGATAGGTAGTGGCTTAGAGAGATGAAGGACTGGGCTCCGATATGTTGCATTCAGTGAGTGCCTCACTAGAGGGCACTCGACGGGAAACGGCTTAGAAAGGAAGGAAAGCACTTGACTGGAGTGGCTCACTAGAGGTGCACTCGGTAAGTGACTCACTATGAGGCACTTGACAAGGATGGAGAGAAAGAACTATGCTAGGGAAAGAGAGTTTAGTTCTTTCCCAACTCCTGTATCTCGCTCAAGGGTTGATTTAACCGAAGGTTGATTGATCCTCTGCGTGTTCGAGAGTCTTCCCTTCTCCTACGATAGTTAGGAGTATTTGTAATACTTCATAGAGAAGGTTTTGGTATCAAGGCTTGTGACAGGTGTTTCATCAGGATTCGCCGGCTATTGGGATATTGACGAGAGCCACCATTGTCATATGTCGTCTTGTGGCAATGATGTGACCACAATTGATGGTAGCTGACAAGAACCAAGCTGTTTCTTGCGTGGATTTGTGGGGTTGCCATTAGTCAGTGGGTACTGTGGTTCCCCATGGTTAACCACTACCATCATTGGTTGGAACCTGTTGTGCCAGTATCTTCTGCATTGCCAAACTGTTGTCGCTAAGGTGGAGAGTGGACTTGAGCTATAATCGACTGAGTCACAGAAGCTGCTTGCTAACCTTGGCCTGTTATTCCCCCTGGGCATGCTCACAATAAATAGGATGGCTGGACGGTCTCTTGGACCTTACTATTCATTAGGCTTTGCTAGCAAGTGGGTTGGCTATTGAATTGGCCCGTATCGTGACTAGACCCATCGAACATGCAAAGGATCGATTAACCTTTGATTAAATTAACCCTTGAGCGAGATACAAGAGTTAGGAAAAAACCAAGCTCTCTATCCCTAGCATAGTTCTTTCTCTCCATCCTCGTTAAGTTCCCTCTAGTGGGCCACTTATTGAGTACACCTATAACGAGCTACTCTAATCGAGTGATTTCCTTCCTTTCTAAATCGCTCCCTGTCAGGTGCCTCCTAGTGAATTACTCACCGAGTATAGCATATCGAAGTCCAGTCCTCTATCTCTCTAAGCCTCTCTCTGCGAAGCGCATATGGAAACCGAGTCCTCCTCTCACATCTCTAGCATATGTGCATCTCTACATTCTCTAACATCCTCTCTTTCTAATTTTTGAGAAAAATTTCTTATTTGAGTGTCGAATGATAAATCGGAATGTGAGTCCCGCTAATATTATGAATTCCTATTCGTTATTTGTGGTATGCAGATTCCAAATTAACAAAAACGGAGATCGGACCAACTCTAATTCGACCCGCTGTGAAAGATCGAGTGACTCCCTAATCCATACCACAACTTGAATTTTGGAACACATCAATTTTTGTTTATTTTGGGGATAATGAAAATGGCATTGGGCAAGTCAAGCTGGAAAATTATTAACAATAATATATTTATATTATTAGTCATGAAAATATATTATTATTATTATTATTATTATTGTTATTATTGTTATTATTATTGATGGGTCCTACATTCAAGTTTCAAACAAATTCGAGTCAAATCATTCGTCTGAGTCCGACTCCGTTCACTGAATCTAGATCCTGCACTCCACAACTATGAACAAAAGGTTAGTTAACAGCGAGAGGTTGTCCAATCGAAAATACTCTGATACTCAAATCAAGAATAACCTTCGAATTAAGAATGTGAAAGTAAAAAAATGTTATGAGAATGTTGAGAGTATTTGTGACGGGGGAGTGCTCCCGTTTGAGAGAAGCTTTGATAGCTCGTGAGGAGCAGTGGCTTTAAGTACTGTGTTCACTAGAAACGTAATAGTACAGAGAGAGAGAGCGTCTGAAGGCCGAAAGCATGAGCGTGAGAGCTTTGCAATTGGGAGCCTTAGCAAGTTAATTCAGAGCATGCCTTGAAGTGAGAACTCCATTGCATTTTATAACCATTGTACTAGGTTGCATTCATTATGTAGAGGGGCTTGATTCCCGTGTTCTACTGCGATCGCTGCCTTTTCTGGCATGGAACCCTTATGGTAGTAACGGTAGCCGAGTTGATTGCTTTCCTTCTGTGTTTTATAACCGCTAGGATTTTCAACAGACGGGGAAAGAATTCTGGCACTTTCCTTCCGAGATGCGCATTGAATCTGCTAATAACCATTATAATGGAGATTGCCTTCTGTGAAGGTCGCGAAATTAGGAGAGAAGACAGTTGCTAGTCGAGGATTACTAGTTGAGGACAAACGTGTGGGCCAAACTGGGCCTGGACCGCGTGAGGCCTAGTCTTCAGCTGATCAACTTGTCATGTTTTCGGTCAATGGAAGTGTTGACCGTCTCAAGAGCAATTTGTCCATTCTTCTCTTGAGCTTCTCCTGGCTCACTTAACCTTTCGTCTGGTCAACAGTGGGCGTTAACCGTCTAGGCGCAAATGGGCTGTTGTGATTATGGATTGTTCCTCCTTCTTGGACCAACCCATTACTGGCATATCTACCACTAGTCTCCCATGTTGGTGGTCTGAGACTCCGACCTCCAACATGTCCAAGATGGGTCACGAGTGGCTGAGGTGACCCGGTAAGGAATCTGGTGATGACTTTTGGTCTAATGATCGCATCGCTTACAGTTGCTGACCATAAAGTCAAGATCCGAAGCACTGGCGGAGAGAATCGTTGATAGGATTTGTTGACTGTCTAGGCCAAGATTCAGAGAACTTTTGAAGGAAGCGCTGACCGGAATCGTTGATCGAAATCGTTGACCATTTAGACCAAAATTCAAAAAATTTCTAAAGGAAGTATTGACCGTTTAGGCCAAAATTCAGAGAACTTTTGAAGAAAATGTTGACCGAATTTGTTGACTGTTTAGGCCAAAATCTGAAAATCTGCTGAAGAAAGTGTTGACCGAATTCGTTGACCGTCTAGATCTGAATCTGAAGAACTGGTGGGAGTTGAAATGACTCACCACCATGCCGCCAGACTATCAGTCGAAAAGTTGGCCATGTGTCTGCATGCAGTGGATTCACGATCTCGATAATTAATGTGCCAGAGGATCCGATTCGACTGCTCCCATTTAGGAAGCGACACGTGTTAGCAATGATGGGCGCACGATTACGAGACGATTCCTCTTCTCCGGTGTGAACATTCCTTTAAGTGGTTCGTCTGTTACTTTTCCACTCCCCACGCCTTTTTTCGACTTTCCTTCCTGAAAATTTCTAAGTATCCTATTATCTTTCTTCTCTTTCGTTTCCATGGCGCATTATGTTACCCAAATTGCTTCGATGATCAAAGCCAGTGAGGTGAGGGAGATGTACGTTGAATACAACATTCCTAGGTTGATCGTCTTCAGGATACCCAGTGAGGGAGACAGGGCATGCTCCCCTCTTGAGGGCTGCATCACCATATATCAGGCCCACTTGAGCAGTGAGTTATGCCTCCTAATTCCTAACAAGCTGCTGGATATTCTAACCTCACTTTAGATTCCCATAGCATGGTTCCATGTCAATGTTGTGCATCACTTGTGTACATTTTGCTTTTTGATATTGTTGTAATTATACATATTCAATCAATAAAATGGGTGCTTTACTGATGTTCTGTCTTTGCCTTTGTTGTCGTTTCAATTACTTGCTCTTACGTTGGCTAGCCGACTTGGTGTATCGTATACAAGTTGGCCGCCGGTCTCACTTATGACGTTTGTGGTGATCTCCGATGGACTTAAATCCTGGAGAAGACATCAAGGTAAATCTTGATGTCGTGTCAAGCTTGTTCTTCACTCGTGCGCGAGTAAAGACTTGGTCACACTGTCCAAGTGTGAACTTGGATGGCCAGCTTTGGACGGAGTACTTTGCTCCTGTCGACCGTCATTGACTGATCACGTTATCTCCTTGTGAGGGAGGTTGCCGCATGAAATGTTTAAACCCCCTAAGATTTTGATCGCAAACGCGCCACTTGGATGACCAAGGTTTAATTCGACTGTCAATGGGCCGCCTGGATGACCAGGGTTTAATTTGACCACTCACAAGCCACCTAAATGACTAGGGTTTAATTCGACAGCTTATGGGCTACCTGAATGACCAGAATCTAATTCGATCGCTTATGGGCCGCCTGAATAATCAAGGTTTAATTACGAATAGGTGAAGACTTGTCCGACTTAGGGGAAATTTGGGTCGCTTATGTTATCTAGCTAACACACGCACATGCATACGAAACAAAAAAAGAAAGAAGAGACAACACAGTACAATGGAAAAAATATTCTTTTGTTTATAATAAACATTGTGTACTTTTACAAGCATACAGATGGACGACCTACCCGTGCCCTTATTGAAAATAACGCTTGAGGTAGATCGCGTTCCACGTCCATGGAACCAAGTTGCTATTTTGGGTTCGGAGTTTATATGCTTAATTTCACAGAACGGCGGAGACTAAAAAATGGCATTCCCTACTTGGGAAAAGTTTATTCCGGTTGGTGGTCTTACCCATAGCGTCGATGCTTCGCAAGACTAAATACTCAACTTCGAATTGCCGCGCCTTTACCTTCTTGTTGCAATAACGGACGATTCGTTGTTGGTAGGCTACTATCCGCATTCTGGCAGCGTTGCGAGCTTCTTCCAACAAGTTCAGGTGTTTCTGGATTTTCTAGGAGTTACCTTATGGGTCGAAGGACTCGACCTAACGACTTGGAAGCCCAATCTCAACCGAAATTACTGATTTAGTCCCGTAACAGAGACTAAGAGGCTTTTCACGAGTTGGTTCCTTTGGATTCGTCCAGTAAGACCATAGGATAGAGGGTAGCTCGTCGACCCATAAGTCCCCTGTGTCCTCCAGTTTGATCTTCAGACCGTGAAGTAGCGTGCGATTTGTGACCTCCACCTATCCATCGGTTTGTGGGTGTGCCACCAATCTGATACCTAAATTGGTGCAATATTTAGTGAAGCATTTTTCAGAGAATTGGATTCCATTGTCAATCACAATAACCTCGGGAGCGCTAAATCTGCTAACTATGCTCTGACAGACGAACTTTAAAGCGTTGTACTCGATGATCTTGGTCAGCGGGGGGACTTGAACCCACTTGGTAAAGTAGTCCATGCCCGCTTTGCCCCATCGTGATGAGAAATGGTCTGAAGATATCAAGTCCCCATTACGCGAAAGGTTAGGGAGCTTGAAGAGATCTCGATTCAGCGGGTGGTTAATGGTGAAGATTACCGTGGATCTGACAATTTTCACACTTTTTCATGATGTCAAGGGCATCCTTCTTCATTGTCGGCCAATAATATCTCTAGCTCATGATATTGAATGCTAAGTTTTTACCGTCAATATGCGATCTGTAGATCCCAATGTGGACTTCAATCATGGCGTAGTCTACCTCCTCAGGAGTTAAGCACCGAAGGTATGGATTCAAGTAGCTACGACGATATAACTGTCCATTGACTATGGTGTACCAGTTGACTATCTTCTTGATCCACTTGGCATCATCCGCATTGTCTGGTAGTACTCTGTCTGTCAGGTATCACTGGTAAGGCGTCATCTAGCTTTTTGTGTCGGAGATTTGCATTGCTTCTTGTTCCTCCATGCTGGGGGTGCTCTAGACCTCCCACATGTCCCTCGAGTATTGTTCTAGATTTTCAGCTACCGCTACCCTGTCAAGTTGGTCGGTCTTCCAGTTTTCAATTCTGCGTACGTGGATCAGGTCCAACTTATCAAACCTTCGGATGGCATCCTTAGCCTTAACCAAATATTTGGCTAGGTGAGGGTTGCACACCTCGAAGCTCCTGTTTACCTGATTAACGACCAGCTCAGAATCACTGTAAATGGTCAGTCGTCTGGTGGAACACTCTTTTGCTAGTCTTAGTCTGGCTAATAGGGTTTCGTACTCGACAACGTTGTTAGTAGCCGGAAAGTCGAGTTTGAGGGAGTACTTCACCTCAAACCTGTCTGGGGTCCTCAGGACCACTCCGGCACCGCTACCTAAATCCGTAAATGATCCGTCCACGTTGAGAACCCATTCTGGCTCTTCCCCGTGTAATCCTGCATCCTCAATGGGCTGTTCATCACGAGTTAGTGTCGTGTTCTGGACGATGAAGTTAGCCAGATCATACCCTTTGATGGCTGGTCTAGGACAGAATTCAATGTCAAACTCTCCCAACTCGATAGCTCACTTAACTAGCTATCTAGAAATGTCGGGTTTCTAGAGTATGTTCTTCAGTGACTGATCTATTAGAATGACTATGTGATGAGCCTAAAAGTAAGGTCTCAGTTTTCGGACGGAGAAGACAAGTACCAAGGCTAACTTATCTATGTGAGTGTAGCACGTCTCTGGGTCAATCAACGTCTTACTCACATAGTAGACCAATCGCTGAGAGTTGGAGTCTCGGCGTATAAGGATAGAGTTGAGAGCCACTTCTAACACTGCCAGGTAGAGGTCTAACTCCTCTCCGTCTCTGGGTAACGTCAGCAATGGTGGACTGATCAGGTACTGCTTCAATTCATTGAAGGCTACTTGGCATTCTGCTATCTACTAGAATTCGTTAGCTTTCGTCCCCCTTAGAGTCTTAAAGAAAGGCTGGTACTTGTCCCCCGGCTTAGCTAAAAAGTGGGACAAGGCTATCAGTCGTCCGATTAGCCACTGGACATCTTTGACATTCCACGGTGGAGTCATGTTCGTGAAGGCTTTGATTTTCTCTGGGTTTACCTCAATCCCCCAATGAGAGATGATGAAACTCAAGAACTTCCCTGAGGATACTTCAAAGATACACTTAGAAGGATTCAACTTTATTTGATGCACGCAGAGCACCTCGAAGGACTCAATCAAATCGTAAATGTGGTCATTAATGGTCTTGGTTTTGACAAGCATGTCGCCGATGTATATCTTCATATTGCAGCCTATCTGTTCCTCAAATATCTTGTTCACAAGCTGCTGGTAAATGACACCCGTATTTTTTAGGTCAAAGGGTATCACCTTATAGCAGTAAGTGCCTTAGTTTGTCATGAATGGGCTCATCCAGATCTAATTGTAACCTAAGTACGCATCCATGAAGCTCAATGGCTCGTGTCCTAAGGTTAAATCCACCAACAGGTCGATCATGGGTAAAGGGAAGCTATCCTTTGGACAAACTTTGTTAACATCGGTGAAGTCGACATACATTTGCCATTTTTTGTTACTTTTCTTTACCAGGACGATGTTGGAGATTCAATCCAAGTACTTGATCTCTTTGATAAAGCCAGTGTCTAGCAGTTTCTTCACCTCCTCCCGAATGGTGATGAATTTATCCACAGAATAGTTTCTATGCTTCTACCTGATGGGCTTGTGGTTGGGATTGAGGCCCAACCTGTGGACCATTACTCTGACCAGAATCCTAGGCATGTCCGCAGGAGTCCACGTGAAGACATTAGCATTCTGCCGTAAGAATGCTATTAGCTCGTCGCGTAGTGTCCCGATGAGTGAGCTCCCGATCTATACACACCTCTTCGGGTCCTCCGGATTCAGTGGGATTAGATCGATTGCCTTACCAAATTGCGCCTGTTACAGGGTTGCTTCATCTCAATGGTTAAGCTTTCCTACCTCCTTCATGCTGCCACCTGGAGCAATTTGGAACATATAACATGTCCGCCCAGCGACTTGGTTGCCCAACACCGCAGGCTGTTGGGAACTTCATCTTGAAATGCAATATTGAAGTGATAGCTCCGAACGCTATTAGGTATGGATGGCCTAGTATAGCGTTGTACACGGAAGACAGGTTAACGACCAAAAAGATGAGTGTTCGACTCGTCGTTCTTGAGTACGTGCCTAGGGTGACCTCCAGCTAAATCGTTCCTTGGACGGCTACTGGCTCATCATAGAGCGAGCCGCCGACAAGTTTCAATTGACTTTTTTTTAAAACCAAGCTTAAAAACTGCATCAAAATAAAGCAAATCTCTAGAACTTCTATTATCTATGAAGACTCGTTTCAGTTGGTAGTCACGCTACCATCCGAAACGAACGCGGATACAATAAGGGATCTGCATGGGGGAGATTACATGGCTTATGTCGTCATCACTGAAGCTAATGACGTTGTTTTCTGTGTGCTGCTTCTTCCACCCAGTCTATTGCTCCTTGCGATCCGTTGGGGTCTTCGTCGGCCAGGTTGTGATCATGTTGACCACCACGGCTACGACCCGATTCCGAGGTTGGGAAGTCTCTGGTCCTTCCCCGCTAGAAGTGCTAGAGTTTTGTCTGGGATTCCTAACAAACTTGGAGAGGTGGCCCCTCTGGATGAGCTCCTTGATCTCCCACTGAAACGTCTTACAATTTTCTATGGAGTGTTCGAGAGATCGATGGAAATTACAATACTTTGCTGGATTTCCTCCCTTCGCTTTCTTAAGTAGTTTTAGCCACTTGAGAAACTTCTTCCCACTGATCTGTATGAGGAGATTGGAGCACGTATCGGTCAAGGATGTAAGGTTGATCGACCCGTAATCTCTTTGTTTTGGCACTTTGGTCTTGTGCTACTTCCTGCGGGAGTGATCGCCGCCGTTGTGCTTCCTCTTTTCCTTAATTAGGAAAGAGCGAGGCTGTTCGGTCCTTTCGGGATGCTTAGCCTCGTTGGCCTTTTCAGCCACAGTGTAGGCTTTGGTGATAGATTCTGCTTCTCAGAAGGTCTGTGGATTCTTATACGCCAAGTGCCTAAAGAAGTCCCCATACGTTAAGGTAAAGATGAAACTACCAAGCTTTGTCTCTTCCGTGAGGCTGGGAATCCTTCTAGTCTCCACCACGAAGCGATCCAGGAACCTTTTCAAATTTTCTCCCTACTTCTACTTGATGTGGGAGAGAAGTCATGGCTGCTTCTCTTCCCGGCAACTGGAAGCGTGCTACGCCAAGAAGAGGTCAGTGAGCTTTCGGAAGTTCTAGATTAAACCTGACGGGAGATGGTAGTACCAGATGCTGGTGTCTCCATTCAGTGTAAGAGGAAAGTAGTGGCACATCGTTGTGTCCTCCAACCCATGTAGACTTAGATGGGTGTGAAAATGATCGAGGTGATCCATGAGATCAGCACTCCTATCGTAAGAGTCAAGAGTTAGCATATCAAACATTGCCGGCATGGGATGGTTCAAAATCTTCGTCGTGAAGGGGGATCTGTCCAGATCTATGGCGTGTTCATCGTCCTTGAACGCATGGTTCAAGATCTTCTCCACTCTCGAGTTTTTCTGAGTGGCCATGCCAGATCTTTTAGAGTTGAGGTAAATTCTCAACTTCGTCCTTTCTCTAGTATGGTGAGTAGCCGGCTGGCTACTACCACCAATGGATCTGACAATCCTGGAGTCTCCCTCTTGAGCCTAATGCCTGGTCTCCGCCTGAGAGTATCGAGGATTCCTCCGTTCTGGGCTCTCCTCCAGAGTCTTGCTGCCCAAACGTCCTTCAAGCTCTAGACGGCTTTAGCCATGTGAGGCCTTTGGAGCCTAAGTGTTGGTCGGCCTCTTGGTCTTCATGGCCGACTTCTTCTTCTTTTGGCCTCATCTCCTAGAGGCTAGAGTAGGGAATGCTACAGGCAGAGCCCCTTGCTGAGCGTTCTCCTAGCAGGCACAGAGCATTTGAAACATTCTGTTCATACTGCTCATGTGCTCCGTCAGGTTTTGGAAAAAGGGTGCTGGCACCCCTTGACCACCCTGTTAACCTCGTTGCCAGCGGCGTGGTCCTAGTTAGGTGAGGTTACGTCTTTAGCAGACTCGCTAACTTGCACTCTGGTGTTCACCACTCTGGTTGATGGAAGGTGAAACTGAGAGAGATCATGGAGAAAAGTGGTTGGCTTTTTGTATGTTTCTCACAGATGGTGCCAATTATGCGTTATAAATCCAAGGTTCGAATAGATTTTGGTCAAATCGTTCATCTGAGTCCGACTCCATTCACCAAATCTGGATCTTACACGCTACAACTACAAACAAGAGGTCAGGTGATGGCGAAAGGTCATTCTACCAAAAGCACTCCGACGCTCAAATTAGTAAATAGCTTTCGAATTAAAAATGTGAAAGTAAAGAAATGTTATGAGAATGCTAAGAGTGTTTGTGACCGGGGAGTACTCTCGTTTAAGAGAGACTTTGATAGCTCATGAGGAGTAGTGACTCTCAGCATCGTGTTTGTTAGGAACGTAATAGCAACGAGAAAGAGAGATTGTCTGAAGGCTGAAAGTGTGAGAGCTTTGCATTAGGAGCCTTAGTAAGTTAAATTCAGAGTGTGCCTTGAAGTGAAAACTCCATGACCTTTTATAGGCACTGTGTTAGGTTGTCTTCCTTCTACAGAGGGGCTTAATTCCCACACTCTGTTGGGATCGCTGCCTTTTCTGGCGTGGAACCCTTATGGCAGAATGGTAGCCCAGTTAATTGCTTTCCTTCTGTGTTCTTTAACCGCTAGGGTTTCCAGCAGGTAGGGAAAGGATTATGGCACCTTCCTTTCGAGATGTGCGTTGAATCTGCTGATAACTGTTATAATAAAAATTTCCTTCTGTGGAGGGTGCAAAATCCCGGGAGAAGACTGTTGCTCATCGTGGACGGACGTGTGGGCCAAACTAGGCCTTGGCCACGTGAGACCTGGCCTTCAGTTGGTCAACTGGTTATACTTTCGGTCAATGGAAGCGTTGACCGTCTCAAGAGCAAGTTGTCCATCCTACTCTTGGGCTTCTCTAGACTCACTTAACCTTTCGTCTGATCAACGATGGGTATTGACCGTCCAGGTGCAAATAGGCATTGTAGTTCTAGGTTGATCCTCCTTCTTGGGCCAACCCATTACTAGCGTACTCATCAATTATTATTATTATTATTAAGAATTTCGTTATCGTCAGTGCTTATTACTATGTTACATGGAGATGACAGAAAGAAATGATCGCCTACAATCGCCGTTCAGAAATCCACTTTAATTATTTACTAAGATTTGTGTGGATCATACATGCAATCCAATATGAGGGGCTAAGATATAGCAGTCAACCTAGGGTGTAAAAATAATAAAATAAGACAAAAAATATGATTAAAACTATCCATAAAAGTATTATTGATAGAATTATCAGAAGTAATAAAAAAATCATACACTATATTCTATTAGGTACAGTATCAATCGAATTGGCCAAATCTATCAACCCAACGAGTCAATTGTTGATAGGCCCAAGATAACTAGGAATGAAAAAGTATTGTCTGACTTATTAGGCCCAATCCAAAAAAAAAAAAATGATGTTTAATCTTAATCTCTCTAGTCAGGATAAACAAATATCAAACAGACAATTGGACGATTATCAAGCAAAATATAAATCAGATTTAGTTATATATTCAAATGGCAATATAGCTGAGTGTTCAGTCAAGTGATTCATTGACTCCGCTTAGTTAAGGGTTTTCGAAACAACAAACATAAATTACATACCATCAGTTTAATTTTTAGCGGGTTAACCACATCCAATCAAATTTACAATTAGGATATATATAATGACAATTGAACTAATTAATTTTTAAGTGATATAACCACTTATATAGTGGTCGATTATTTTTTTTTAAATTGACAATAATTTGTGTTATTACTGTAAATACATACCTTTCCCCGGAAAAAGGAAATGAAATCCAGAAAATAAAGAATATAGAGCATAGCCTTCTAATTGCCTTTTTGTTTTTACAATTATATGAAACCAAGTCCTCCACTTATTCTTTCTCATCCCCTTAATCTATCCCATACTTAAATTTTGTAAAACATATACTAACTAGAATATTAAAGAATATATCGATGAGTGAGTCCCACTCCATTTAAAGTTTTTATTTGTTATTTTGGTATACAAAATTCAAATAAAAAGTTTAATAATAAGATTTAAAATTTTTCAAATTGGAATCTAAATTTCAAATCCGGACGGGTTTGTGGTTTAAATCGAGGTTCAACTTGTGAACCATTATTTTGATTGGAATTCTCAGCATCTTAGCTAGAGTCCATGCGAAAATATCAAAGTTCTGCTGGAGGAAGGTGACCAACCGATCTAGTAAGGGTCTAATGAGTGAGCCCCCTATTTGCACGCATTTTTCTAGATCTCCGGGATCTAAGGGGATGTTGTCAGTCAGCTCACCGACTTGGGATAGAGTTGCCTCATATTTGTGATCCTGATCATCCGCCTTCCGATCCGAAGTGATTTTGGTAACCTAAGATAGGTAGCACGTTCGGTCAGTTACCGAGTCACCGAACACCTCCCAAACGCCATAGGCTATCAAAATCTTCATTTTTAGGTACGTGATTGACGTCACGGTGCCAAAGGTTGTCAAGCAGGGCCTGTCTAGGATGACATTATAGATTGAAGACATGTCAACCACTAGAAATGTCAGTAAGCTAGATGCCGTCCTAGGGTATGTCCCCAGGGTGACTTCCAGCTGGATAGTTCCTTGGATGGGTACTGCATTGTTATCCAGTCTGTAGAAGGGCCCTTCGGCGGGTCGTAGCTAACCCCTTTTCAAACTCAGTTTAAAATAAGTATCCATGTATAGCAAATCACATAAACTTTCATTATTAATAAAGACTCATTTCAGTTGGTAGTCGACAGTGCCATCATAAACGATAGTGGATATAACCAGAGGGTTAAAGTGAAGAGTCATTACACGTGACATATCCTCTTTACTAAAATTAATGACATCATCCCTAACTTCTACCCATTGTTTTTTCAAAACGGTTCTGAGCTGGTCTAATGGGTGGTTTGGCTGAGTTACCACCATATTAACCACTCTGACAGCAACTCAATCTCTTGACTGCTGCTACTTGGCCCTTTCCTCGCCCGCCTTGCTAGGCCCCTACACTGGGTTCCATAGGAACTTAGTCAGATGTCCCTTCCGAATTAGTTCTTTAATTTCTATTTACGGGGTTCACTGGCCTTCTGTGTTGTGACCTAAAGATCGATGGTAGTTATAATACTTTATCTAATCTCCTCCCTCTAGATTCTTGATCGGTTTTGGCCACTTCAAAAATTTTTCATCTCGGATCTGCATAAGAATACTAGTCTGCAAGTCGTTCAGAGAGGTTAGGTTTAAGGATACAAACTCTCTTCAGGACTCCAACTCCGACTCCACTTTGGGCTACTTCCTCGAATCCTAGGAGTTTAAGCGGTCTCCATTGCTCTTTCTCCCTCTTGGTGGCCCCTGGTGGAAGAGGCCCCCGCGTGTTGGACACTTAGCCTCATTTGCCTCTTTGGCTACCATATAAGCTCGGATGATGGTCTCAACTTCACTAAAGGTCTGGGAATCCTTGTGAGCCAGATGATTAAAAAATTTGCCCTTATTTAGCTTCAATAAAGGTATTTAGCTTCACTTCGTCAGTTAGTCGGGGTATCTGCAGGGCCTCTACAATGAACTTGGTTAGGAAGCTCCTCAAACATTCGTTTGGCCCTTATTTGATATGAGCGAAGTTTTAGGGATGTCTCTCTTCCATTTGACTGGAGGCGAATCGGGTCAGAAAGCTATATGCTAGCTCCTCATATCAAGTTTGGCAACAAGCGATAAAACCAAATTCGAGCATCTCCTTTTAGGATCAATGAAAAGCACATGTACATAGCTACCTCACCCAGGCCTCAAAAGCTTAGTAGAGTACGGAAGTGGTCTAGGTGGTCCATCAGATCGATGCTTCTGTTATAGGGCTCTAGGGTTGGATCTTGAACTTCTGAGGGAGCGACTGCGTTTGGATTTCAATTGTGAATGGTGATCGCTCCAGATCCGCGAAGCATCCAGCAGCGTCTCCCTTAAACACGTGTTGTAATATCTTTTTCACTTGCTCATCTACTCAAGGGAAGATTGTAACTCTTTTTGCGTTGAAGTAGGTCCTCAACTCTGAGTGGTTTGGTGAGCAGCGTGAGGCCAATTGACTACTGTCAATGATCAACTGGACGTTGCACAAAGCCTCCTCTCAGGCCCATGGCCTTTACTCATCACGTGAGTAATAGGGGTTTTACCACTCTGGACTCTCTTCTGATATCTTATGGCCGAGTTGGCCCTCTAAACGGGATCAGACCCTGTCGCTCAAAGTTGCTTGGGCTACGAGGTCGTTTGGGCATCCGGCCTTCTAGGATGGTCACTTTTGCCTCTAGCTTCTATGTCTAGAGGCTGAAGTGCAAGTGGTGGAGGAAGGAACCCCTAGCCTATGCCGATGCACACAAAGGGCTTGGAGCATTTGAGATATATTATCCACCCAACTAGTCAACACCTGCATGAATGGTGCCTGTTGCTCCTCCACATGGCTATCCACAAAGAAATCGTCATCATGGGGGATGACATCTTTAGCCAGAGCATTAGTATGAGCTCTAGTGTTGACCATGTTTGTTTCTATGTAGATGGTGGTGAGGCTTTACATTCGCCTTCCTACAGACAGTGCCAATAATGCATTCTGGATCTAGTTACAAATGGATTAGGGTGTCATTGGGTCTTTGGGTTGAGTAGAAGCGGACCGAATCTCCATACTTCTCAACTTGAGTTCTGCACACCATAACTTAAAAATAAGATGTATAGTACTGGTAAGACTCACTTTCCGATATATCCTCAAATACTCAAATTAGTAATCTTCCCCAAGAAAAGAAAAATGCGGGAATAAAAGTAGATAAGTGATGATGCAAGGAATGGGTTTTTTAATTCTAACTTGGAGGCTGTGTTTCACATGGAGCGGTTTTGGTGACAAAGTGCTCGTGGGGAGCGGCTTTGACGTTACGGAGGTGAGTATTATAAGGGAGTTCTCAAGGGTCTCTGAGGACCAAGCACGGATTATGGGGGTTTGAGGGCTGATTGTATGCGAATGCTAGCGTTTGAGGGTTGGTATTAGCGTCAGTGTAGCATTAGTATGAGCAAGTCCTTGAAGTCTGTCATAAGTACTTTTTATAACCTCAGGGCCATTTCGGCCTTGCTTGGGTGATAAGACTGGTTACCAACTACCCTATGCAAACTTGGTGGGTTGATGTGAGGATTGCAGACATCGATTTAGACAGCTGCTATCAATCGAAAGGGGATTCCTTCATTGGTGAGATATTGTATGGGGCAAATATTGGGGTTATTATTATGGGGGATAACGCTGAGTTGCGAATTGTTATTCTTGAAAAAATCGCAATTTAGGACAATATTCGGGGTTCTGACCTACTAAAGTATGTGATTTTCAATACACAGAAATGATATTGTAGGCTGTCCGGATTGAGCCATAACCGGCTTAGGTTGTAGCAGGCCAGCTAAAGTGTTGCTCTTGGTCAACAAAAGCATTGATCGGCCTCTAGGCCGGATGCCTTCTAGGTCGGCCGCCAAATCCATGGATCTTTGCGTTAGGTTAACCCATTTCTACCATCCCTATTAATAGACAAAATTCGTAATTTTTATACAAATATCAACTAATCTAAATATATGAAATTATCTAAATATCAAATATCCAATTATTAAATAATTTTAAAGGCTCAAATATACAAAGTTAGATAAAATTAGAATATCATACTTTAAACTTATAAATATCCAAATGTTAAATATTTCAAAATATCAAATAACATACAGGTAAAATCCTAAAAATCTAAAATATACTAAAATCTAATAATCAAATATTAAAAGATCAATTTTCAAAAAGCATCACACATACTTTGAATAATTTTATATTAAAATACTATTACTTAGACCTATAGAAAAGCTATTTATAAATTACTCTTTATAAATATGGTCAAATATTATTTATTTTGTCACCCGTGAGGTAGGTATAATTCTCATGTATGTCTAAATATATTAAGATATATACATATATTATTTTATTTAATTTCTTACAGTAATTTTCAAAGAAAATAAAAAATGGTGGACCCTATAACCAAAAACTCAAATATTTCTCTTTATAGAAAAAGTGAAAAAAAATTTTACTTTGTATAAAATTATAAATATTAAATTAAATATTAAAATATAGTCTGATTTGAAATACATCCATCGACTATCACATGTAAAGTCAAATATACAAGATTATAATTTTAATGCAAATATTTTATATGTAAATATAATACCTTAAAATATTCATTTATTCTATAAAAAAATAAACAAACCTTCAAACCTTTTGACCAAAATCAAATAAAATTTTAAAATATTTGGTATAAATCATATGCATATAATAGTAATTAAGATAGGGAAGTAAAATATTGCATACATAGTCAAACACAAAACATCAAACAAAAATCAAAAAATTCTAGAATATATAAAAAAAATCATATTTAAGAATATTTATCTTATCATTCTAATCTAACAAATCACACTCCTAAAGGTTCCAAAATCTTCTTCCTTCTTTTTCTTACTCTTCTTCTTCTCCTCTCCTATTTCTCTCTGTCCTCTCAGTTTTTTCCTATAAAGCTAGCCAACATTGTGTAGAGATATACTTTTATAATCCAATCGGTGCATGAATAGCAAATATGTGCGCATCAGGCGCCCTCCATATTTACTATACAATATAATTTTTGTAATGTTATATATTTTTTCTAAATTTTTTAATACAAAAATAATAGTAAAAAAATGTTATATTAATCTATGATATTTTAATAGTAAAAAGGTAAAAAATATATATATATATATATCAAACGACCTTAAAGATATTAAATATAATTAATATAAAATTTATGCCTAAATTTATGCCTTAAAAGACTAAATATATTTTTTCAATATACTTTTTTATAAATACTATTTTAGATTGTATGATTGTGATAAATTTAAACATTTTTAGAGAAGTGTTATGTAACTGATAGACTTATAATCATATGACTAAAAAATTATGAGTTTAAATTATAAAAATGAACTCTTATATGATACAACTTAAGACTGTATGTAATAAACTTATAAGAGTCTAACCATTTTCTAAACCCTCGAATATAATGAGAGTTTCATATACCGAATTGTTCTTTTGTGAATATAAGTTTTTCATTAGAAAATATATATATATATATAAATTTATACAGTAATAATAAAATTACAGATATATATATCCAACTTATCCCTATTTAAAATACAATTTACTCTAGAAGTAGATTTTTTTAAAAATGCTATTCACCTCCCATATTTACAGTTTTTCTGCAACTCATTCTCTATATATAAAGATAATTTTAATTTTTATATTTAATTTTTTTTAATTTTAAGAATCCAAATATATATAAAAATAAATTATTAATGGGTGAAATAAGTGATATTTATTTATTTTTGCTATGTAGATGTTACAAGTATTGTCAAAATAGACACATCCGACAATAATAATATCTGTTTCGGTACTTCGGCCTACATATCCAAGTGCAGGGGCAGTTTCTCTTGCGTTCTCCGCCCTAATCCAAAGTCAAGACAAATTAGGGCAGACCATGGAAGATGGGGCCCCTCACCCACTTGAGAAATACTTTAATTAGGAATATTTATAATAATTTTATTTAAAAATAATTAATAAATAATGTAAAATATAAGAAAATAATTGTATAGAGGGTGGCCTCATTATTTTATATAATTATGTCATATTTTCCTTGCTGAAAATAACTATTTTTTATTTGCTGTTGGATCACATGACTGCTTTTAATTATTGGGCCCAAACTCTTATCTGCCATTAATGGCATTTCAAAACCTTGGCGTCAGATGCCTTTTCTGAAATTGAAAAAAAAATTAAATATTATTTTTTTAAAATTTTGAAGTTATTTGAATCAATTATTTTTAATATTATAATAACATAACTTAACAACTAATTAAATTTAATGAATATTCTAAAATGGTTATGTCGTTTCTTAACTATATTCAGCTCACTTTCCAAAACCTAACCATGGGCCATATCTTCTACCCTTTTCTTCTGTTCTTCCTTTGGCTTCCTGAAGTAAGTTTCAATTACTCAGAACTAAAAGACAAAACCATCAATTTGTATCAGAAAATAAAATCAGATTAGGTCAAACCCTATTTTGTATTGTTAATTAATCTGGGATTTGATATTTATTAATCATTTTACGTCTTCCTTCATTGACATTAATTTTGAAAGAAAATCAAGTAACTGATTTCCATTTAATGCAGTGGCTGGTCAAATTCCGGAGTTCTTTCCTTTCATTTCCCATCCACCGTTGTGCCTTTCAAGATACTAAGTCAGAGTTCGAAGATAAAAACACAATTATAATAACAACTTCATCAGATGCGCAAATGCCGATTTCTCTCCAATCCATTATCTCTCCGTCCCGAGTGTTGTGCATAGCAAAAACCGCCAATCTTCCCTCATTTTGAGGAGGATTTTCTCTGACCCTGAAGAATTTTTTTCCCTTGATTTTTTTTAGTGGGGGAAGAGAATGAAGCGACAGTCGTATTTTGGTTGATTTTCACCGAAACAGAAGCAAAAATTTTTTGTGGGTTTAACAAAGCAACCAATCTTCAATTGTTTTTTGGTGGATTTCTGTTCATCCAGAAGAAAATTATTTTCGGGGTTTTCAGAACAAGCGATTTTCAATCATTTGGTGGATGATTCCGCTCACCCAGAAGAAAACTCTCTCTCGATTTTAACAGTCATTCTTCAATCACTTTGTGAAGGATTCTTCACTTAAATAGAAGAATTTTTTTTTTCCTGGATTTTTCTAAATAATGAGAAGTATAGCGACTTGTTATAGTGAGCATGCTGTTAGGGTTTCTGATTCCTATTGCTCTGGCCCTTTGAACAGATCCTATCTCTCTCCCAAACTCATACAGTCAATCCGAAATGCAGTTAGTTTAACTTACAAAACGAGGCTCTCTTCTCAGAAGCATCTCCTCATAACGGTCACATGGTGCGACAAGCTTATTTGCCAAGGATTTTGGATCAATGTCAGTGAAAAAATGTCCCCTGAATTTAGAAACAGTTCCAATTCTCATCAGTTGTGCAAGATTAAAGGCACGAAGGAATTCGAATCCTGCAATTCAGGGATTGAAGTCTATTGGGATCTTTCCAATGCGAAATTCGAAGCTGGTCCTGAACCCATCAGTGCCTTCTATATCGTGGTTTTGATCGATTCAACCATCTGCTTAATCCTCGGAGACATGGAAGACGATCCTCAGGTGAAGAAGGTAACTGTTGGATTGCCAATTGTAAAGTTTTCCTTGGTCTATCAATGTGAAAATTTCTCTGGGCAGAAAACAGAATTCTCAACCAAAGCAAAGTTTTGTGATTCTGGGTTGGCTCATGATATTTTGGTTAAGTTTGGCGAAGAAGATGAAGGTCCGAAGAATCCGATCTTTTCGGTGTTTATTGATAATAAAAGGGTGATCAAAGTTATGAGGCTGCAGTGGAATTTTAGAGGGAATCAAGTGACTTTTGTTGATGGGGTTTTGGTGGATGTGATGTGGGATGTTTATGGTTGGTTCGCACAGCCATCACCATCTGCTGCGGCTGTTTTCTTGTTCAGGACAAGGAGTGGCTTGGATAGCAGGTTGTGGTTGGAAGAAAAGGATTTGGCTGAGAAAAATCATGACAAATTAGAGTTCTCCCTGTTGATCTCTGCTAGCAAGAACCCTGGCTGATTTCTTTCTTTCTTTCTAAAGATCTTCCTTGTTTCTGGTCCAATATTAATCTTGTAAATTCCTTTTTCTGCAATCTATAGATGATTATGAGATTTGATCATTTTGACAAACTAGCCACTTTGAGAAGAAGTTTGCTCAAGTTACATTGAATGAAGCAGAAGAGGCATCCAGACACTTGACCCCACTTACTGAGACATAGAGCCCCATTGTTTTTGTCTTTGCTTTAATGGTGCATCAATCTTATTATCTTATTACTATTCTGGTCATTCTTGTATTAATGGCCATGGATAATTTTGAAATTTGGTCTTTTTGAGCAATTGGCAACTTCGAGAAGAAGTTGGCTCAAATTGCATTGAATAGAGTAGAAGAAGCATTCATACACTCAAACCCCACATAATAAGGTAGTGCTCTATTTTTTTTTGTCTTTGCTTTAATGGTGCATCTACTATCATTCTCATATATGTTGTGACAGTTTTGAGATTTGATGCATCGATGGTGTGATCTTATTATCATTCTTATTACCATTCTCATATCAATGGTGCATGGATATATTGAGATTTGGTCTTTTTAAGCAAACAGCAACTTTGAGAATAAGTTACCTCGAATTGAATGGAATAGAGTAGAAGAGGTATTCATGTACTCGACTCCACTTAATGAGATTTAGAGCTCTATTATTTTTGTCTTTGCCTTAATTGTGCATCGATCTTACTATCTCATTACCATTCTTATATATGTTGTGATAGTGTTTGCAATTCGTTATCTATTCATGCATTCTTATCAAAGTCCCGGTATTTTCCATCATCACGTGACATCGCCTGCTTTAAATCATTTTGTTATAAAAGCTGCATTCTACAATAAGCAAAATTTTGTACGCTGTTCTTTTCAAGTGTATTAAAGCCTTTGTTTATATGATCGTTGTCCATATCATTAACTAAATGTAACAAATTCAGATCGATCAATGTAACAAATTTAGATTGGCCGTTCTTTTCAAGTGTATTGAAGGCTTTGTTTATATGATTGATGTCCAATGTCCACGTCGTTAGTTGAATGTAATAAATACAAATCGGGCAACGCTTTTCTTTGCCTTTCAACATTGCTCATTTAGATTTAACATTTATTCATTAGTTAATCTTATCAGCCACAGTTGAGATTTAGCTACTAATTTGAAGGTTTAGGTTGGTATCATGGTAGTTAAAATTTTAAAATCTTTGACCATCATATCGCTTATTTTACTTACTTGCTAAATTTTCTTCTTTGGTGTAGAATTCACCTACTTAGAGACTTTGCAAATTCCTAGTGAACTTTGTTGTCATTTTTCATTTTTTTCCCCCTTGGTTTGAGGTGGTTTTATTACTTAGTACTCATCAAGGAAAATTTTCGGTTATTTAGAACTCATAATTAAAGACATGAGATAATTTAAATGGTTATAATTATAAGATAAATTTAACATATTTATTATGTTATCATATTTTAGTTATAAAATTATTATTGATAAAAGTACGATAAAATAATACTCAAAATAATTGCTCTTTTACTCCACCAACCTAAGTTGTTGCACGTAAACTTGTATAATTGATTGAGCTTGCCATGATATTGCAATACATGTTATGCCGATAAACCCAAGGACTAACTTTATTGTTTAAGCTAACCAATGGAAAATGTCCGATTAAAAATTAGATAACTTAATATTTATCTATTTATTTTGTATGGATAAATAAATAAAATATTATATTATTTAACGATATTTTATGAATGTTCGTAAGGTTAAAATATTTTTATAAAATAGAAACAAATGAAAGATTTTTTTTTAATTTTTATTTTTATTTTCTTCAATTTATAATTTTTTTTAAATCAAACATAGTAAGCTTAGGTCATTTAGAAAGGGATAAAGTAAAGCCAAGGCAAGGGATTGGAGGTTTCTCGATTGAGTGTTCTTAGTATTCTTCCTCCTTGGTCTTTTGCCCCCCACCACTAAGATTCATTGCCTCAACAAGAACCACTCTTCTAACAACTCTTGCCAACTTTGATCCCCCCCTCCAACCACCTTTCAAAAAATCCAATAATTTAATTTGTCACAACTCTTAAAATTAAAATAACCCATTAAATTATTATATCTACTTTCTTTTAATCTTAAAATGACATTAACTATTAAGAAAATTATAACATAATCTAATTATACGATGGAATTAGTTGCTCATATTGATTTTCAAAGACCAATTCATTTTGAATATTTTAATTTAACTATGCACTTTATTGGTAAAAATTTAGATTATCACACAAAGTGATCAATGATAGTAGCTACTTATGGTTATTAACTGGACTAATATTTTGCATAGTAATAATTTCTAATTAATAGTAATATTTTCAGTTTAAGAATATTTTCGGACAATTAAACCACAATAGGGTCATGTTCACTCCTCACCTCCAAGGCGCAACTCTTTCATATCAATTTCGAGTATGTGAGATATTAATTTAACGACTCAGGTGTTTTCACTTGTTCTTTCTTCTTTTAAAAGATTTGCTTTTAGGTCTTTTTCTTTAAATAAAATATATAGACTATTAAGTTTATATTCAATAGTTTTATTATTAAGATGAAAGGATTATACCTTGGGGGTGAGGTGTAGCCCCCACACGGCAACACTTAGTTGTTGTTTTAGTGTTTTAAAAAAATAAATTTAAAATATTATAATGCTCGAATCTTTAATTTCTAATAATATTAAATAATTAAATTAATACAATTAAAATTATTATCAAATGATGTAAAAAATTGAGTTAAAAAGTCAAAATTATACTGATTGATTCGACACCTAATGGAAACCTAACTCCTATCCGAGTGCCAAAACCTGAGGGTCAACAACTAAAAGACGCTTAACCGGCACTCAAGCGTTCGAAGGCAATAACTATATATCTAACGCATGCCCAACCCATGCTCGAGTGTAGTGAACTGGTATCTCAGCGCCCGACATATACCTGAGTGACGCTCGAGCACTACTTTGTATAAAAATGACCCTTCAGCTCATTTTTGTTATTTTTTTAATTAGATTTTTTAGAGTAGAATGATAACCAGCTGAAGAGACGAGAGAGAGGAAGAAAAAGGAAGCCAAATAATTCAAAATTTAATTGATTTAAGTGAGAATTTGGATAAATTAGAGTCAAAGTAAATATACTCTATACTTCTCCTTCTATTGTTATTATTTTTTCTAATTTTTATGGGCAATTCTTATTCTATTGCTCAATTATGTTATAATTTTAAAGTATTCGTATTAATATTGAGCATGCATATTAATTTCTTTTTATGATTTTATAGTAAAATTTCATAAGAACTCATATCTAAGTTTAAATATAGTGCATATATATTAGGAAAATTGCATTTTAACTTCATGCTTGGTCTGAAATTTTGGTTGTTTGCTCCTGCATATTTAATTTCATGGATAATCTATTTGTATGTTTAGAAAATACTAAATATAGGTTATATATGTTCTAGAAATTCATATAAATGATTCTCTATGTGTTGCGTTCTGGTTCCACGGGTCAGAGAGATGCAGAGGCTGGCGAGATCCTAGCCGGATCTCTCAGGAGGCTCGCTGATCAGGGGCGTTGGATCCAAGGGGTCCAACACGGCCGAGAGATGCAAATGTGCGTCCCGTCCGATCCGTGGTTTACCGGCAACACGAGTGAATGAGGTGTTGGACACGAGATGAAGATTGAGACCAGATGTTTTACGTGGAAAACCTCCTCCTGAATGGGGAGGAAAAACCACGAGGTTTGGGGCCTGTAAAGAGTTTCACTATATGGGTTGAAGATTTTACAAAGTACAGTTGTGAGGGTTAATCCATTCCCTATCTCACGTTTTGTGTTCTCTCCTCAGGAAGCTATGCTCACTGGGAGTCTTTTTACTCTTCTTTGAGGAGTTGGCCTTGGAGAAGGAGACTGCCCGGCTTAAGTTTTAGGGCTCAAGGTTGTTGAGTCTGGAAAGCTCTCCCTCTTGAAAGGGGCCTTGCTGTGTATTTATAGTGAAAACCGAGCCGTTGGGGAGTAGACACGTGGCGTCCATCCGACGGTTGAGGAGTTGGTCCACTGGCTTCCTTTAATGCAGCTGACGTGTGGGGAGTGGCATGCGGACGGCGCCGCTGCAGCATCTGAGTGTGTCAGGTGTACAGGATCTGGATATCAGCCTTGATTTGACTAGGCGTGCCCTGTTCAGACGGCAACTGGCAGTAGCTGTAGGCTTTCTTGGAAACCGGCGAAGTAGGCTATTCCCTGTCGTGGACGGGCGGTTCTCGTCTGGTTGTGAGACTCCTTGTAAGCTCGCAGGCTTGTGAGATGGAGCAACTCTTGTGGGGCCTTCTGGGGAAAAGTCCGAGTGTCTCTTTCTGGCCGCTTGGGCGGTTTCGAGACTTCTTGGGCTCTCGGCCCTTTGGCCTCACTTGGGCCATCTAATCTCCTCCACTTGTGAGAGTGTCTTTGGGCCTCTTACTCGGGCCGTGCCTTTATGAGCCGTTACACTGGGGCCCAACATAGCCCCCCATGCCAAAGGACCCGAAGTTCTTGGTCGTTTGGCATGAAGTCGTCAGCCTGCTGAAGGTGTCGGTCATCCGAGAGCGTGTGTCTTGGCGGCGAGCACTGCGTTGACCTTGACAGGTGGAGCAAAGGAGAAGATTGCTTCTCTGGAGGCTACCGTCAAAGCCTCCTTCAGGAACGGATCCTTCGCCAGGAGGAGAGGTTGAGGACGTCCGTGCAGATTTCTGAGATGGCTCCTGTGCTGGACGGCAAGTTCCGGGACGGTGTTCGCATGTGCCACCGGGTGGCGCGGTTGATCCGTCCGCGGTTCCCTGTAGCCGTCCTCGATCCCAGGAATGCTGGTGTCTTGAGCGCGGAGGATTTGTATGGCGTTGACGGCAGGCCTTTCCCTGGCTCTCCTCAGACAGGGCCTGATAATGAACCTCTTACGCCTGAGGGGGCAGTTCCGGTGAAGCAGATGGGATCTTCGGGAGCCCATGGTGCTCAGAGAGGAGGAGTCCGAGCGGCACTCCCTTGACATTCTTTATTTTGTTTTTTGTTTTGTCATACTTGTACAAAAAATCGTTTTTTGTGAATAAGACTTCGCCCTTTTTTGCTTTAAAGCTTCAGACGTTTCTTTTGTAACTTGTTCGTACGTTCATGTGCCTTTTCCCCTCCTTTTTTTTTTTTTACGGCGCGTCACACGGCGCCTAACTCCCTTCAGGTGTTTGTCCCTTTTGCCCTTTTTGGACTTAGGCTTGCAGCCCTTTCAAGGACTTCTGGCTCTCACCCTTTTAGGCTTTATTTTCGTCGTCCGGCCTTTGGAACCGTTATGACCTCAAGGGCCCGGCCTCTGGGACCGCTCGGTCGCAGCCCGAACTTTGGTATGACCTCAAGGGCCCGGCCTGACCGGGGCCAGCTCGGTCGCGGTAGAGTTTTGTTATGACCTCAAGGGCCCGGCCTGCAGGGACCGCTCGGTCGCGACTGGGTTTTGTTATGACCTCAAGGGCCCGGCTTCTGGGACCGTTCGGTCGCGACCGAGTTTTTGTTATGACCTCAAGGGCCCGGCCTGGGACCGCTGTCGTTGTAGGAGTTTTTGTTTGCTGAATGCCGTGAGTTGGTGGCTGCTTCCTGCTGCTCCGAGGCCGCGCCCGGGTCTTGGCAGGAAGCGGTCAGGGAGAGAGTATGGAAACACTTCGTTGTAAGGTTAACAAATGCACGCTTCATTAATGCACATTTTTCTTACATTGAGTGGCCTCCAAGGCTCTTTGTCTTCTCTCTCTTTTTTTTTTTTCAGTTCGCGTCCATGATGGCCTTGCCCCTCGAGCGGCGTGGATCGGGCCGCCTCTCTTTGCTCGAGGCCGTGCCCGGTCTTCGTGAGCGATTGAGGTATCCTTCCATTGCCAGCCGCTCGAGTTTTGCCTGGACCTTTTTGCAGTCCTTGGTGTCGTGGCCGCGGCCGCCATGGTAATGGCAGTATTCCCATTGGTCACCTCCTTCCGAGTTCTTCAACGCGTTGGGCCATCTTAGGAACTTCTCGTCCCTGATCTGCCTCAAATGTTGGTGAGGGAGTCAGTGAAGGCCAATGGGCCTGAGTGTTTTTCTCCCCCAAGGACCATCCGCTCGGGCTTATCGTGCCCGGATGGTCGTTGGGTCTTCTGGTGGGCGCTCGCCCTTCTCCTTCCTTCCCCTGTCCTCGGGGGCAAGGGGTCTTCTGGTCATGCCGGCTGAGCTGCTTCGCCGGCCTTGGGTCCAAAGACAGTCTTCCAGAGCCTCTTGAGCCCCCTCCTTGATGGGGCCGAACTCATGGACTTCTTCTTGTTGAGGTAATCCCTCAACTCGCCTGGAGCCCGCGCCGACTGCTGTCTTCGGAGCGCCGTCCGGGGCGGGCTTTCGGAGTGTGGGCTCCTAGAGTGTTCGCCCGCCTTCTGCTGGAGGTTGCGGACGGCTCTTGTGATGCTGTCCACCTTCAGCGCCAGTTTGCGCACGCTGGTGCCGGGGCCGCCGCTTATTCTGCCACCCAACGGGAGGCATTCCTCGTGGCGCTCTTCTCCCCGGGTGGACGTGCTGCCTTGTCTGTTGAACATCCTTGGGGCTTTGCTTGTTGTTGGAGAGTTAGAAGTCGTGAGTTTTTTGTTCTTCCTTCCCACAGACGACGCCAATGTTGCGTTCTAGTTCCACGGGTTAGAGAGATGCAGAGGCTGGCGAGGTCCCAGCCGGATCTCTCAGGAGGCTCGCTGATCAGGGGCGTTGGATCCAAGGGGTCCAACACGGCCGAGAGATGCAAAGGTGTGTCCCGTCCGATCCGTGGTTTACCGGCAACACAAGTGAATGAGGTCTTGGACACGAGATGAAAATTGAGACCGGATGTTTTACGTGGAAAACCTCCTCCTGAATGGGAAGGAAAAACCACGAGGCTCGGGGCCTGTAAAGAGCTTCACTATATGGGTTGGAGATTTTACAAAGTACAGTTGTGAGGATTAATCCCTTCCTTGTCTCACGTTTTGTGTTTCTCTCCTAAGGAAGCTATGCTCACTGGGAGTCTTTTTACTCTTCTTTGAGGAGTTGGCCTTGGAGAAGGAGAGTGCCCGGCTGAAGTTTTAGGGCTCAAGGTTGTTGAGTCTGGAAAGCTCTCCCTCTTGAAAGGGGCCTTGCTGTGTATTTATAGTGGAAACCGAGCCGTTGGGGAGTAGACACGTGGCGTCCATCCGGCGGTTGAGGAGTTGGTCCACTGGCTTCCTTTAATGCAGCTGACGTGTGGGGAGTGGCATGTGGACGGCGCCGCTGCAACATCTGAGTGTGTCAGGTGTACAGGATCTGGATATCAGCCTTGATTTGACTAGGCGTGCCTGTTCAGGCGGCGACTGGCAGTAGCTGTAGGCTTTCTTAGAAACCGGCGAAGTAGGCTAGCTGGCATTCCCGGTCGTGGACGGGCGGTTCTTGTCTGGTTGTGAGACTCCTTGTAAGCTCGCGGGCTTGTGAGATGGAGCAACTCTTGTGGGGCCTTCTGGGGAAAAGTCCGAGTGTCTCTTTCTCGCCGCTCGGGCGGTTTCGAGACTTCTTGGGCTCTCGGCCCTTTGGCCTCACTTGGGCCATCTAATCTCCTCCACTTGTGAGAGTGTCTTTGGGCCTCTTACTCGGGCCGTGCCTTTATGGGCCGTTACACAGGGGCCCAACACTATGTATGTTCATAAGTTAAAATTTTACATTATACTGATTTTGCTAAATTTCGACCTTTACATTTTTTACATTTGTATATAAAATTTTACATGCTTTAAATTATCAAATATATAGCCTATGTGAACTGATTAATACATACTATTGAACCTGTATAGTTTAAAATTTTGATAACACTCCACACATATGTTAAATTGTATATGCTTACTGAATTTTATCTATTAATTGGTTAAGTTAGTATTTCATGTTTTAAAAATCATCGTGACCAAGTTTTACAGAATGTTAAGCATAAAATGTCAGAATGATTGAAGAAAAACTAGATAATTAAGTTAAGAAATATAATCATTTTCTCCAAAAGTGAAAAAATTAAGAACTATGAAGATAAGTGTAAAATTTTTCTAAGAATTTATATTAGACCGAAGTTATTATTCAGCGAATAGTATATTGTGGTATACCTTAATATATTATAGTGGTATACCGATATTCGAATCTATCATCCGCAAGTTAGAAACGGCATTGGGCCTCATTTATAAGGTAATATATAGATGGCCCACCTACAGATTTTAAATAGTAGTGTATGACCCTTGGTTATATGAAAGTATATACAACTCGTGTTTTAATTGTCTGCTCCTTTAGTCGGTGAGGCTTACTAGCCCTAATCTTTAAGAAAAATGAGAATTAAACATATTTTGATGATTTAAATTTAATAAGAATATGATAATAAATCAGAAAACGTATAGATTGAATTTCCTACGCATGTTTCATGAGAATTCCATGTCATTACATTCGATTACGATCTTTAGTCCTTCTGTTATAGTTTTGATGCAAAGATATATATTTTATTGTTATATATATGTGTCTTACTGAATTTTTAATTTATTCATTTGCTATTTTATTAACTCTCTCAGATGATATGCAAGAGTTTATATCAGATGAACAGAAGTAAAGATTGGTGATGATCGAAGAGTTTAGATTAGTATTCTATTAATGTTTATTGTTGTTTACTAGTCTCGGACAATGTTTAATGTATTATATTGTACTTTGAACAGCATTTAGGTATCCAAAAATCTTATACTATGGTATTTGGTAATGGTTAATGTATCAAATAATGTTTCGACAGCAACTATAAATTACAAAGTCAAATGTCGGTTGTATCGGTAGTGCAAATATGGTACATTAAGTCTTGGGTATCGGTTGCTTCCGTAAAATTTATTATGGTAATATTTGTTTTAAGCAGGAATCACTCCTTAAGTATAGTCAGATTCAGACTTTGGGTCAATATTAGAGCCACACGTGACGTCGCAATTGTTTGGTGTCTTGTGTATGGTCTTGTGATTTATTATGTTGTGGTCGGTCAAAGTATTGAGGTGGAATTTACGTCCGAGTGTTAATTAAATGATAAGTTAGATAATTAATAATAATAATTTGATTAAGAGTTAACTCGAGATCGAGATTTAGGATGTGATATAATCACCCCTTTAGAAATATAGAAATATGTGGGTTAAAATTAAAATATTATGATAAAAGACTTTAATGTATATTATAATGATACTTTTTAAACATATTATTTGATTCTTATAAATATAAAGAAGTTTATATGAATTGTCTTAAAAATATAAGGAAAAATTATTTGACTATATTTTATAATAATAAAATTAAATTTAAACCATTCAAGGAAAATAGCATTATTTAGCCAAAGCAATTATTCTCTACAATAAATATTTATTAAGAATAATATAATATCAGAGACTTTATCGTTCTTACATATTCTATATATTTTTTTTTAATCAACCATTAATATTGTTTTTATAGTTGGTAAATAATAATGCACGTCTTTCCTAATAATTACGTCATTTACGTCGTATATAAATTGTTACGTATAGTTTTAATGTATTAAAGAAACACATCTATTCAAATTAATTTTATTTAAAATAATTATATTAAATTAAACAATTAAATTTATTTTAACAACCATATTTATTCAAGCATTCATCCTTGCCATTTTTCAAACAAATGCTGGATAGGTTTGCTTCCATCAACTTTTTATTTGTCATTGCTTCAGATCTTGTGTTCCTTTGCATTGAATCCGAACTCAATCGATAGGGGGTTACTCATATCAGATGAGAAGTCTCAATCACTTTTCATCATTAAATTTTGATGTCATCAATGTGATTTTTGAATCAATTTTAAAAATTTGAAATTATATAATAAAATTTAAAAAAATAATAAATTTTTTAAGTTTGACCTAGTGCTTGAAGGGTGCCTAACACGCACTGTTATGTTCAAGAAGAAGCCACACGCTCGATGTACACCTTTGCGGTACTTGCGAGCATTTGTGGCAATGCGGCGGCTCTTTTAGTGCAACTTTGTGGAACACATGGGTGGTTAGGACAAAATATTGACGTTTAATGTGCTAATGTAATGCTCATACATGCCTGTGTGAGGAAGCAGCGCTCATGCACATTCATAGCAGTGTAGTGGCACTTGTAGCATGCTTGTGTGGAGCTCATGGGTGGATAAAACAAAATATTGATACTTAATATGCACCTAATACAACAGTCATGCATGCCTATGTGAGGAAGCAACGATGTGAGCATCTATGGCAGTGTAGTAGCACTTTTAGTGTGCCTATGTGGATCTCATGAGTGGATAAGACAGATAGTTAGTATTTAATGTATGCCCAATGTAATACTTGTGCACACCTATGTGAGGTAACAGCGCCTAATACGTACTTGATCTGTCACGAACGCGGACTAAACAGGTTAATTTAAATAATTAATTATAATTTTTAAAATCTAAAATTCCAAATAATTTTAAACAAATAATACTAAGTCCCAAAATCCGGGGGTAACAAACCAAAATATATAACTCAACAAAACTAAAATCCTCACAGGACCTCATCGGACAACCATCCGGATAATATAAATACGATCTGCTCTACAATTATCGTAAGGAAGGTAATAAGCCGACCCAAAATCATAATCAAATATAACATAATATTCAAACTATTCCCGAAATATAATAATAAGCCCATACCCGGCCAGTTCCATAATCTAAATACATTAAATATCAATATAAACCATAATAAAATTGAAACTCACCAAATCGGACGAATATCTGACCGATCACGTCTTTACTCCTATACTGCATCCGAACCTTCTATTCTGAAGGGACAAAACAGAAAAATGAGCCTAATACCCAACAAGTATCATATTTAATCAAAAGGAGTCCAATAAATTAGAGAGAATGTCAAATGGATGAAAATCCAATCAAATTTCAGAATAAATTCAAATCACCGATAAGATAAATTCAACCGAAATCTAAGATCTAAATTTTAAAATCCAATGGTAATCTCCTATTCAAATCAAATATCCAAATCCAAATAAATATCCAAATTTTAAAAATAGTTCTCGTCGGGATATATATATATAAATATATATATAACCAAAACTGAGGTAATCCGGACCAATTTCAAAGTCGATATCGATCCGAGTCTAAATTCGAATCTGAGTCCAAATCTAAATCCAATACCCGATTAGCTTGTGATTTGGGGCAGAACTCGATAGCCAGATGGTCCAATAACATGTGCAGAGACTGAAGCAGCACCGCGACAGATATTCCAAAGGTTCGGATCAAAACATATAATCAAAATTATTTGTACGAGACATACTAAGCCCAATTATAGGCAAAATCGGCGAATATCAAATCCAAGTCCAAAAATCAATATCCAAATCAAAGTCCAATATCAATCAATGCAAAAATACAAATTATGTACCAAATTTAGGTTCTAATTATTTAAGAATTAGCTTGAGGAATTGTTACACATAATTCTGATAACATTAGGCCAAAATTCATGTACTGCGTACCTATAGATAAGATTGTTCACTATGTTTTGTCACCCGCGACTTTGGGTGCATTCCTCAAACTTGTCAGATATATTAAGACGTCCGAATATATTCTAAGGTCAAGTCAAATTATCCAAATGGGAAGGGTCACTACTCCAAACATTTCTCACCGACGAAAAGAGATTTTCAAATAACAAAATAATCTCCCATTCGGGAGTTGGCCAGAATCAATAATTTAAATCTAAATGTAATGACCACAATCCGGCACGTGCATGTGACTGCACAGCCTATGCAAAGTTTCATGCTCATTTTTTTAGACAAATATATTAATATAAAAATATATAGTATCTAATAAATTATTCAGAATTTCAGAAAAATATTAAACTCTTCAAAATCATAAAATCCAGTCCAACCATCCCCAAAATATCCAATAAACTATACATACATGTCCAGAATAAATTAAATGGGTGTACAAAAATTTATACATGTTAGTAAAAATTTTAAATAGTATCTAAAATATATCAGAAAATAAATTACACCAAAGAGGAGATTTATAGATACTTGCCTGGACTTCATACTTTGTAGATCTGAAAAAAGAATGTCCCGAAGTGCCCAAACGGCACCCTTTCTTTCTCCTCCGTGCGCGCTGCCCGGGCCTTAGCAGCACCCTCTCCTCTCTGTGCAGCTTCTGCTACAAGCTGCTGCCACCACGGCCGTCGCCTGTCTCCGGCGTGCTGCCACTGCCGTCGCCGACTCTCCCCGGCGTCACCTTGCCGGCGTTGGCATCACTGCGCTGCCGTTGCGGCTCTCCTCGCGCGACTTCGCCATCGCTCTCTCTCTCTCGCAGCTTCTGCCACTCCGCTGCTCAACCACGGTCGTCGCCGGTCACAGGTGACCCACCATTGGCCGTCGCCGACTACCATCGCACCAATGCACACCACCGCCGCCGACAATCACCACTAGCCTTCTCGACCTCTATTTGTGAATCATCGCCACTGGACAAACTTTCCAGCCACCGGCAACCGCCGACACAATACCGCCCTCACCGCTCATCACCGTCGCCGGCTGTCGTCGAACGGCCGCCTTCCTCCCTCTTCTCCCTCTCTTCTTTCTCCTCCACCACCGAAACCCTAACCCCCTCCACTCTCTCTCTCCCCGATCCCTCTGCTACCAAACCTTATCTCAATTCTCTTTTTTTTTTCGTTTTCGTTATATATATATATACATTATTATTATTATTATTATTATTATTATTATTATTGTTATTGTTATTGTTATTATTATTGTATTTTATATTTTTATTTTCTGTCATTCTAAAATCCAAACCGATATTCAGGCGATAATGCGGGTGTACCTCGGGTGCCATCCCGACCGATCCAAATGTCAGTTCAAATTTCATAATATCTAATTAATTATTGCCATCCCAAAATTATAATTAATATTAAATTAATCAAAATAAAAATTTGAGATATTAAATGACCAACACTTGCGTATCAATTGTAATATATATAAGTGCTTGCATGCACTGCGGTTGCCATTTTGAGCAGAAAATGAGAGAGAGAGAGAAGGGAGGAGGAGAAGAAAAAAGAGAGAGAAGAAAAATATCATTTTGAAATTATTTTATGTCAAAT
This sequence comes from Nepenthes gracilis, assembly GCA_033239525.1. Lineage (NCBI taxonomy): Eukaryota > Viridiplantae > Streptophyta > Magnoliopsida > Caryophyllales > Nepenthaceae > Nepenthes > Nepenthes gracilis. The sequence continues at coordinate 12,082,728 of BSYO01000037.1, read as the reverse complement.
ATGTTAAATTAGAAGTAGAAAGTAGGTATATCTAAACCCATTCTTTAATTTATTTTAGATTTCTTTAATTTTTACTTATATTTTTTTTTATTTTATTGAATATGTATACTACTTTTTACTGTATTACTTTGAATATTGTTGCATTCATGCGTTATTCATAGATTTCACTAAATATTTAAAGAGATAGTTTATCTTTTATTGTTTAAGTGAATATTTTGAAGTAATATATTACATATAACAATATTTATAAGAGACAAGTTATGAAGCTTGTGCATTTAACTTTACATATATTATTCCATGTAAGTGCATCAAACTAAACTCTATTTTGTCTGTATATGAGTTTATATATTTTCATAAGGTAAAAAATCTTTAATTTGTACTTTTTTTATAAAAAAAAATTATAACTATTATAGAGTCTATCTTTTGATATTTTATTAAAAAGTATCGTAAGAAATTAAACAGAATCAATATATTTAAATATCTTAATATAACAATCATACTTGAAGATTGCACAGATTCCCACAAGTGATAAAGAATAGTAATGCTTAACCCTATTTATAAATAAAAATCTATAGAGGACCCAAGTATTTATCTAAATAATAGTATTTTGACCTAAGATTATGTGTAATCTTTCCTCAAAATTGATCTTTTAATCCTTAGTTTTCAGTTTGACATCTTTTAAAACTTTTTAGATGTTACCTGTGTTGTATTTAATATTTGAAATGTTTTGACCTTTGAGATTTGCATGCTTTGACATAATCATTTGAGTTTTCTGGTATTGGATTTTGATCCTATGGAATCATTTAACAATTTGATATTACACGATTTTATACAGTATAATATTATTTGATATTCGTACATGTCTTATAAATTTTATATACGAAATCAGATTTAGACATTCATTATTAGACATTTAACATATTAGAACATTTAATGAATTGGATTTAATACGTGTTTTATTATTTTTTTCATTCATTCGTTTTAATTTGTAGATACATTTTACTATCGTGTATATATATATATATATATATATATGTATAGTTATTATACTTTAAGCTTATAATTTTTTCCTATCTTTTAACTTTTAAAATTAGAGGGTTTTGAAATTATTTATCGGATCTTGCACTAGGAAGATTAAAGGTTTTTGTTATTATTTTGCTATTGGGCATATATCTAGACTTATTTTGAAATTATATTGAGAAATTGTTAGTTATTTTATTTATGTTTTGTAATATTCAAAATTTCAGTTATCAGTATAGATTTTTTATAGGTCTACATTATCTGTATTGGACATTTTGGATTTTCTCATGAAATTCTTAATTTATTGTTCTTTATGCCTATTTTTCTCACATTTATTTACATGTCATATATGTATACTTTATTGAATATTAATCTCTTATTTAAAATATTTTTTAAACCCATTTATATTAGCAGGTATTAGATTTTTGCCTGTATTTATTTCAAGGTTCCTTATAATGGATAGAACAAATACTTTATTTTCGCAATTTAGATTTGAGTATGGGGTGTCAATATAAAATTATGTGTGATTTTTATAATTTGTACATTTAGTATTCTGACTAGATTTTTTTTTTTTTGCAACAATTTATGAATTGAGCATGTAGAATATTATTTTTAAGGCTGTACAAGGGTAGTTTAATCATTTTTGAAACCATAATAGTTATATTTGATTATCTTACTTATTATATTAGTATATATTATCCAACCCAATTTTGATTATTAGACCATAATTATTATCAATAAATTTTATTTCTAATAATAATAATAATAATATTATTATTATTATTATTATTTGCTTATACTGGGATCGTGACGGCAATTCTAGCATAGACATAATGAATATTTTTACGGAAAGATAGTTCTAGAATTTTTACAGTGAATGGCGTTCGATTTGTTTGTCCTATTAGGATGATCAATTTGGTACTTCTTCTCCAAAGATTTTTTTTTTAAAATTTTTTTAATCCTTTTCCTGATGTCTATAGAAGAGGCTGAGTTTTTAGGGCTTTGATAAGATTTTGGCTGGACATGTTTATTTGAAATATGTGGCGTTAATGTTGTCCTATATGGATGAGGGGTGCTACAACACACTCTATTATCTACACACAACCAAGTTTTACAAATTGGACTGTTCTGACACAACACAGAACCATTAAGTTCAGCCCAAACATAAACATGGCCCGCCCATGTTAGGCTAGGCAATGACATGTCATCTGACTTGTGCTGTATCCAATTAGACATGAAACAATTTTAAAAAATATATTTTTAATATATAAATTTTAAAAAATATTATAAAAATAAAATACATAAAGTATTATGAAAAGATACAATTATATTTTATTTATTTTATCAAATATTAAAAGATATAATTTATGAAAGTTAAAAAAATACATCTAAGAACTCATTAATTTTTAAATTTTACTTGTATTGTCACCGCCATTTTTGAAATAATCTTCATCATTAAAACTCAAAATAATCAAATTTTAATATAATCTTTTATGATTAATCAATTCTTAAAAAGGATATATATTTTTATTATCTTTAATATCATCCTATTTCTTTTTTTCAACTACTTAACCTCAAATATTAAAAGTTAACTCGAATGATACTGTACTTGTTGGTGGAGCAGGCAAAATGCGTGCTTGTTAACCTTCCATTAATTTAAAATCTTGAATTTCGATTGACTGCCTATGAGTTAGAAACATAATTGAACTGGTTGTAGTATATAGTCTGCTGATATTATATTTTTATTAATTAGTTATAATCTACGTCAAATTTATACAAAAACAAAAAAAAAAAGGAAAATCGTGTCTATCAGATGATCCTAAGTTGCCTCTAGTTTTGCTTAATTATACTATTAGACTTGACAATTTTGATAATGATTATGGGGCATGCAAGTTGTGCAGTGCATGTAAGTTGTGATCCACCCATACTATTATTTCTTCTGGGTTGTTGGTAGTTCCTATGTTGGTATATAATTATTCAATACATATATACACTTCATATAAATTTACGCAATGATCTATTATTATAATGAGGCAGCCTAATTTTAAAAATTTTTATAATATTTTAAAGCTTTTAAAAACATATATTTAAATATAATATCAACAAATATGATATTTTCAATATATTTGAATATTTACTTAAAATTATTTCCATAAATTTTATATTTATCTCCATCCTTAGTACTGTGCGACGGAAATAATAATCTTGACAAAGCAAGAGTTATCAATAAATGATAATGATTGACTAGTATATTTTATATTGTATAATGAGTAGCTATGAGCTCATTATAAAATAAAATATTTCTAAAAAATATTAATCAATTCAATTATCTTCCAAATGTTGTTTTATAATTGACTTGGCCAATGACTTATTTTTATTAAAATAGCAAAAATAAAATAAAAAGAATATATGATGTCTAATATCATGTAAGTAGAATTCTATGATAGTGCGGAGTCTATCTTTATTTTCTTATAATTGAGTTTATTTTACTTGCATAACGTTTTAAAACTGCTACTCCTAAAAAATATTATAATAAATAGAAAATATTCTTTAATTTTTTACATAATGAGAGATAAGATACAATAAATTCTTGATATAAAAATTAATAATATGATAAGCACATTTTATATAAAATAACTCATCATTTAAAATTAAAAGAAAATGTGATTGAAATAAAAAATAGAAACATTATTATTTAAAATATTGTTAAAAATAATAAAAAAATCTTATTAAAATTTTATATTTATTTATAATGGTGTTAATTATTTTTAGTAATTGTGAAGGTAATGTGTGGTTGTTCAAAAGACTTAAAACAAATATATATATATATATATATATATATATATATATATATATATATATATATATATATATTGTAATTTCTAATTTCTATAAATCTAATATGTAATAATATAAATATAAGATAAATTATTATCTAATAACTATATATTATTAGTTAAAGAAATGTAAGATTTTATTTATATAAATTTTAAAATTAATATATTTTTAATTAAAAAAGATATATTGAATTACCTCTCATAGTATGCCGAGATATTTTTACATACCAAGGTTATATTGTGACCTTTTGTCATAAGAAAAAGGCTCCCCAAATGTATAATATATTTTATTAATCCTTTCCAATTTAACCTCTAATTATACTGAAAAATTCCTAACAATACACCATTTGAAAATATTAGTTATGTTTGAATTGATGATCATCATTATCTCTCATATTTTTCATGTATTATTTTAGGTATTTGATATTTTTAAAACTTTCACAAGTATTGTCACATCCAAAATTCTAATCTCATCATTAATATATAACCAATTATTATTAATTAACTAAATAGTCATTTAATTAATATTTGGATGTAAATTTTTACATTGATACCTTAACCGACGATAACAAAGTAAAAACAAACCATACACTAGATCCAAATATTCGTCACGTTATTATATAACTCCGACACCAATCCAAAATATAGCGTTGGACTTTACGTAGGAAGTTATTTCTATCATTAATAATCAGAGTACAATAACCCGTAGAGATTATAAATCAAAACCCAAAATTGAAAACAAATAACTGAATTTGATGGTCGGATAACAGACACCCCACGATTACCAACCATAATCATCATGAACTACATCCACATGATTGTAATTAAATCATTTTATAGTTCACAATCCACGAATACATAAAAGTTGCTATCCGAAACTAAGTTCAAAGCTAAAATATATCATTAAATATGTTATCTATTATTTGAAACTAGAAATATAATATTAGATTATCATATATTCTAATTTTAAACTCTTCAAGTTTCTCATTTGAATGGGTTAATAAAAACAAAAGCAAGGAATGAGTTAAAAACTCAACATAGCATATAATTTAACAAATGATCATATATAATTTATATTTAAAATATATCAAAAGTTATCAAAAGGATTATGAATCATGATTTGATACAATGACATGAAATTCAGATTAATTATTTCTAGAATTTTTTATCATATTCTTGTTCATTTCTTATCATAAAAGGATACCAAAATCTGATTTTCTTAGAGACCAATGGCCAATAGACCTTATTAACTAAATGAGTGGATAATCAAAACTTGAGTTATATTTATTTTCATATAATTAAAAGTTGTACGTTATTATTTAGGACCCGGAGGTGGGTCGCATATATATAATTCCATAGACAGAGCCGAACGCCACTTCTCACCCACGAATGATAGGATCAAACTTTAATTTACCACTATAGTATACTAAGACATACCATAATATATTATCCGTTGAAATATAACTATGATCCAATATATATATTTTTAAAAACTCCAAACTTTTTTTCATTCTTCTTAATTTTCTCAATCCTAGAGAAAATAATCATAATTTTTAGCTTACAATAGAATTTTTCTTCAAAATTTTGTTTATTCATACTTTCTATAGAAATTAAGTTGTGATAGATTTTTAACATATAAAATGCTAAATTAGCACATAATACAGGAAAATTCAGTAAATATAGAAAACTAACAAATTCAACAAACATGTAAAGAAATTATATGAATTTTAATAACATTTAAGACATATCTTTAATAGTTTCTAAATATGTAAGAAGGTTTTTTACAAAATTAAGTATGTAAGAATATAATATCAAATTTTTAGAACATACATGAGGATCAAATTTTAGAAAACAATTAGGATATATAATATACACGACTTTAGGTATAAAGTTTATATATTTTTACAATAAAATGAAGAGAATTTCACATGCATACTAAACAAATATTATAATTTTAAATTTATATCATGTATGAGTATTTGAAATAAGAAATACTCAAAAAATAAGAAAAAAATCAGTAATAATAGAAGAAATATTTAAAATTTCCTTGTCTTAATTTTATTCTCAGCAAATTCTAACTTGAATTTACTTAATTTGAATTTCTAAGGCTTCTTCTTTCTTTTTTTTTTTTGTCTCCTTCTCCCCTCTCTCGAACAAATCAACCAGGTTTTCATATATATACTAAGTAGCATTCAAGTGCTTTTCAGGTTCGCATCAAGTGCTATACTTTAATATTGCGGCACACGAGCACCACCTCGGTGCACATCGAGTGCAAACCTACTGCCACAACGTGCTCAAGTCGGGAATGCATCAGGCATGAATATTCTACCAATATACGTTCAAGTACCAGTCAGGCGTCTCTCAAGCGCTGTGTAATATACTTTCCATGCACGGGCGCATGTTGAGTGTTGGTCAAGTATCCCTCAACTTGATATAATTCAGTCTAAATTTGACTTTTGATCTAATTTTTTTTTATCATTTGACCCCAATTTAATTATATCGATTTAATTAATCAAAATTATGATAATGTTTAGACTCAAGTATTACAAGTATAATCTTTTTTATATTTTCTTTTACAAACGTCTCATTTTTAACTATTAACTAATTTAATTTTAAAAAGTTATCATACAGTACAAGAACGATTCTTAAAAAGCGGATAAAACTATGAGTAGTGGTATCTAGGCTAAGTTATTATTATGTCATTTCTAAACCACTATCAGTATATAGTATAATTAGTATGAAAGTATCAAAATAATTTTTTTAAATCTCTTCATTATTGTAACTAAAAAAACTATGTACTTAAAATAATAAGTTCAGTAATGTCCGATTTTTATTTAATTTATTTGATATTATCAGTTTTATTTTGGATGTATTTGAAATAATAGTACAACATAAATTTAAGAAAAAATTTAGAAAAAAAAGTAGGTTGGTGCCTAAGACTTGCCTGCCATACGCTCATGTGAAATTTTGGCAAATTTGGTGCGCCCAAAGAGTACCTTTGGAGCACTCAAACATGATCTTGGCAAATTATTCATGCTAAAATACACTTGATGTGACGCTCGTGTGCGATCAAGGTTTAGCGCATTGCCTAATGTATACCTGAGTGGCACTCATGTGCCGATTCATTTATATAAGTATAATTGTCACTATTTTTAAACAGTTTCACGGGAAAATAAGAGGAAAGAGGGAGAAAAGGAAAGGAAGGAAGAGAAAAGAATAAAAATAAATAAATTTTGAAACATTTTTTTGACAAGATCTATTAGATTTAAAGGTTAAAAGTAAGTATCTCTAAATATTTTGCTTATATTTACTGATTTTATTATACATACATGTCTTTTTTACTTATCACACTTTGAATATATATGCATACATGTAGTTTTACTCGAATATTCTATTTCAGATTTGCTAATATTTAAGTATTTTACTTATTTTGTAAAAAAAGGGTAAATATTTTGAGATTTGATGTTTATGTATAAAACATATTTATAAAGAAAAAATCATAAAAACTTGCATATATTCCTTACAAGTGACATTTTATATATATGTTTCTGGTCAAGCTCTTGTTTGTATTCACTTTGATGTTTATAATTTTTCAAAAAGTAAAAAGTTTTGTATTTATATTTCCTTAGAATAAAAATTTTATACTTTTTTGTTAAAGAAGAAAAATTTTAGACATTAGTAATAGAGAACCCTTTGGTTTGATATTTTAATAAGAATCATCATAAAGAATTGAATAAAATTAATATATTTAAATATTTTAATATATTTAGATATATTTAAGGATTATATATGTTATCCACAAGTGGCAAAAAAAGTGGCGTTTAAACCCATCTTTAAGAAAAAAAATATGTAGACGATCTGCCTATAAGTCTAAATAGTAAAGAGGCAACTTAATATTACCGGTAGCATGTGTAATTCTTTCTCAAAGTCAGTCTTTTAATCTTTGATTCTTTGATTTGATAATATTTTAAATCTTTAATATTTTTATTTATATTTGATTTGATACTCGAGATATTTAATCATGAGAATTACAGGCTTTGACCACCATTTAGTTTTGTGATATCAGACTTTAGATTAGTATCATACTTTAGATTATTTGATATTCACATTTGGATTATGAACTTTTCATACGGCAACACATATAGATATTCGATAATCTGTTATATCATCATGTTCAGTCCTTTGGCTTATTTGAAAAATTTGTGCATATTTTATCGACTTTATTCTTATTATAGATTATTTTATTTTGATATTTTAATAGGTTTGATCTAAATTTGAGTGTCATATTTGAATGTCATTTTGCTTAGGAATTATTTTATGAGTTTTAGTTATTGTTAATTATTAATATTACCCACTTTTAGTTTGAATTCGTGACAACTTTTGTAATTTGTTGTTCTCTTTTTGAGGGATTATGTGCAGTTATGCAATAGTTGATTTCTCTCTAAAAAGATTGTGCCTTTATGATTAGACCACCACGTTGATTAACGTAGGCCTAGTTGGTCATTTCGAATGATTTCTAGACTAGGGTCCTAATGTTGAGCTATCTCTCCTTAATTTAATGAGTTAACTGTCACGTCCATGGATGCAGGCTTTGTGGGTAATTCAAATGATTGTGCCTTCTAAAAAGATTGTGCCTTTAAGACTAGACCATCATGTTGATTAACATAGGCTTAGTTGGTCATTTTGAACAATTTTTATCACGAACTCGAATCAAATAGGTCACTTTAAATAATTAATTATAATTTTTTTAATTAAAGTCTCAAATAATTTTAAAGCCAATAATACTAAGTCCCAAAATTCGGGTGTGACAAACCAAAATATACACTTAAAAAAATTAAAATCCTCACAGAACCTCATCGAATAACCGTCCGAACAATATAAATGTGACCTGCTCTACAATCATCGTAAATGAGGTAATAATCTAACCCAAAAATTATAATCAAACATAACATAACATTCAACTATTTCCGAAATATAATAATAAGCTCATAACCGGCCAATTCCATAATCCAAATATATCAAATATCAATATAAACCATAATAAAATTGAAACTCACCAAAACGGATGAATATCTGACCGATCACGTCTTTACTCTTGTACTGCATCCGAACCTTCTACTCTAAAGGGACAAAACAGAAAAATGAGCTTAATACCCAGCAAGTATCATATTTATCAAAATGAGTCCAATAAATCAGATGAGAGATCAATAGACGAAAATTCAATCAAATTTCAGAATAAATCCAAATCGCCGATAATACAAATTCAACCGAAATTCAAAATCCAAATTTCAAAATCCAATGGTAGTCTCGTACTTAAATAAAATATCCAAATCCAAACAAATGACCAAATTTTAAAAATAGTCCTTGTCGGGACGTATATATATATAAATATATATATATAACCAAAATATAAGTGATCCGAACCAATTCCAAAGCCGATATCGATCCGCATCCAAATCCAAGTCTGAGTCTGAGTCCAAATCCAATGCCCAATTAGCTTGTGATTTGAGGTAGAATCCGATAACCGGATGATCTAATAGCGTGTGCAGAAACCGAAGCAGCACTGCGACAAATGTTCCAAAGGTTCGGATCAAAATATATAATCAAAATCATTTGTATGAGACATACCAAGCCCAATTATAGGCAAAAATCGGCGAATCTCAAATCCAAATCCAAAAATTCATATCCAAATCAAAGTCCAATACCAATTAATGCAAAAATATAAATTATGCACCAAATTTTGGGTTCTCATTATTTAAAAACTAGCTTGAGGAAGGATTACACATAATCCCAGTAACTTTAGGCCAAAATCCATGTACTGTGTACCCATAGATAAGGTTGCTCACTATATTTTGCCACCCGTGACTTTGGGTGCATTCCTCAAACTTGTCAGATATATTAGGACGTCCGAATATATTCTAAGGTCAAATTAAATTATCCAAATGAAAGGGTCACTACTCAAAATCTTTCCTGCCGACGGAAAGAGATTTCCAAATAATAAAATAATCTTCCCGTTAGAAGCTGGCCAAAATCCAATAATTCAAATTCTCTTTATATATTTAACTATTTGTTAGGATACAATCAATGTTCTCCACTTTTCTAACCTTTTAAGTGGTTCTAGCTACAAGTTAACTAGAAATTGAAAGTTTTTTACCTTTTTTTTCTCCCAACTGTAAAATTTTTATTTTAAAAATGAAAAAATATCTCATAATTTAAAGCTATTTATTTAGAGTAAGCTCTGACATGATCATATCCATAAAAGCATGACTTTTCACAAGGTCAAGTCCCCCCAGAGAAAAAATAATAAACAACAATCTATATTTATTTTAGGAATCAAAGGATTTAGGGTTTCAAGAATCCAACTTGCAGCTAACTTCTCATGGGTCTTTCCTCCTTGACAGGGCCCTCCACATCAAGGGTCTTGATCTTAAACCTCTCAAGCTTTGACACCAAATCTTCCTCAGCTGGATTTAGCCCTCTCGTCGCAGGGATCCCCTCCTCATTCGAATCACCTTCCACAAGGCCCATAAATCTATCCAACCACTCCAAAACAGCTGCAGAATGACCTTTCTTCCTCACCCAATTCTCTACTGGTCGTACTCTCTTTTCCAGCTTGAAAATAAGCTTCTTCAACAGCTTCTGGCTTTCCATGTCGAGCTCCTCCAGAATCTCAACAGGAACATGAAATTTTCTCACAAATTCTCCTTCGTCCCCAAATCTTTCTTCTTCTTCTGCTTCCACGAGTTCTTCCACGTCGTAGCCCTTTGGCCTGGTAGGTAGAGGAAGAAAATCTGAACGACGTGGAGGGAAATTTTGGTGATGAGTAAATGAATCTTCTCGCACTTCGGGTTCATCATCATAATCCTTGTTGATACTGTATCTGTAGCTTTTTGGCTCTTCTGCCATTGTTGATATGTACGCTTGATCAACGAAACGAGTTGAAACTGCTGCGTCTATCAAAAGAAGAAGAACGTTGTGGTTTGAAGAGTTGTGCTGTGATGATGAGTACGAAAGATGAGAGAGAATTTGATTGCCGTGGCTCACATATAAGCTAGCTAAAAGGCAAAAGGACGAATTAATTTGTTGGCTTTTGAAAATTCAAATGTGTGAGGTTGAAAAATATGAGCAGTGTTATTATATTCTGGTTGATCGGGGGTGTCTTCTTCTCCAGTTTTCCAAGGAAGACCGACTGACCAAGGCTGCGTCAACTACCTCGGTTCTTTGAACCAAACAGAAAGACCAGTCAATGGATGGAAAACGCTTGAAGTGAGAGGATCGACGGGGATGCTATTCTCTATGATTGGTAAAAATATAAATATTCCTCTAAATTAAAAAATAAAAATATTATATCTTTATTTCACCTACGCCATGGACCTGGTTCTTATAATGATTTAATTTTTATAGTCATACAACATGTTTGATTTTTTGCAGGAACAAACACAAGTTAACTCATAAGTACTCTTAAATGCTCAAGATCATATCTGATTATTATCTTGTTATTATTGGTTGCTTATTTTTATTTTCGTACTTTCAATTGGTAATTTCTTTACGTTCAAAAAATTTGACACTGACTTAGTTTTTACATTGTAACCTGGGATCGACTCGGAGCAATTAAAAGTGTTTGTGGGTTAATTTGACTAGCATCTATTTTTGCAAAAACATTGGATGCACCATAAGATTTTATGGTTATAAAAATTAGACCGTAATGGCTCACCATGGTCTTGAAAAACCGCCTTTGCCACACGCCTTCTAGCAAACTCAATAAGTCTGTCATAGTCATCTACAAGGTGAACTTCTGAATTTCTCAATGTCCAATGAACTTTTTGATTATTGGGCTTTTGATTACTCCTTTATGAGTGCCACAATAAATAGATAGTTATCAGAACGACACGCGATGTTCATCCAAGGGTTAATCAAAGGTCGATCGATGATCATCCAAATAACAAAAGTTACAAAATGGTTGTATGATGTTCATATGAGGGTTGGCCAATGATCGGTTAAAGGTCAACAAAGTAGCGCACGATAAGTACTTGATTCATGCATGTGTACCGATTTCAGATCAACGGAACTCAATGGATGCCAAAGAGGCACACATGCGAGCATTGGCCAGATTGGAGCTGCTTGAGGTACGCCGAACGGGCGCTCATGCACTGTCCGCACAGTGAGCTCGCACCTAATACAAGCCTAACAAGCACTCGAGCACCATTCCTTATCTAAAGCCGAGTCTGACACAATTTTAGGGTATCCAAAATCATTTCTTACACAGGGGGCACCGTACAAAGAGAGGAGAAAAAAATAGAAAGGTGAAATATATTCGACATCCAGTAGAACGGTCCGATTTGAATTTCTTTCTTCGTCAAGATCGGATACGTTATTATAGAATAAATTTTTAGGACGTATTTCATTTGGTTATATATATATAGTCTCAAAAATTCATAACACTTTATGAATCAGATGTATTGTTCCTTCCAATATATTTTAAATGTGAAAGTAATATATTTAGTTATAAATTATATAGCTTACTAAATTTTTATCGCACTCATTATTTCTATTTTACTAACTCATTCAAAAAAGAGGCTTAGATAGTTGTAAGATAATCAGAATTGAAGAAGAATTTGTTCAAGGAAATTTAGAATTGGGAATCTTATAATTCTGATTTTGTATTTTGATTCCAAACACTAGTTTAAATTTGTAATTTAGTTTCAAATAGCAATTCAATATGTTTATAATAATCAAAAATAGTCTATAAAATAATGAGATGAATGTTGGTTCAGTTAATATAATGTTGATATAGTTTGTATTGATTATCTTATTGTAGACATGGGATAGTAGCCGTCGACAGTAGATAGTAGTGACATTCAGCAGTAGGTTAATCGTGTGCTCTGTTTATATTTTTGACAAACATAATTCCTTACATAAGGTCCGATATCACAATTTGAAACGAAGTTAGAGTTACATGTTGATATGGCATATTTCAGGTCCTGTGTACAAGTTTATTATCTTATTGGTCAGTCAAAATATCGACATAAAGCTCACGTCCAATATTAATTAGATAATAAATTTGTTAATTAATAATATTGGATAATTGTCAATGACGGGATCGAGATTTAGGGCGTGACAGCTAGCATTGGGGATGTTAGCATGCAGACAAGTAATGAGACGAAACTTAAGTTAAAGGGCATGCAACATGCTCCAAATTTGCGATTGAATGTGATTTCAATCGAAAAACTTAGCAAAGATGACTTTTGTACGACATTTAGAAAATGCCAATGAAAACTCATCAAAAATGCCTCGACTGTGGCAAGAGGAAACAAACAATCAAGTCGGCACTTGATGAAGGTTTTGATTATCAAAGATAATACCAAGATGACCAACAGGATTATTGGTCAATATGACGGAAAGAGAAGACCAATGAGGAGTTCAAATGGGAGCTATTCTACCGTGGAGGAGAAATCGAAGGGGAGTGAAAATACTCTAACTTCGATGGAGCGAAAGATGATATCATTCAAATTTTTGGAGGCTGATGCTAGGATCCTATTGGAGAAAAAATTGTCGAAGGGCAAGCGATGACAATCGTCGATAAATGCGAAGGTTTTCCCATAAAGTTATGAGAAAAAATTTGTCGCATTTTTAATTACTCTCTTTTGGATACTACAACAAATAGATAATCATCAGAAGGATGTGTGATATTGGTATGAGACATAATATCCAAAATTTTATTTGATTTGAATTTAATTAAATTATTGAAGAAAAAGGAAAATTAATATAATAACAATAATATTAATATTACTATTATTGTTATTATTAATGTGTGTGTGTGTGTGTGTGTGTATATAAGGAGGCATGGGCACTGAACAAAAAGAGAGAAAGAAGAAAATAAAGACGAAAGGAGAAAGGAAAAGAGAAGAGAGAAGGAAGGCGGCATGAGAAGAGCAACGACCGCTATCATTGGAGAAATCGGAGCCACGAACAAAAACTGACAAAGCTCTCTCTACAATTCACCCTCCATATTGTGTGCTTGTGTGAGTGTGAGGTGAAGATGCAAGTTGAACAGTGGAGCTGCCGTCGTCACTACCTTCACCGGAAGAGAAGTAAGAAATTTAGGTAAGTAAATCTTTTCTCTCTCTTTGTGGATGTTAATTTTGTATTTGCATGTGTCAATTTGAAGACAATCAGCTGAAATTTTGATGGATTGGATAAATAAGACACAATGGAGAGAGAGAGTCACTGGCGGTGCTTGCATATGCCACCATCGTAGGGTTGCTATCTTTGTGGCTGGCGTTGTCGTCCATGCTGGCACCGCCGTTGACGAAGAAGAACTAGAAGTGCGCAAGAGAAATCTAAGAGAGGCAGAGAAACGATATGATAGAAGAGAAAAGAGGAAGAGCGAGAAGCAGCGCATGTGAAGATGAGAAAGAAGTGTGTGATTTGGGTACCTCGAAGTATCCCTTTGGCAAACCTATTTTGAATAAAGTTGAGACAAGTATTTATAAATTTATTTTATAGTTTGATTTAATATCTGATATTTTTATATGTGTATTTTATATCTAAATGTTGGTATAAAAATAGGCAAAGTCTAAGACTCGATGGGTCGGTATGCGTATACGACCATGGTGGTTCAAAACCCTGATGGGTTATTATGTGTGTGGAGATAGAAGAGTCCAAGGCCCTAGGGAGTCAATAGAAAAATGGTCAAGAGTTATAGGCCTAAAATATAGTCAATAATGAAAATTAGATGGTTGAGAGTTATGGGTCTAAAATACAACCAATATAGAAAATATGATGGTTAAGAGTTACAGGCCTAAAATATAGTTGATATTAAAAATCTGATGGCCGATAGATACAGATGTAAAATGTAGCCAATATTTAAAATCTAATTGTTGAGAGTTGTAGGCCTAAAATATAACCAATATTAAAAATCTGATAACTGAGAATTGTAGGCCTAAAATGTAGCCAATATAGAAATCTGATGGTCGAAAGATATAAGCCTAAAATATAGTTGATATAGAAATCTAATGACCGAGATTTGTATGATTAAATTGTAACCAATATAAAAATCTGATGTCCGAGAGTTATAAACCTAAAATGTAGCCGATATGAAAATCTAATGGTCGAAAATTGCAGGCCTGAAATATAGCTAACATGAGAATCTGATGGTCGAGAGATATAGGCCTAAAATGTAATTGATATTAAAAATCTGATGGTTGAGAATTATAGGCCCAAAATGTTACCGATATTGAAAATCTGATAACTAAGAGTTACAAGCTAAAACTATAGCCGATAATGATATGTGATGACCTAGAACTATCAGCCCAAAACGCAGCCGTATGATACATAGATTGGATTTGGATTAACATTTCCTATGGGTGTGCGGTGGTTTCGGTATATGTGGCGGAATTTAGAGTATGATTAGTTGTCTGCCTCGATATTTGATTTTATATGAGTCTCCCCTAATATTACATGCACAGTTTTATTCACAATGATATTTGTTGGGCCTTTGACTTATGTTTTCTATTTTCTCCCCTTCAGAGTTGAAGACATGGATGTATTGAAGTAGTTGGATAGTATTCGACATAGTATCACATTCTCTTGGTAACTATTTCATCCTTACGACTGTTTAGGAGTAGGTCATGTTTATTTTGTCTGGACAGTTGTCTGATGAGATTCTATATAGGTTTTAATTTATCGGGTTCTATATATTTAGTTTGTCACACTCGAATTTAAAATTTATAAGAATAATATTTAGAATTTAATTAAAAATTTAATTGATCTAACTAATTCGGGTTCGTGATAAAAATTGTATCAGAGAAAAGTTATGAGGAATTCGTTTAGTTTCTATGGTTATGTGGACGTTTTGTTGGGCCAGTCTGAAATCTCATGGTATAGAATGAGATTTTGGTTGGCAAAGAGATAGATGATGGGATAGGTTGATCCAAAATCTCATGGGATAGAAGGAAGTTTTAAGGCCAGTAGAGAAGTAAGCAATGAAGCAGAGGTGACGAAGAGTAAGCCCATAGTTTTGTTGAAGTATTTTCTTGCTCGTCAAACCCTGATGGTTTTTTCAAATGGCAAGTTTGGAATAATTATTTTATTTGAGTAAAGGAAAAAAGATTTGTTAAGATTGAAAGTCGTAGATAAAGATGAAGAAGCTCATACCAAGCTAATTTGTTCTCTTCTCAAGGATCGAATTTCAAACCAAATTCCTATCTGCGGAAGACGTTCTTGTGAAGATCAGTGATGAAACCCTTTATGGTCAAGCCGTCATGAATTTGGACATGATCGAGCAGAATCTCGGCTAATTGGATAAAAGCTTCGGAATAAGTGAAGTCATCAACAGCTATGGTTGAGTTGGAGTTGTCCAAATTTGAATAAGACATTGAAGATTCTCCATCTAGCGGAGTAGCGAGTGATAATGTATCTCATGCCTAATGAAAGAAGTCGAGAAGAAGAAGAAGCCTTCAAAATTTTGTTTCGGATCTACCTAAAACAGCAAAGGATTTGATGGCCATCTGGATGGGGATGGTTTAGCTAATGAAGACAGCTCATTACTTGTTGAGATTTGAGGCAGATGATGGATTAGTCGATGAAGTTGACTCATGGCTTTGCTGATCGAATGTCATTCTCAAAATTGGTCGTTGACATATTCTAGATATGAGAAGATTGCAAAGTATTTCAGTTTTGAGACCTTTGACTATAATCTAAGGCATATGATCGATCAGGGTTGTACAGTAGAAGCGGGTGGGCACACGACCAACAGCCACAAGATTGTTGAAGTTGAAGATCAAACTAGCATTTCGAATTAGGGTTCGATGTGGATGGTCAGCTGTTTCTGAAGATATCTTGAAGAAGTGAACTAGAAGCATGCATATGAAGCTTAGCTGAATAACCTTATCTTTTCGAGGATTGGAGTACATAAATTTTGAGAACAAAATTTTTATAAAGATAGAAGGATGTAATATCCCAAATTTTCATTTAATTTAAGTTTAATTAGAATATAAACAAAAATAAATAAATATAATAATAATATTATTATTATTACTATTAATATATTGATATATATAATATATATACATCTACATACATACATATATACACATACATACATATACATACATACATACATACATATATTATACAGAGGTGCGGGCACAGTGCAAAAAAAGAGGAAAAATAAAAGAAATAGGGAAGGAGAAATGAAAAGAGAAGAGAGAGGGAAGGCAGCGCGGGAAGAGCAGCGACCACTGTCGCCAAAGAAATCGGTGTCAGGATCGAAAGCCAACAAAGCCATCTTCACAATTCACCCTCCATTTTGTGCGCTAGTGTGAGTGAAAGGCAAAGATGCGAGCTAAACAATGGAGCCGCCGCCATCACTGCCATCGCCGGAGGAGAAGCAAGAAATTGAGAAAAATAAATCCTTTACCCCTCTTTGTGGATACCAAAATGTGTTTGCATGTATCAATTTTGAGACAATTGGTTGAAATTTTCGTGGATTGTGTAAATGAGGTGCAGTAGAGAGAGAGTCGCCGATAGTATTTATGTGTGCTGCTGTCGCAATTGTCACCATCGTAGGGTTGCTACTGCCATGGCCGGCGCTGTCATCCGTGCTAGGACCACCATCAGCGAAGAGGAACCGGAAATGCACAGGGGAAATCTAAAGAGAGGTAGAGGAATGACATGGCAGGAGAGAAAAAAGGAAGAAAGAAGGGGCACACACCAAGAGGAGAGAGAAGCGCGTGGTTTGGGTACCTTGGAGTATTGTTTTGGCAAATCTACTTGAAATAAAGATGAGGCAAGTATCTGTAACACCCTTCTTTAGTTTGATTTAATATGTAATATTTTTATATGTATATTTTATATGTAAATATTTGTATGAAAATAGGAAGAATCCGAGACCCGATGAGTCATATGCTTGTAGGATCATGGTGATCCGAGACTCTAGTAGGTCGTTATGTGTGTGGAGACAGAAGAGTCTGAGGCCCTAGGGGTCAATAAAAAGAAGATCGAGAGTTATAAGTTTAAAAAGTAACGGATAATGAAAATTGGATGGTCGAGAGCTATAGGCCTAAAATATAGTTGATATTAGAAACCTGAAAGTTGACAGTTACAGGCCTAAAATATTTTGGATATTAAAAATCTGATAATCAAGATTTATCGGTCTAAAATGTAGCCGATATTGAAAATCAGATGGCCAAGAGTTATAAGTCTAAAATATAGCCGATATAAAAATCTGATGGTCGAGAGTCATAGACCTAAAATATAGCCGATATAAAAATCTGATGACCGAGAGTTATAGGCTTAAAATGTAGCCGGTATGAAAATTTCATGGCCGAAATTTCTAGGCCTAAAATGTAGCCGATATAGAAATCTGAGGGTAGAGAGTTGTATGACTAAAATGAGGCCGATATGGAAATATAATAACCAAGAGCTATATGCCTAAAATATAGTCGATATGAAAATCTAATTGCCAAGAGTTACTGTCCTAAAATATAGTCGATATAAAAATTTGATGAGTAAGAGTTGCAAGTATAAAATGTAACTGATATTAAAAATCTGATGGCCAAGAATTTCAAGTTTAAAATACAATTGATATTAGAAATTTGATAGCTGAAAGCTGCAAATCGACACTGTAGTCGATAATGATATGTGATAACTTAGAGATGCTAGCCCAAAACACAGTCTAATGATTCGCAAATTGGATTTGAATTGGCATCTGTTGTGGATGTGCTATGGTTTCGGTATTTGTGCCAGAATTGAGAGTAGGATTGGTTGTTTGCTTTGATATTTGATTTTGTATGAGCTCTCTCCCTAATTTTACATGCTTAATTTTATTCATGATGATACTTGCCGGGCATTCAACTTATGTTTCTTATTTTCTTTCCTTCAGAGTTGAAAACTTGGATCGATATAAGAGTTGGGTAGAATTTGATGTAGCGTCGCATTCTCTTAATCAGCATTTTATCTTTACTACTGTTTGGGAATAGGTCATATTTATTTTGTCTGGAGAGTTGTCTGTTAAGGTCCTGTGTGTGTTTTAATTTGTCAAGTCCTATATATTTGATTATCACACGCGAGTTTGAGATTTGTAATAATAATATTTAAAATTTAATTAAGAATTCAATTGACCTGTCTGATCCGATTCATGACATGAGGGTCGACCAAAACTCGATCGAGAGTTATCCAAGCAATAAAAGATACTAAAGGGTCATACGATATTTATACGATGATTAGCCAAGAATCAGTCGAAAATCAATAAAGTGGCATACAACAGATGTTTGATTCACACATATGCAGCAATTCCAAATTAATAGCACTTGAGGGTCGACTGAGAGGCGCACATGCAAGCATTGGATAGACTGGTGCCGCTTAAGGTGCACCCGAGGGGTTCTCTTGCGCTGTCCACACAATGAGCTTGCACTTGATGTGTGCATGACGGGCGTTCGACCGCCGTTCCTAATATAAAATCACTCCTGACGCAATTTCAGGATATCTGAAATCATTTCTCACATAAAAATCATCACACAGAGAGATAAGAAAAAAATGGAGAAAAAGAAAAGATTCAATATCCGATTGAACTCCGATTTGAATTTTATTTTTTACTAAGGTTAAGTACGTTATTCTAAAGTGGATTTTTAAGACATATTTTATTTGGTTATTCTTATTTATCATTTTATTTTCTCTTATGAGTTGATTGCTGTATTGAGAGATTTATAATCAACCATTCTTCACTCAAGATTGTAATGAAGGAATTTCAAAATTGGGTTATTTGTAATTGAGACTATTATTACAGTAAATTTATTCAAAATTTGATCTGTAATTTTTTTCCTTTATTGAAAAAGATTTCTCACGTTAAAACGTCATATATCATTATATTTTTTGTGCTCATGAATTTCACAGTAAACGTTTGACGGAAGGATTCTGGCTTGTTTTGCTGCATCAGATTGCATGTATTTTTGTAAGGATCAAATATCTAAATTGTGTTAATTATGATTAATTAAACTGATATAATTTAAATTAAAGGATACGAAAATTAGGTCAAAATAATCAAATTCTTGGAACAGATGATTTTGGCCTTATGCAGGCCAAGGCATTCCTTTGGCCCAAAAACCAAAAGCTGATGGCACTATAGACCACCTGTCGCGCACCTCGACACTCCCTTAGCGCAAAAATGCGCATGTATTTTACAAGGAGTGCACTCGACCCTCGTTCGAGCACCCAAGAGACGTGAAATTCAAAACAACTATATTTCAGACCTGTGCTCAATGCTCGCCCTGGCGCTACCTTGGCGCAAAATCACAAATGTATATGCATAGAAGTGCGCTCGATGCTCGCGCCGGCGTGCCCTCGATGCAAATTCCAGAATCGAGATATGTGAAGACGACACTCAAGCGCAAGTCCAGTATAAATAATGCCGAGCATTTGGTGATCGCCATTTTTGAGTGGTGCAAGAGAAAGAGAAAACCGATGAAAGAGAGAGGAGAAGAGAGAGAGGGATTTTGGTAGCTCAAGTTAAGACGATGGAAGTAAAGATTTGGATAAATTAGGCCGAGATAAGTGCACCCTAAACTTTCTCTTTCATTGTTATTTATTGTCGTTTCCTTCGAGTATTCTTGTTCTAATAGTTGTCCTAACAAAGATTTTATAGTTAAAATATATAAATTATGCGTATATATTGATTTTTTTATGATTTATAATAAAATTTATTAATGATTCATATTTAAATATCTGTAACATATAATATGTGTCGTAGTTCTAACTCTTCTCATGTTTGGAAATACGATAATTATTCCTACATGTCTAAACTCCGAAGTTGTTAATTTTTAAGTTATTACATATTTAATTATAATTGTTTAATTATATATTATATTTAATTATATACTACATGCTTATTAAGTCTATATTAAATTTTCTAATTTTGTTTCTGCATGACTTGTTGTTAAATTCCATATTTTATGAATTTGACATGATTAAAATGTAAAATGTTATAAAAAAAACTCTATAAAATGTTAAGAAATGATAAAGTGTTCTCCAGAAGGGTAAAAACTAAAAATTATAAAACAAAGTGTAGAATTTTTCTAGGTTAAATATTGGATCAAAATTATAATTCAGTGAGTATTATATTTTGACATGCCTTAATATATTATAATAAAAGATCGTCATCTAAACCTATGGAACTGCAGGTTAAGAAGCAGCATCTAACCCTGTCTATACGGTGATATGTAGACGTTCCACATTTGAGTCTTGAATAGAATTTTATGGCCTTTGATTATATAGAAACAAATACAATCTATGTTTCAATCTGCCACTCTTTTAGTTGGTAAGACTTATTGGCCCTGATCCCTAAAAAAATAAATTTTTAGTATATTTTGATAACTAAAATTAAGAAAAAAAAAGATTAAAAAATCTAAAATTATATCATATAAGTTTTTCTGTACAAGTTTATGTCATTATATCTACTCATGATAGATTTAAACATGTTTAATGGCTAAGATTAATAAAAGAACTAAATAAGAAAATTCGAAAATGCATCATGTAAGTTTTCATACTTATGATTCATGCCATTGTATTTTATTATGATCCCTACTCCTATTATATTTTAAGTATAAAGTATGCATATTCATTGATATATATTGTGCCATACTGAGTATCTAGCTTACTCTTTACTGCTTTACTAAGCCCCTCAGATGAATCACATGGGTCCTTACAAAGCATTCAAAATTGGAGGATCAAATTGATAGAAAGTGTTTAGATTAATAAATTGATGATAATTCTTACTGTTTAATGATTCCAGAAAACGGTTGTTGCATTATGTTATGGTTAGACAGTTTCGAAAATATTAGCTTACGTTTCGGTTATTCATACAGTTTTAGAGCGTATTCAATGATATAATTTGATGTATTTTATGGATGATTAAATTTGGATAGTAGGTTGTATCATTTTGAAATTCGCTAAGGCCTTATATTACAATTGGGTATCGTATTTCCTTTATCAAGAGTCGTTAATAATTTTAGTTTTATTTCGGTCAAATTTATGGGGTTTAATTACTTCTGCAGATCACTATATATTGATTATTATATTGTATAAGTATCATTCCTTACTTAAGATCTGATATCGTGATGATTGAATTAGTATCAGTGCCACACAATGACGTGGCACATATTTGGATCCTATATACCATAGTGTGTTATTTTATTTATGATCGATCACGGTATCAATGCGAAGTTCATGTTTAATAGTTATTTATCGGTTAATCAATATTGATTTACAATTAACTTTATAATCAAAATTTGGGACGTAACAATTCTAGTCGAATCTCAACACCAATTGCTCAGTTTTTGCCTATTTCATAGTCGTATATGGGGCAATCTCATCTCATATCTTTGATGTTTTAAAATACGAGCAAATACTTCTCCCAATTGCTTGAATTGAAAATTTCAATTTCGTGTTTCAGCTCTTAATTTTAAAAATTTTCAACCAGCCCAAAACTTTGACCGCCGATCGTACACGGTACTCTAATCGGACCGTCTTCTCTGCGGAATTTCATTCATCTTTCTCAAAGATGTTGATAGAAAGTGGAAAATTAAAAAAATAATAAAAATAATAAAAAATACTGTTTTTTTTTTTAATTACTGAAATTTTTTGATATAAAAAATTTGTTTCAGCCTATATGTTGATAAAAAGAAATCTCTGCATGATGAAATAATGCTGTTGAAATTGACTATAAAGTAACATTTTTTGAATAATTTATACTTTTGGCTTTAAAATTAGTCCAAATTTAATTTTAATAAAGTTTTAAATAGCCTAGCAACATTCCAACAAAAACAGCTTTTGGAGATGCTATAAAATAATTTAATATATGTTTAAATAATTTTTTTTAGATAAAGATTAAAAAAAAATTACTAATATAAATTTCTAACTTATTTCTCTTACTATTAGTGTATATCAAAGATTTAAAAAATAATTTTTAGTTTAATTTTTTTTCGTCTAAATGACTAAATAAATAATACAAAATAAATTTAAATTATATTTTTAGATTATTTTATTTTTTAAAAATAATTATTTTATTCTTATCTTATTTTATCCCTCTAACTAAATGTAACATTAAGATGAGGTTTTGGAAGTATGATCATACTTCTTTTATTTGAATTGTTAACTTAAAAATTCAACTGTCAATATTTAAATTTGAAAACTTAAAGACAATTATATTTTTAAATTTTTTATAATGTTAATATTTATCAAATATTAAATTTATTTTCAAAAAAATAAATAAAAATAAATATGTAATAATATTATTTAATATGTAAATTTTAATCATTAAATTTTTTTTATATATTAGACCTCCTTAATTAAAAAGAAAAAACGGACCCATAATTTCCCTTCCCTTCTTATATTATATTTATTTGTATCCGTAATTATCCCGTTCTAATGAGTTATTTAATTATCAATATATCATTATATGTTCTATCTTTTTTTTATATTATCTTTTTCCTGGTCCGTTCCATGGTCTTTTTCTGCCCCCTACAAATT
Organism: Nepenthes gracilis; assembly: GCA_033239525.1. NCBI lineage: Eukaryota > Viridiplantae > Streptophyta > Magnoliopsida > Caryophyllales > Nepenthaceae > Nepenthes > Nepenthes gracilis. Next base: position 12,059,347 of record BSYO01000037.1, on the reverse strand, counting down.
ATGTCATTTTTCCATCCATAGGTATTTTGTCTTTATTAATAAGTATATTATTTACTATGATTATTACAATATAAAAAATGATAAAAATTAAAATTGTGATGGGTCTTGATGAAGATAATTAGTGTTGGGTGGTCCAGATGAAGATAGTTATCCCATTCTGATGAGTTATTTAGTCATCATTACATTATTATATGTCTTATTTTTTTCTGTATTATCTTTTTTCTGATCCGCTCCATGGTCTTTTTTTGACCCCTACAATTATGTCATTTTCCCATCCATAGGAGTTTTGTCTTTATTAATAAGTATATTATTTACTATGATTATAACAATATAAATAAAAATTAAAATTGTGATGGGTCCAGCTGAAGATAATTAGTGTTGGGTGGTCCAGATGAAAATAGTTATCCCGTTCTGATGAGTTATTTAGTCATCATTATATTATTATATGTCCTATCTTTTTCTATATTATCTTTTTTTCTAATCCTCTCCATGATTTTTTTTTGACCCTTACAATTATGTCATTTTTTCATCCATAGGTATTTTGTCTTTATTAATAAATATATTATTTACTATAATTATTAAAAAATTAAAAAATATTATAAATTAAAATTATGATGGGTTTGGATGAAGATAATTAGTGCCCCGATGGTACCAATATTGTGCCCTTGTCAGCTTCGATGACGATAATACTAGCTGATGACTATTGGAGGCTCATACTGGGCCTAACAGGAGACGTATGACACCCATCATACTCAGTTAAATTTGCTTTTATTTCAATGAACAATTTGATTGTCTAATCCACATCAATATCGTTAAATAGGGTAAACATAAATTTTATAATTTTAGCGATTGTGGCATCAATTGAGTCTAGATTAAAAAAATAATCACGGGTCGATAATATATAATGATATATAAAATTAAAAATTCTATTTTGTTATGTCCAAATTTATTTTTCTATCTACGTCACCTATTAATTTGTCATAATTTGCTAATCTTATGATTAGTCTTTCAACCAATGAGAGTGGAGAATGAAAAGATAAGAAGATTAAGAAATTTCAAAATAGTATGAGAATGGTAATTTTTTTTGTATTTTATAACTCTTCAGCGTTCAACGTTTCCATTGTATATTTTAAAACTACAAACCAGCCTGATTATTTTTTTAGAAAACATGGATCCTAATTGTTAAAATGTAATAAGTTAATAGTATGAGCTTTTAATAAAAATTTGACGAAGTTCTAATCGAAAATCCCTTCTCTTCAGCGTTCAACGTTTCCCTGAAACTACAAACCAGCCTGTTTCATGGATCCTATTGAGTATGAGCAATGACGAAGTTCTAATCGAAAATCCCTTCTCTGAGAAACCCTAGAGAGAGAGAGAGAGAGAGAGAGAGAGAGATTGGCCATCTGCGTATGCGATATCCATGGTTACTACTCAGAAGCTTTAAAATCGATGGTCCTATCTCCAATCTCGAATCTCAATTTAAGACTGTCCTGACCATCTTCTTCAGCGATTCATGTGAGAGGGGCCCAGATAGCGAAAAAAGTCATCCGTTTTTTGTCCTCTTTGCGCTCAGAGTACCCAAATCGATCCCATCTTTCCCTCTGCGGGAACCATGCCCTCGCCTTTGAGACGTTTGTCGGCGTTCTGCCGCCGGCGGCGGACGGGTTCCTCGTGGGTCTTCTGGCATAGAGATCTTCTTGATTGTCTGAATACTTCGATTGTTTGATTTTCTTGTGCTACTGCTAGAGGTTCAATGTGCAGCCACATTTTTGCGAACTTGTCATATTGGTCTTTAGTTTATTTGTGTGATTTTGATGTGAATTAGCGTGATTTTCATTGCATTGGTTTGATTGATTTGTGCTCAATCAAGAATACATATCACCCCACTCTTTTGATTCAAATTTATTAATTTTTAACATAGGAAAAGGCATTAATAAATATAATTAATAAGCTATTATGATACGAACTCCATGGTCGTATCGTAATAATCGCAGGCATGGTGAGAAAGGACTGCAAGAGGGGAGCTCTGGTAGAGAAAAACAGAGAAAAAATCAAGAGAGTGTACTATAATAAGACCTCGATCTGCTACAATAAGCCCGCGGTGATACTGCTACAGTTCAGTCGATGTGTAATATGCCTGGGTGGTAAGAGCAGAACAGTGCAGAGAAGAGAGAAATCGGGAGTGGTAGGGAAGAGAGGAGTTCAGGCGAGGGAGCAGAGAGAGAGAGACTGAGCGGAGAGAAAGTGAGGTAGGAGAGAGATCGCGTTTAGGAGAAGGGTAGGGGAGAGAGTGAGGGAGATAAGCAGAGAAAAGTCAGAGAGTACAGGAGGAAAAGAGAAGACGTGAGAGGGCAGGCAAATCGTCATCCATTCCTTTCTATTAACCAATACATTTATGGGAAACAAAGTAATTGAAAAAAATTAAACCAACTATCTAACAAACTAAAAATAAAGTCCTATACGTGTTAACAAACTTAAAAAAATGAAGTAATAACAGAGGAAAAACGACAGCACATGGGAGACAAACAATGAAAAATAAAGGCTCATAACATATTACTTATAGATAAGCTTAGATTAATTTTTGTATTGTGATAAAACATGTCAAATTTATAGAATCTTCAGATGATTATTTTGGGAAAGTTTAATTCAATTTTTGCAAAGTACCTAAGTTATGTGGTGTTTCCATGGGAGTTGAATTTGACTTTGGTGAGTTAAGGCAAGGATTGATTAGCACTTATGAGTGGACAATGCACCATTTAGGTGACTAATTTGAGAGATGTATACAATTAGTGCAATCGATTTCTTTTGAGAGTGTTCTTATTTGGGATAATATATGTTATTAATGGCGGGTGAGTTTGATACTCACCCCTCCTTAGAACCAGACAAGATTAGAAAAAAAAAAAAGAAAAAGAAAGAAAGAAAGTTGAAGCTCCATTGCCGCTACTGCTAATTTACTGTCCTTGTTGCTGTGTCAAGGAGAAACAAGAAAACCAAGCAAGTGAATCTTTCTTTCCTTCACAAATATAGCATTCTTTAATCACTAGATTATTGTTTGAATCTTGTATTAAGTTATAAAAGAAGTGAGCTTCCATTTGAGTCTCTGTGTCCACTATAAATCAAATGAATAGTAACTCAATAAGAGGAAAAAATGAACAATGTCCGAGAAATTGAAAATTTTCTGATTCTGAATCTTTTTAAGCCAATTATTTATATGTTATATTAATATATTTACATCAATAAAATTACCGTCTATATACTATTATATGCTTATTTTAATATTTTACAGATGGAATGTGATTTTAGTAATCAAGCGTTGAAGATGAAATATTGAACAATGAAATTTATCCCTCACCTTTGGCTATGGTGACGAGTGATTTTCAAGCCAATCATTTATACGTTTAATTGATACATGTATATTTTTTAGATTATTGTTCTTATACTACAAAATGCGTAGTATAATATTTCATTGTCAAATCTCGATTTCAATTTCTTGAAGTAGTAGAAATCAAGTGATGAAAAGGTCTTACAGATCACTAAATCTAGTTCTAGCTTACTGTTGACTGAGATAATGATTCTTATTCAAGCAATCGTTCATATGATAAATGAATTTATTTATGACAGTAATATTATTATAATTATTTTTTGACATATTAAATTTAATATTATATTAAAAATATAATTTTAATTACTCAAAGATGTAGAATTGATTGACAAATATGTGACGATGAGTATAAAAGTTAGCCTTGCTAATGTCACAGCTGAAGCTGTTCCTGTACCAATCAATACTAAATATTTGGTTTATGTAAAATAAGGGCAACTAATTAATTGATGGTAAGATATAGGGTTGATGTGTTATTATTATATACAATGGTTCATCTCTCAATTTTCTTAAACCAATGGAAGAGTGTTGAGTAGTGTTGGGTTGTTTTTGGATAAAATGGTTAGTTTGTAAATTTTATTTGATAATAATAAAATAAGATATATTTTTATGATTTTAAAAATAAAATTAACATATCGGTAAGTCCGATAGGAAACAAGTAAAGTATTAAGAGTTGGTCAAAAACTTAGTTTATTTTTAGATTTTTATTTATCTTCTCAATAATTATTCCTAACGTTAACTTAGATTATGTATATAGCTTTTTTTTATTATCTGTAATTAACATAAAAAAATTATATAAAAATATTACGGTATTAAAAAATATAAAACCTGTAAAATTTTAATATGGTTTATAATTATTTAATGCTAATTTTTATAACCCAATAGATTGATGTCATTGCCTTTGAAGATATACTTATAATCCCATTAATAATATGTGATTGAGATAGAATATCCTATATCCCGATTAAAAATCTGAGTTGGACCACGGGAATACAAGTCAACATATTCTAGGCTTACCTCAAGAGGATAAAAAGAATATTTATCGTATAATTTGAGTTTGATAATTATATACTATTGGTGTTAAAATATCATAAAACTATAAAGTTGGTTATTTATTAAACTAGCGAGTATCAATACACCGTATATGTTATTCAACCATTGGTGGTAAGTGCATAATTATCTGTTCACAATAATAGAATAAGATCTGAAGTAACTACTATGATATCTCATATAATTATGGCATTTGTTAATATAGGTTTTATAAAACTTATATCCTTATTGATATTTGAATTTAGTGAAATTTCAGTTGCATTCATAATATTTAGTTATCTTGTAGTTTTAGAGTTATAGTTATGATATAACTTTGAGTTTTAGATAGTTAATAGTTGAATGTCTGTTATTATTAATCTTATATATATATATTATGTTATTATACGAATTGCTTTATTATGTTTCAATATTATTAATTATATCACTTACTAAATATTTAGCTCACAATTACGTTTTTTTTAGGTCCAAAATATTGCAAATTGATAACATGCAAGTAGAAATCATTCATTTCCTATGAAGACTCCGATATATATGGCCTCATATTGTTATAGTTATAGTCATTTGTTGTGGAGTCTTGGATATTATTGTAATACCTCATATAGTTTTGGTTTCTATTAAAATAGTTTTGATTGAACCTATATCATTGTTAATATTTAGATTCAATGCAATCTCAATTATATTTCCGATATTTAGTTATCTTATAGTTTTTGAATCATGATTATGACATGATACTGAATTTTGGATAATTGATAGTTGATTGTATGTTGTTATTACTCCTGTAGATATTATATGTTATAATCTGTGTTGTTTTATTAAATTTTAATATTATTGATTATATTATTTATTGAATATTTGGTTTACCCTTACCTTTTTTTTTTTTTTTACTCTAATGTAAAGCAAATTTATAGTGTGTAACCGGATATTGTTCATTTGCTGTGTAGATTTTAGGTAGAAGCGGTTCCATAGTTTACAAGTTTTTATATTGAGAAATAGCAAGACTTTTTTACTATTTTATTATTTTTTAGAGATTTTGTCGATATTATATTCCTATAAATTTATATTATTATTGACATTTATATTATCTCTTATTTTAAATAGCATTCCCAATATCAACTATTAATTTTAAAAGATATTTATTTAAGGATCCCATTCAGTACATATGTTTTTATAGTGTACTCATTCATTGACTTAAGATCAACACTTTCATGATGGAATTTGTTGCCATATCTAATAGCTGTACAATGAATATATATATATATATATAAACATGACTTTTTATAATGTACTCATTATAACATTTCTTTTCTGCTGTTCCTCTAGGCTTTGAGCAAAAATAGAAGCAATTGTTAGAATTTGGGGAGGCTCTGAATCTGAAATGGGTGCGCAGAAGAGTGGTGAAGAAACGAATGACAGGCTGCAAACTAATGAGTTTCTGATGTGGACAGAAACTAAAATGGTGTCGGGGAGGCTTTGAAGTTCATGCAATACTGCAGAATAAAGTGAACGATTGCAGATTGATGAACAAGATGAACAACATAAGAATTCCATTATGGAAATCTGAAGTTCATGTTGGTGAAGTTCCTCTATTAGGGTGAAGAACAGATGGATGATGGCAGATTATGTTGAACAGAAAAGAAAAACACCATCATCTAAATAGTGAGCTGTTTGTGTATTATCTTGTAAAGTTTCTGTCTTTGAAGCACAAACCAAGACACAAAGATAAATTCCGTTCTATAGATGTAAGTATTGGGATCCAAACCATTCATTTGAATTATAAGAAATAATCAACGATACACAATAAACAATTAATAACGGAGCCCAAGGTGGCCTTTGGATGAGCAGCCGGGTGCTCGGTGGCGCTCTGTGGCGATGTGGTTCGGACTAGCGAAGGAGGCGGCGGGGCGTCACGCGGCGGGGAGCTGCGGCGCTCCTTTGGCCCCGGCCTTCCGGCCAGCCCTCCCGTGGGCCGATGTGGTCGAGGAGGAGAGTGATCCCGAGAGAGTCCTTTGGCGGGCGGTTTGCCAGCGCTTCTGCGGTGAGGAGAGAGTGATCCCAGAGAGAGTCCTTTGAGCATGTGGCTCTTGGCCCAGTGCCGGTTGTTTCCTTTGGACTTCTTTCTTTGCCGCTCATCTTGGTCATACTTTTAACTTTTCACCGTACGGAGGCCGAGGACGATACGGTCCCCGTCCCGAGTCTTGTGCTGGTTCTTTTCGCGGAAGCCTTAGGCGGGTCATCGTTGCCGGGCACCATCTTGCCGCGGTAGTCCGGCTCGAGATCGCATCCCTGCCCGGGAGGTTGGGCAGCTGCTGGCGGAGAGTTGCGCGATTAGAGGGCCTCCTTTTAGCTGCGGAGGAAAGGATCGCTGGACTAGTTGTGGACGCGGTTGGGCAGCATTCTCCTTCAGAGTGGCGGTCGGCGATGGACACTCGCTTTTGGGACGGCATCCGCTTGTGCCGCGGGATCGTCTCCACAGCGGCTCCCTCACGTCCCCAGCGGCGTCCTCCATCCAGGAAACGCCGGGGTAGGAGAAGCGTCGCGCGAAGGCGTTCCCAGGGAAGCGGGCCGTCGAGTACTGGCGATTAACCCGTCGCCGTTAAGTCCCGAGTTCGGTTTTTGTTGTTGTATCATGCTTGTCGCTTGTATAATGTTTGTATAAATGAGAAGCTTTTGCTTGCGCTTCGCGTCCATGCTTCCCTTATCATGCAGCGTTGTTCGCCTTTTGCTTCACTTTACTTGTCGGGTCATGCTTCGCGTTTGAGTATTGGGCCCTTTGGAGCCGTTCTGATTAAGGCCCTATACAGGCGCCCTCTTGCGTGGTGCTCGTCCTTCGTAAGAGGATGTCGTCACAGCTCACGCGTTTGGGGAGCTCGATCCGGTAAAGCGGATGTCGTCGCCAAGCCCCTGGAGCCTCTGCGAGGGCCAGCGCAGCGGTCAGGCCGCGTTAACCGGACTCCCGGGTCTAGGCCTCGGTCGCGTATAATTGCGGGAGGTGTGTCGCTCCTGCTCAAAGCGTTATGAACACCAAGTTGAGGTCTAGCCCACGACCATTGTATTTGTAGGTGCTCTCTTGTGCAGAAGGCCGTCGCACGCCCCTAAGGTTTTGTTGGCCGTAGAGTGGGTTCTCCAGAGCCCCAGGCCTATGGGTCTCGGCCGCACGGGTCGTAGGCGCGTAGCCTTTGGAATGGATCGCTTGGATCCGGTGTCTCGGCTCACAATTTGGACGCCTCGGCCGACTAGCACGGGGCGAGTCTGGGTGGTGGCCGCTGGGCCACCCAGGCGCGAAGCCATGGTGAGTAGAGCCGTCCCGAGGCCATCTAGCGTGAGGACGGAGTCCATGATGGTCTGCTCTGGACCGCTGGCAGCCAGGAGGTGGTTTTACGGACGGACGCTTGTCCTCCCGACTTAGGGGCGATCTAGGTCGTTTAATTTGATTGTGCAATGCATGCTATCGATTCACACGAATGAATATGCAATATGACAATAAGAGTGATAATGTTAACCAAAAGGCAGGAAACATGCTCAAGCACTCATCGTGATGTATGCGCGTGCGACTTACAGGTCGCTTAGTTGCATTATTGATAATATTTCCTTAAGTTGGCGGCATTCCATGTCCGCGGGACAAGTTGCCGTTACAGGCGCGACAAGCATGCGCTCCGCTCAGGAGGATTGCGGAGGCAGAGAAGAACGGCCCCTCCCATCCCGGGGAGAGTTTGTTCTGATTCGCGGTCTTTTTTGCTCTACGCTCCGGAGGACCCGGATCTCAACTTCTAGAGGGCGTGCTTTCACCCGCTTGTTGTAGTATCGCGCCACTCGGCTCTTTGGTAGGCGCGGTTCGGAGCTTATGTGCGTCCCGAACCACGAGCAAGTCCGAGACTTTCACCCGAGCCTTTGCGCGTTGGTAGTTGGGTCGAAGTGTTCGACCCGCGCAGCTTGGCATTCCCACTTCTCACGGGAACCACTTGCCTCAACCCAGGCGAGAGGTTGAAAGGCGTCTCCCTTGTTGATTCCCTCGCGATGCGTGTGATACGACCATAACGATGGTAGCTCCTCCACCCGGGAGCCCCCCGTCTTCGGTCGGGTCTTTATCCCATAAACGCAACGTGCGGTTGGTAACCGACTGCCCGTTGGTGCGCGGGTGCGCCACGGATGTGTGCACCCGGCAATCGGAGGTTCTTGTACTTTGTAAAGCGTTTCCAGTGGTGGGTCCGTTATCGATCACCACAACCTCGGGGATCCCAAAGCGGCAAACAACGCCTTGGCGGAGGAACTCCGTCGCATTGTGCTCGATGATCTTAGCGAGAGGCAGCTTCCACCCATTTCGTAAAATAGTCGATACCGACGATCGGAAATTTTCTCTGTCCATTTGCCATTGGAGAGGCGGACCAAGTATGTCGAGCCCCCATTGCGCGACGGCCATGGGGATGGAGATAGTGCGGCTCGGTGTCTTGGTGGTGTGTCATGTTGCCGTGGACGGCAACTTTCACACTTGCGGACGAACTCCATAGCGTCTCGCTTCATGGTGGGCAGTAGAAGCCTTGCCGCATGACGTTGAATGCTAGATTTTTCCATGATGTGTGATCCATTTGACCCCAAGTGTATACGCCTTGTAGCGTAGTCGGCCTCCTCAGGGGTAAGACATTTCGGGAGGAGTTAGTACCCCCGTCTGTCTGACCTTCCGTTGAATCGTGTACCATCCTGCCGCTTTCTTGACCCCGCTTGGCATCGTTGGCGTCTTCGGTAAGGTTCCCTCCGAAAGAACCGTATGTGCGGCGTCATCCAATTATCTCCCGTGTCGATCATTACTTCTTTGTCCTCGGCGTCGATCTTTGGGTGCGTTTAGGACTTCCACAGGCTCCCTCGCACCTTTCCGCGGTTACAGCGGCAGCGTCCGGGCGGCCCGGTCGGCACGTTCGTTATCGATCTCGGGATATGCTCGATCTCGAATTGACCGAACTTCGGGGATCGGGGTTCTTACTCGCGCGAGATACCTCACTAGTTGTGGGTTCGCGGCCCAAGTTCCCTTTCACTGGTTGACCACGAGCTCGAATCACTCGCCACGACCGGCGCCGCGGCGGAACACTCCCTCGCGGTCGTAGGCCCGCGAGGAGGGCTTCATATTGCAGCGTTGTTCGTGGCGGAAGGCGGTGTAGCGGGTATGTGATCTCCATGCCTTGGGCGTCAGCACAACACCCGGCTCGTGCTGCTCGGGGTCGGCCGTCCGTCCCACGTTGAGAGTCCACGGCGAGATCTCCGTCCGTCTTCTTCTCGCGTTGTTGTCCCTGCTTGCTCTGGCGTTGCCGCCCGACAATAGAAGTCCGCGGGGGCTTTGGCCTTTCACGGCGGTCGCGGCGAGAACTCGGTCGAACTCCCCGAGCTCGGCTGACCCACTTGACCAGGCCCGGCGGACGTCTCTCAGCCACGCAAAATCGTCCTCAACGGCTGATGCATTAGCACGGCGATCCGATGGGAGGCCGGAAGTAGGGGTCGTAGCTTCCCGCTCTGCATAGGCGAGTGCGGCGCCATCTTTCGAGCGTGCGGATAACGGGTTTCTACGTCGACACCCGGCTCACGTAGTACACGGTTGTTGCTTGCCCTCACGTTCCGCCGCCACTAACACGGGGGCGAGGCGGAAGGCGCGTTGCGAGGTAGAGTAGAGATCTTCTCCTTCGCGCGGTGAGCTCGGGGCGGCGCGGCTGGAAGATAAGCCAGAGTTCACACTGAATGCTTCGTCGCATTCTTCACTCCATTTGAACCTGTGTGACTTGGTTCCCCTTAGCGCCCTGAAGAAAGGCAAGTATTTCTCAGCTGACTTAGCCAAGAACCGGGAGAGGGCTGCTATCCGCCCTGTCAGCTTCTGGACTTCTTTTACTGTGCGCGGAGGGTTCAAATCGAGTATTGCCTTGATCTTCTCCGGATTGGCTTCTATTCCGCGCTGGGATACAATGAAGCCTAAGAATTTTCAGAGGTTACCCAGGCGCGCATTTGGCGGGGTTAAGCTTCATCCCATCTTTGTCGGAGGATCTGGAAGGTCTCGTCAGTCGTCGACGTGGCGGCTTGCTACCTTGCTTTGTACGAGCATATCGTCGGCGTACACACCTCCACATTCCGCCCAATTTGGAACCGAACATCTTGTTTACGAGGCGCTGGTGCGTTGCGCCCGCATTCTTGAGACCAAAGGGCATCATTTTGTAGCAATACGTCCCTTGATCCATCATGAGCAGTGTGCTCCTCGTCCTCAGGTCCCATCCAGGATCGGTTGTACCCAGTGCGCGTCCATGAAGCTTCAATGATTCGTGCCGGACGTGGAGTCCACGAGTTAGTCAATCCTTGGGAGGCGGAAAGCTATCTTTGGGGCGGGTCTTATTCACGTCGGTGAAGTCGACACACATCGCCACTTGCCATTGCTCTTTTTTACGGCCACGGCGTTGAATGACCCTCTCCGGTCTTGGACTTCTCGATAAATCCGCATCCAAGAGCCTCTTCACTTCTTCCACGATGGCGACCAACTTCCGGCGGAGTGGTTCCTCCGCCTGTGGGACGGGGTTTTGGCTCGCGTCGAGGCTGAGCTTGTGGACTATGACCGGCCCGATATCCCCGGCATGTCGTCGGCCCCCATCACAAACACATCGGAGTTGGTCCGTAGGAAGGTAATTGATCTGTCGCGATCTCCGGGTTGGAGGGATTTCCCCTATGCTCACGCACCGTTACGGATCGGAGGGATCGGCGGAATCGCCTCGATTTCCTCCCGGCCCGGGCTGTTGGAGCGACGTCTCGTCGCGGAGTCCCAGTCTTCACTTGGTCCGCAAGGTGTCGTAGGGACCGATTTGGGACAAGTAGCACGTCCGCCCCATTGCTTGATCTCTAGAACTTCTCCCACTCCCCAAGGGGTGGGAAATTTCACCATAGAGTGCGGGATGGATGTGGCGCCGAAGGCGAATCGAGAATGGTGCAGTATGGCATTATATACGGACGGAAGGTCGCGAGGAACGCCAACTCGCGCGTCATGGAGCGCGGTGAGTCCCATCGTGACTTCGATCGTATAATCCCTTGTGACCGGAGCAGGCTCGTTGTCAACCGTATAATGAGTCAGTTCTTTGTCCTCATTTGGCTACATTTTAGTCCCGGTGGTGAAGCCTTGATGAATACGACAAATTTTGTGAGCTTCCATTTATCAATGAAGACCCGTTTGCCCGGTAGTCATCACCACAGCGGCGAGGGCGATACAACAAGGGGGTCAGTATGGGGAAGTTACATGTGCCATGTCTTATTTGCTAAAGCTAATAGCGTCATTTCTAACCCCTAACCGCAGCACTCTTTGGAAGCTATTTCATGTCCGTGCACAGCGTTCGCGGTGTCGGCGGAAGAGATCATGTGGACTACGCCGGCCGCGTGCGGGCTCTTGGTGGCTCATTTGGGTTCTCCGTCGAGAGGGCAAGTTCTTGCCCCGAGCCTTTCCGCGAATCTCTTGAAGTGTCTCACTTAGGATCGGATCTTCAATCTCCTGCTGCGAGTGTGCGGTTCTCGATTGGAGTGCCCAGGATAGCGGTGGTATTGGCGGTACTTTGTCTCAGTCGCTGCAGCCAGGACCCTTGGGTGTCTTTGGCCACTTGAAGAATCTTTCATCCTGGATGCATCGCCCGGGATGTTTGTGCGGCTATCATTCGGCGGGGTCGGAGAGGCCCTTTGTAATCCTTCTTAGGCCCGTGGTCGTTTCTTGCGCTGCGGCGCTCCATGAAGGCGGGCATGTCGCCGTCCCTCTTTCTTCCTCAGGCTCGGAGGTCTCGGGCGATCCGCCCGCCGGGGCGTTTTGCTTCGTTAGCCTCTTCGGGCCGTGATATACGCCGGCAATGGTCTCGCCTCCTGAAAGTCTGCGGGCGAGTGCGGCAGTGCTTGAAGAAGTCCCCCCGCCAAAGTGGCGATGAAGGCCTTGAGCTTCGGTTCGTCGGAGAGGTGCGGGATCCGTCGCGCCTCGGTGATGAAACGGTCGAGGGCCGCTTGAGGCTTTCATCGAGTCTCTGGCGGAGGCGGACTAGGTGCCATGGTTGTCTCTCCTCACTTTCTTGGAGGCGGGCGCTCGAGGAAGCTATCGGCGAGCTCGTCGACGAGCATATGGAGTTCGGGAGGCCATGGAGACCGAGTAGCGCGTCGCCCCTAAGGGTGACGGGGAAGCTCGACACATCGAGGCCTCGCTTGCCCCTTGTAGAGTGAGGTGGGTGCGGGAAACGATTGAGATGGTCCATGGGATCCTTGCTTCCGTCGTATCCCTCCATGGCCGCATTCCGAACTTGCTTGCTCACTTGCGCCGTGTCCCAGCAGTCCATGGCGGCGACTGCGGAGATTGGTGGAGGAGGCGTGGGCTTCTCCTTGTGCAGGTGTCCCACGACACCTTGACTTTCTCCTCCATCGAAGGATCCGTAGAGCCCCTTCGCGCATTGAGGACGGCGCGAACTCGAGTGTTCCCAGGGGTTAAATGCAGTGCTTGTCGGGGTGGCGGCTCTGCATGGGAGGCGCGCTCCCCATCGGAGCCCGCGGCGGTGGTCTCCGTTGCCGCGCGAGTTGCGGAGAAGCGTCCTTACAGGTTGTCCTCTGTCGTCATCGGCGGGCGACTTTCCGCCTCATTCGGCCGTTTCAGGTGCGGGCCAGGGGCGCTGCGTGGTCAAGTCGATTGGCTCGCCTCCTGCGAGTGGTCTCTCGACGCCTTTCTTTCTTGGAAGTTGAGGCACTCGGGCCGCCAGAGGCGGCCGAGGCACGGGGGTCCGGTGTTCGCAGATACGGCGAGGGAGGATCTCCTTCGGGCGTCTAACTCCCGCGGCAGTGGCGGGAGCCCGGCTCGGTTGGTTGTTCGCTTGGTTCCCAAAGTGGAGGACTCCATCACGGGCCGGTGGTCTCCACCGCGGAGCAACTGCGCTCAAGGTGTTTACCGTGCTTGGTTGTTCAGTTCTTGGTAGGAAAATGACACTTGGCTTTCGATTTCCACGAGACAGGCGCCAATGTTGCGTCCGGGCCCAAGGTTGTTTAATGGATTAAGGAGCGCCCAGTTCAAGCGCGCGGGGCTGCGGAAGAAGGATCGGTCTCCGTCTCTGAAACTGGACTGCACAACACAAACAACAAATAAGAGGTGAAGGGTGCAGCGGGATTTCTCCCACTGAGGCCACTCCGACGCTCAAGTCGGCAAATTCCCATGATTGACGGAAATCACGCACGCTAAGGTGGTGCGCGTAAAAATCTTGTGATGCGTAAGAAGAACTTATGTGGTGATGAGGAGAAATGCGGTGGCGGGTGATGGAAGGCACGGCTTCCTTGGTGCCTTGCGATGAGTGGCTAACTTTCCGCTTGGCGGGATGAGAAGAAGGAGAACGATTTGGCCCAATCCCGCTCGGAGGATTGGAGCCTTATGGAGGCCGGATTAGTGCTTGGGATCCAAGGTAACCCTTAGTACGCAAGGTCGCGAGAACCGAGAAAATCGTTCTCGAGTTGGAATCCAAATTGAGCGAGAATCCCTTTTCTGGCGGAGGGTGAGGGCGCTTATATGCCTCCTCCCTTTGGACTCTTGGGCGCAAGACGCCCGTTGCAGGTCGTCGCGTCGTTGTTGGATCCTTGATCCTTGACCGCCTGGTCCCGCCGGGTTGTCACGATAGCGTGCTGACGCGGCTGGCATCTTGTCTGTTGATCACGCTCGATTTTCCTTGAAAGGAGTGGTTGGCCGTCTGCAGACGGCGGTGATGGCGTTGGCGTGGCGCCAGCCATGCCTCTATTAGCTAGCCTTCGCCCCTTCACGCTTTTATTCGGCGCATTTAATGCGGCTGCAGTTTCGTTGGCGTGACTTTGCGACCATTCCCGTTGGGTGAGGTGGCCAGCTTTCTCGCGTGCTCCTCCTTTTCTCAGGGGCCGCTGTTTGCTTTGTGGGCCTGGATCTGTTCTCATGGGCCGGAACATGGGACCCAACATAAAGTGTTATGATAGCCAACACAAAGTCCTTTATTTATAGCCTTCAAAAAAATCATAGGATGTCATTTAATATGTTTTGCCCATAAGATTAAAACTACCAAACTCAGCTCAAAATAATTTTCTTATTATCATAAATTTTAATTATTGGACTTTTACTGATTACAATTATATCTATCAATATAATGTAATTGACCCCGAGAGATTAAGATTAATTATGAAATTCCTTTACATAGAAATAATTTTTTCCTATCTTTTCTTCACACTTTATTCATATGAGCCATTGGGTTGAAATAAAATCATTGACTAAAACCTAAATTCGTACCCTTCTTAATTTTTAATCTGTATAATAATTAGATTTTAAATTATTTCTAAAAATAATTTTTACAACTAGCCAATTTGATTTTAAATCCAATATATATAGATTTAAATATAGCATCTCAACATAAGACTGGTAAATTCCTTATTGAGTATTTATATAAATTAATTTATCATACATACAACCCAATTTAATTAAGTCAGTCAAAATACTAATATATAATAAATAAACATATATAATTATATCAGGTAAAATTGTGTTAAATAGCATTCCCAATATCAACTATTAATTTTAAAAGATATTTATTTAAGGATCCTATTCAGTACATATGTTTTTATAGTGTGCTCATTCATTGACTTAAGATCAACACTTTCATGATGGAATTTGTCGCCATATCTAATAGCTGTACAATGAATATATATATATATATATATATATATATATATATATATATATATATATAAACATGACTTTTTATAATGTACTCATTATAACATTTCTTTTCTGCTGTTCCTCTAGGATTTGAGTAAAAATATAAGCAATTGTTAGAATTTGGGGAGGCTCTGAATCTGAAATGGGTGCGCAGAAGAGTGGTGAAGAAACGAATGACAGGCTGCAAACTAATGAGTTTCTGATGTGGACAGAAACTAAAATGGTGTCGGGGAGGCTTTGAAGTTCATGCAATACTGCAGAATAAAGTGAACGATTGCAGATTGATGAACAAGATGAACAACATAAGAATTCCATTATAGAAATCTGAAGTTCATGTTGGTGAAGTTCCTCTATTAGGGTGAAGAACAGATGGATGATGGCAGATTATGTTGAACAGAAAAGAAAAACACCATCATCTAAATAGTGAGCTGTTTGTGTATTATCTTGTAAAGTTTCTGTCTTTGAAGCACAAACCAAGACACAAAGATAAATTCCGTTCTATAGATGTAAGTATTGGGATCCAAACCATTTATTTGAATTATAAGAAATAATCAACGATACACAATAAACAATTAATAATCACAAATAATGAAATAATATACGATCTTACATAGAAAATCTTATTTAGAATAAGAAGGAAAAACTACAGGACGATATGTTCAAAATATCTCTACTATATATAAATTTAGTTACACAAACCCTCAAAAAATATAAAAACTCAACACCTTATATCAAATAAATCGAACAACAATGAGTACAAGACGAAAGAGTATAAATATGACTGATAAAATATTCTTTTTAACTCTAAGAATAGCATACACAATGTTGACGGAGATTAAAAACCAATTCGAAACTCAATCGAATACTCGAATTTTCCTCTTCTCCCCTTATCTATCTTTCTCCTCTTTTTCTCACTGTATTGATGCTCTCCGGACTCAAAAATGCAAAATGATTAACCCTAAAATGCGTAAGTGTGTTTTTATATTGTGCACTAGCGCTCGAGCGCGCGAGGAACACTAGATTCTACGATTTGAGACCTCAAGTGCAACCCTACTATTTTCAATGTCTGGAGTGCCTCTGCCCCCGCCTGCAGCTTTTAGCACTATGGGTGCTCGTCGAGTGCATCTGCGCACGTGTATCCCTCAGACGAGCTACCAAACGGCATATTAAATAGATATGAGTTAATACGGAAGTGATCCATAACCCCACACTGAGAATAAAGAACGGCAATAAGGGCAACACTTGATTTATAAATCAGGAACTTAAATTTATAATGAAGAAATCAATCACCCAGACAGTTTTTGGGTATAGTGTCAACTAGACTAGCCTGTTGATTATCATAACGAGCCCATGAATAGTAATCCCAAAAATGAGAAAATATTAATTGGCCCATTAGGCCTAAACCCGAAGAATACAGAGTTCGGTCTTAATCCAACTCTAGTCAAAATAACAAGCAATCAAGTGATCGGACGATTACTGAGCAAATTGGGTTATATGTCCGAATAGCTGCATATCCAAATGTCAGGACATGCAGTTAATCCAATCAAATGGTTAATCGATCTAAGCAATTTGTATACTCTACAATTAATACAAATAAAAGTTTCCGAATAAATCAGCATTAACTGCTCATCATTATCAGTTTAATATTTAGGCGTTAACCGTCTCTAGACAACCATATATTCAGAACGTATAAAATAGTGGTTGAACTAATCAATTTTTGACTAACCTGACAATTCAAATTGTTACCAATTATGCCGCTTCACCAAACTGCTATTAACTAGCGATACAGTTATAAATATGCCCCACTTTTCATGAAAAGGGGACGGATTGTAAAAAAATAAGGATGGAGCCTAGCCCCTTAACATACCTATTTTTCTACAAAATATGTAGCCAAGTTTTCCATCTCTCTTTCTTATTATTTTAGTCTCTCCCACATTTTAAATTTTTAGAAAGTTTACCAAGTTAACTGTCATAAAAAATATCAGAAAGCGAGTCTCAATTCCTTTAAATTTTTATTTACTGTTGTGATGTGTAATATCCAAAGAAAAAGTTCAATAATCTAATCCAAATTTATTCAAATCATAAAGTAGATTCTAGACATACATTAACCGTACATTTGGTTAAAGGGAATAGAATTCTATTCCCTCATTATTCCTGACGGAATAAATATTCTTCTGTTTGATTGTAATTTAATCAAAAATAAATATTCTCATAAATATATATATTCCCACATATGTGGGAATAAAAATTATGACCTTTCATTAGGTATTTTTTAATCCCACAAATATGAAAATAACTATTCCCATAGCCATTATTATTATTATTATTATTATTGTTGTTGTTGTTGTTGATGTTATTATTGTTATTGTTATTACTATTGTTATTGTTATTATTATTATTATTATTCCTACCTTGTTCTTTATACTATTATACAAATTGAATAATAGAATACTAATTTCCACCTTAATCTATTCCAATAACTAAATATATGAATAACAATTCTCAACTATATTCTCGTCATATTCTATTCCCTCAGAATAACTATTCTATTCCCACCTTATTCCATTCTAGTAACCAAACGTACCATAATAATAGCTATGATTACATTACAACCATTGGATAAGACACTAATTTTTCCAATCTTAGCCTTATAATAGAAACACAAAATTAAAAATAATCTGAAATTACGTGTATTGAATATAGATACAAAAGAAACAGAGTGTTCTTGTTGTAAAACTGATCTGTGCTTGTAATCATCAGTAGGCTTGCTTCTTCTGCCTTGGATCTCTGAATCGGCAAGGTAATAAATTGATTTACTGTTACCATTGTGATAATATTTTATGACGGTAACTTAAATCAAAGTGGGCATGCAACAGATGAACTTAATTGAATGTGGTCCTGCAATAAAATGATTTCTACAGAATTTCTGTGTTGCTTGCACTGCAGTTGCTACACATTTGTATTAGTTAATTCAGCTACAGTAGTGCAAAATCAAACAAATTGTGACTAATATTAATCACAGCAGCTTGTTTGTTACTTGCGACGCGGCATCCTCTGCGCGAAGTGTTTTGTAGCTGCAACAGAAGCTTTGCTGTGTAACCCATGTCTTGCGGAAGATCCAGTGATCTTATCGTGAGACATCTTCCAGTGCCAATACATCTCTAGAATTGTGATGACAGCGCCATAATATATTTTGACAGCGATTTCAAATCGTTTTTATGGGCTTGGACAACAACCATCTCGCGATACATCTTCCAGTGTCCTGATACACATTAATATAAGATCTCTGAATTTGTAATAGTAGTGTCCGTGGGGTCATGGATTATTTTCATGTGAGTCCATACCCATTTGACGTGCCAATCAGTGGTAAGGACGAAGAGTATTTTCGTGCGCGTGAGCAAGGCCCGAAGGGCGCCTAAGGCCTCAATTCAAGAAAGGGCACACTTGAGCCACCCCGAGGGGCTCCTAAGACGCTGATTTACTAATGGGCATGCTCAAGGGCGCCCGAAGTGCAGTTTTCCAAGGCACCCGCACTTGAGGCCCGTGCTTGAAGCCCACCTAGCGGGCTCTTGAGTGCAGCTCAAAGTGTAAACATGTACCGATGTATTTTTAGGATTAAACTACTTATAATTTATAGACCAGAGGACGCCGTCAGCGAGAGAAAAAGAAGAGAAATGAAGAGAAAAAGGAAAAGAAGAAAATTCAAGCATCTTGTTGAATTTCGAATTGTGTTCCAATCTCCATCGATCCTGGGTACACTATTTTTGGAGTTGAGAAGAATATTTTACCGATTTTTTTCTACTCTTTCGTCTTGTACTCATTGCTGCTCAGTTTGGTTGATACAAGGTATTGAGTCCATATATTATTGAAATTTATATAACCGAAATATTATATAGTGAAGATCTTTTCAGGCAAATCGTCCCGTAGTTTTTCTTCCTCATTCTGCAGAGGATTTTTCACTTAAAAATTGTACATTGTCTAGTTATTTGTGATTGTTGTTTACTCATAGTATGTTGTTGAATATTTTTTTGCGGTTTAAATAATCTGGTTCGGATCCCAACAGTGTCATAATATATTCTAATAGCAATTTCAAATCCCTTTTATGGGCTTGGACAGCAATGGATCTGGTGTTTGTTTAATTGATAAATTTCTTTGTTTTTGTGATTCTGTGCTCTGCAGATCGTCTAATGAAAGTTCTTTCTTCCACAATTTCTCTTCTGCAGAATTTCTAATGATTTCATTTGAGATATTTATCAAGCCAAGTGGTTAAATGATCATATCAATCTGTGGTTGCTGTTACGATCCTTCTCAATACTTTGCAAATTGGATGAAAGCAGGTTCTTTATAAGCACAAGAAGTTTCATGCCGATTAGTTTGTGATGCAGGAGCTGAACACGCGGACCGCCTGGAACTCGCTGGTGAGTGAACCAAGTCACTGCCCGGACCACACACGCACAGTCCTGCTCCACATTAGGGTCAAGTTGTGCATTCATGTGACATTTCCTAGCTATCGATGGCCCATTTTCAAGGAGTTTTTTTCCCAACAAGCTTCATTAATAGTGGAGCAGTTTCTACCGATCAAAGCATGAATTCCAGCATGGCAAAGGCTCCAAAGGATGAGTGGCTTCACAACTCGTGCCCCAAAGACGACATCCATGCATCACATTCAGCTGGGACTATAAATCAGCCCTACATCTTTAATAATAAGGCATTGAAGTCAATTCCCTTTATTATAGGGTCTTACTCTTTATTGCGTGATTGATTCTTTTAATTGATTAGTATGTCCCGATTACTTAGATGAGTGATTTTTCAGAAAGATTAAAGAAAAGTTGGGTGAGTCTCTTTCGATCTTGAATGAGATGATTGAAATAGATGTAATCCTCAATTTTTATTATTGAATTTTGATATCATTAGTATAATTTAGAGTTAATTTAAAAATATTTGTATAAGAAAAATTGAGGTGAAATTTGATTGTAGGAATTAGGCCCAATGTATGAAGGGTATCGACTCGCGCTCCTGTGTGTTTGAGGTAAAAGTCGCACGTCTAATGTGCATAGTGTTCATGAGTATAGTGGTAAATTTGTGACATCTAATGTGCGTCTGTGTCACACTCATGTGTATGTTTTTTGGTAAAATGAGTGATGCCCAAACTACACCTACGTAGCACTTATGCACAATTTAGATAGAATATTAGTACCTGATGCGGCGCTTGTGCATCATTTAAGCAAATCAATGACTTTTTATACATGCTTATTCGGCGCTTGTGTGTCGATTGGATTATAAAAGTGTATCTATGCATACTGTTAGTCAATTTGCGAGAAAAGGAGAAAGAAGAAAGAGAGAAAAAAGATGAAGAAGAATATGAGAGAGAAAGAGACAGATGAAGATTTCAAAACTAAATCTTGCAAAATCTATTAGATTGAAAGTTGAAGATGAGTATTCTAAATTTATTCTTTAGCCTGTTTTCTAAATTCTTTAATTTTGTTTATAATTCTTATTTTGATATACATATATACAATCTTTTAATTTTCATATTTTGAATATTATTATATCAATATGATTTTTATCGATGAGTTGAAATTTTATTTAGTTTTACAAAATGTTTGAATATTTTGTTCGATTTGCATAAAATAAATAAATATTTAAAATATTATATTTTTATACATGAATACTTATTAAATAAAAGTTATAAAACTTATACATTTGGCCTTACATGTGTTAGTCCATATAAGTGTCTTGGTAAAACTCTATTTTAAAATTATGAAATAAGATATTTGTTTTTTTATAAAATAAAAAATTTTATATTTGTACTTTTTTAGAGTGAAAAGTTTTGTAAACATGGAGCTTTGTGTTTGTATGTTTGTTAGAAGCTTTGCATTTGTATTTTTTCATTGAGTGAAAAATTTTTATATTTAAACTTTTTTTTAAAGAAAAAAAAAAATTTTGTGATTTGATATAGAATTTACTATTTGGTATTTTATTTAAAAACTATTGTATAGAATTAATGGAATATTATCTTTGTATGTTCCTAGAGTTAACCCTTTGATTCATCTGCACATAATTCACCGGTCATTAGTTCTCCATTTTTAGCATGTTTTGGATTTTCAAAAGTTTAACTGTATTATGTTTGTTATTTAAAATAGTTTGACATATTGAGTTTTGCATATTTAATTTGATATTTAAATTTATCTGACATAGACTTTTGAGCCTTTTAGCTTTGTGATATTTGGATATTTAGATAATTTCTTACATTCTAATTATTTAATATTTGTATATACATTACGAAGTTTGTGTATAAAATTAAATTTGGACATTTAATATTTAGGCATTTGACATATTTAAATTATTTGATAAATTGGATTTTTACATGTGTTTTATTATTTTTTATTCATTGATTTATTTTATGGACATATTTTGTTATCATATATATGTATATATTTGTTGAGTTTTAAAAATATATGTTTTGTTATCATACATGTGTTTTATGATACATATGTTTTGTTATCATAATTTTGTTGTGAACACATATTGTAGGCATGTTTTGATATCATGATTTTATCTTATTTTCTAACACTTCATATTAGAGGGTTTAGGCTTGTAGAAACTCGGATCAGAAAGATTAAAGACATTTGTTATTATTTTGATATTGGATATGCTCTTGAATTCGTTTGAGTTTATATGAAATAATTAATAGTTATTTTATTTATAATTTAGAAATTATATTTATAGTATGAATATTTGTATAAACTTTACGTTATCTATATTGGTTGTCCGGTTGATATTTTTCTTATGAATTAATTTAATATGAGCATGTTAATATATATTATTTATTTAATGACTGGATAGGGTTAGTTCGACTAAATTTTATATCCGCTATTGATTTTGAATGTCATGTCTGTTTTGAATTTATTAGTTTGTTAAATTTAATTCGATATTTGAGTTATTTGAATTTTAATCAATTATTTAAAAAAATAATTTAAGATATTTAATTACTTATTTAATTATTTACGGAGGTAAAAATCATGACAGTGGGACTTTTTGTTGCCGTTGAGCTCTCCCGGAAAGGCTGTGCTATTGATGAAAAACTATCCGTTGATGCACAGATGGGTAGTTGGGGCGGTTGGATCCTTTGCCCGGGCAAACCCCAAGCACGCCCAAGCAGCAAAGTACGTGCTGCCGTACACCCTGCTCGACAGAATGTCGGAGACCCTCGTTTTGGGTGTCTGCGTTGGCTTTAGTAGGCCAGATCATGGGATTAGCTGGGTCCCAACCTTGTTTTGGCCTGTCGATTTTCTACAACCATCGCTCTAATAAAATTTCAACGTAAAAAAAAAAAAATTATAGTTTAATGTATCAAATACACATTATATGTAAGACTCGAAATATAATTGGATTCATAATTTTAATAAATGTGGGTATATTATGTATTAAAACCCACACCCAATACTCAATTAAATTCTAAAATAACTCAATGTAAGCACCCAATCAACTCGAATAAAGACAATCAATAAAATAATCAACAATCGATACTAAAAATCAACTTTAACAACATGAATAGAAGAATTCACAAAGTCAATCAACATAAAGAATTTTCTTTCAAAATTTTATTAATTCCTTTATTTTGAATTCAAAACTTCAACGTGTAAATTTTTAAAATATTAAAATCTGGAAATCTAAAATAAATTAGATATTTTTTAAAAAATCGTCATACTTCTTCAATTTAGCATATAAACTCCTTTCCTGAAACATTTAAATGATTCATACTCTTCATAACTTTTCGATAGTTAGTTATTAAAGTACAATCTGAACAATCAGATACTAAAAAACCAAGTAGTCCAATTTACACCTTGCAAATAACATATAATAGAGTTTTCTTTCAAAATTTTATCAATTCCCTTATTATGCATTATACAAAATTTATTCAAAAACTTCAACGTGTAAATTTTTAAAATATATAAAAGTTATATTCTGAAATTTACAGTATGTAGGTTGTTAGTATAATTTTTTATAGAAAATCAGCAGACTCATACTTCTTCAATTTAACATATAAACTCCTTTCCCGAAACATTTAGAGTTCAATCCTTAGATGCGATTTATACTCTTCATAACTTCTCGAGTATATCAGAATATGACTAATGAACACCACCACAAATTTTTCGAGATAGGGTTAGAATACTCAATTAATCAAATTTCTAAAAATTATAGGGGCATTAGTTAACCCAAAATATATAACCAAAAATTCATAATCCACATACCTCGTTTGAAAAGCTGCCTCTACGGCATCTTCCTTCTTAATCCTCAATTAATGATAATCAGAACGAAAATCAATCTTTGAAAATACTCGGGCCTCTTGTAATTAGTCAAACAAGTCATTAATTCTCGAAAACAATTGGTACTTATTTTTAATAATAATCTTATTTAACTCTTGATAATCTATACACAACCAAATAGACACATCCTTCTTCTTTATAAATAATATCAAGGCACCCCATAGAGACATACTAAGCCAAATGAAACACTTTTCTAATAACTCTTACAATTGTTGCTTCATTCTTTAAGTTCCATTGATTCCTATCTATAAGGAGTCTTTGATATAGGCATCGCTCCAAGTATAATATCAATTTCAAACTAAATCTTTCAGTTTGCCATAGTCTCAAAAGTTCTTGTAGCAAAACATTCTCAAAATCACATACCACCGATATATCATTCGCTGATACGCTATGACTCCCAATTGTGCTTGTATAAACCAAATAAGCTTAACATCTACTCTATTAAATGACAAGCATGCAACGTCAAAATTGTGTATATAAATTGTTTTTATATTACTTCTTGAAAATAAAATAGTTCACATCTCGAATAAAAAAATGTACCCTCTTATGAAAATAATCTATACTAGTATGATAATTAACCAACCAATCCATACCTAAAATTATATCAAAAGCATACATGTCTAACAAAATAAAATATACTATTAACTCTAACTCATGGACACAAACAATACACTTAGGTACACAATATTTGTGATCAAAGATGATCCTATAGTTGTTAACACTACTAATGAAAAATTCATATTTCTTCAAAGTGATAATAAATATCAAACAAATTTAGATGACACAAATGAATACTACGAATCCAAAAGCACATAAGTAGAAGTTTCAAAAATGGTGAGTTCACCTTCCATCATCGTGGGCAATACATCCGCATCTTGGGCCATTACTGCAAAGGCTCTTCCCGAAACACTTGGCTTTCTCGTTATTTATTTCATTGGATGAAAGTGGTCTTTAATCATGTGACCGATTTGGCCGCAATTAAGATATGCTTCCAAGACCTTATAGCATGGTCTTCCACAACGAGACTTCCACAATGAGGGAACACGGGTATTAATTCTAAAGGGCCCGGCACACCTTGGAGTTCAACTCCTTTTTCCCTTTGTCCATCAACTTTAATCTTTTACGGGATCCTCCCTATCTCAAACTCTAACCTGCTCGACTAATCGATTTCTTCTCATAAAACTTCTCTCGTTCCAATTCTCATTCAAATAGGAAAGTCCAATCCAACACATCTCCATAGTTCATCGACTTAGGTGAGCATCAAGTGCGGTTAATTTAGAAAGCACGCTCGATCTCCACTCAGGTAACAATCAGGTTGGACCTTCCTGCCCGGAGCACACATGGCCAAGCGTTGGGTGCCAATCAAATATCTATCAACTCAATATGATTCAATCTAAATTTGACTTTTAATCTAAATTTCTTTTTCATTTAACCTCAACTTCAATTTTTTTAATTTAATTAACTATTATTAAAATAAATTCAAATTTAAACCTTATATTTCCCTTCCACCTTTCAATCGCTAGATATTAATTAAACGGTTGAAAGTTAATAACAGTAAAAAAATTATAAAGAACATATAAGTAACCTTTTATTATTTATTTATGTTATATATATTTAAATATTTTAAAGATAATAGTCAATTTTATTTTATACTTTTTAAAATATTAACTTTATGGGTTGATTCTTCGAGAAATAATGTATAGGATGCAGGAAAAAAGCACTGCTACACAAGTTGCCGTGCCACCAAACTCTTAGGCCTCATAATCATAATGTCCTTGTCATAATAAATCAAACCACGAAACAGTTGCCTTCTGAATTTATAATAGTAATAAAGTAAAAGGTTACGGTTCATCCATCAATCAATTAATAGAATTAAATCGGTTAACTAAGAAGGCAACTGGGCTCACTCACCTTCACGAAAGCCTTTAATCAATAGATGGCCTAAGCACAAGCCATTTTCATTTCATAATTTATAGTAAAGTTGAGTTTGGAGATTAAATTTATTCTTATTTACTAGATTTTTATTTTTAAATAAAATGAAAAACGTATCCAACCGTTAATACCGTCACCTTATGATTTCATCTTTAAAAAGATTTCTTAAATAAAAAATGATGTCTTCCCACTTATAATAAAAAATTAGACAGCACTGTATTATCTCATAGTAATTGAATAAATAGTGATATTCTATTTTGATATTCTCTTACTTTGATATCTATAAAAATATTCAAAGTATCACATAAATTGATAATTGATAGCGGATATTCATTTGCAATATATTATTTGGTTATAAAATGACCATTAATAATAAATATTACCTAAAATATTGATTATCAAAATAATAATAATAATAACTAATTTTATATAGACGAGTGAGTTTGCTTACCTACCGCTCAACAAGGCATAATATTAATTGCAAACTCAGTTTCCCACAGCCCTCACCTCTATCCTACAACTGTAATTAAATATTGGAGTTGAAATAATGCATATAGTGGGCCTTTTGTAATAAAATGAGTTTGTCCGTTTCAATGTGTTTGTAATGGTTAGGTCCCTCGACTAACCAAATCCCACAATTAGAAGTGCTAAATTTTTGGTTTATTTACAAAGTGTAAATACACCTTATACCAAATTTATTTGAGAAAGGATTTCTTTATCTCTATTTTGTATATTTAAACAGTAGATATTGTGGGTATTTTTATATAATTCAATATCAATATACTTATATGTATCAGTAACAACAGAGATCTTAGAGCGGATACTAATATTGTTAGTATATATTGATATATTTTACTTAAAAGGTCATGGTTATGATCCTAAATTCTTTAATATTGAACATTTTATTTTTCAAGTGAAATCCCCTGGTATATGAAAGAATAAAAATATGCTTTTGTTTTTCGAAAGATATTCTACCACCGATAATTCCACGCCATCAACCGCTCGTGTGCACCGGCCCATCCCCGGCAACCCACATCATTGCTATCCGAGTTACCCACTATTTTTCAACCACCCATCATTCACTAGGAGTATAAGGGGATGTTTCTTGAAGGTAATATTTATTTATTTTTTGTAAAATAAATAATACTATATTTATTACCACTTTATTTCAATAATATCTATTTTCTTTTTTTAATATATATTTGATTCCAACAACTAGTGTATGTATATATTTTATTTTTCTTTCATCGTTGGCTGTTAGGGTTAGTGGTGTTAACTTCAAGTAGCAAGTGTCAAGCTGACAAATGAAAAAATAAAATAAATATATATTATCTTAAGCTATATTATTATTATTATTATTATTATTAAATTTAATGATGAAAGAAAAGCAGTCCCCACGGCGGCCTTGCGATTTATGGCCTATTTATTGCTTTGCAAAGTCCAGTCGCCATCAACGCCGTTCGTTCGACTCCCGTCGGCCGGAAGCGTGTGCTATCACCGCCCAACGTTTCCGACGAACGCTCTTATAAGTACAACGAAGGGAAATTCTTATCCCCATAATCGTGCATGGCTGCTCGCTTTATTCTTCTCTTTCCTTCTGAGCAGAGAAAAAGACCGGCATATTCATAAAAATGAGCTACTCAATCTCTTACTTTAACACTATTATAATTATTTCGATAAAAAAACCCTCATAATTACTTAACAAATAGGATTAAATATTGAATAGAAAATTTATAATTTATATTAAATAATTATTTATTATTTAATATTTTTTATCTAACTTCTAATGATCACCAGTAAATAACTATATAATTTTTTTTAAAAAAGGATCATAACAACTGGCTTCTTAATTATAATTATATATTTTTAAAAAAATAAAAAATTATAATTATTATTTTAAAAATATATATAAATTAATTATTTTTTTGGTAAGTAATAAATTAAATATATAATTATTATTTTTTAAAAAATTATAAATTAATTATTTTATTAAATAAAAAATTATAATTATTCCCTTTAAGGATAGTATAACTCGTAATACGACAATCCATCTTCCCTTGCCAAAATGGCTCTTCAAATTTAGGTGAGACGAAACAAAGGACGTAAATGCACGCAGAGGCGAGTACGGCACAATTGCAGCGCAGCGGTGGAGTATGTCACATCAAATATAAATCATTCACGTGACACCACATGATCACTACAAAATAAATAATAACCAATAGGAAACCTCCACGTCTATTTTGTATGACCAATGATGCGAAAAAGTATTTTGTTGGACTAATCATATTAAGTTATTAAAAAACTATATGTATTTTTTAAAAAAATTATTATTTTATTTGATATATTAAAAATAATGAATAAAAGTCGAGTTAGTAAAATATTTTTTTAAATCCTAAATATGGAGATATTTTTGATTGTATAAACATATATGTACTTTTATTCTATAGTAATTGATACTGATATTATTTTTATTTCTTAACTTAATTTATTCGATAAAAATATGAAAAGAAAAGTCTTTATATTAGGAATTAGATTATACTTTTTATTTTTCCTCTCTATAGAAGATGGAGAGATGAATTGATCAATTCATTAGGTCGGGAGTAACGGGACTTGAAACGGTTAAATTTTGATCGTTTATTTTAAATAGATAATTATAATTTAACTATTTTTTTAAAAAAATTATTAAAATTAATTATTAAATTATAATCATCTATTTAAAAATAGACGACTTAAATCTTAAAGGTAATCCCTCATCTCTTTAGCAACTAATAACAAAATTGAAGTCCTAATCTCCTAATGTGTATACCCCCAACAACTAATAAATCAATGGCATTGTTTATTTTATTTCTTCAAGTTTTCTAAGATTGAAATCTTCTTTTTGGGTTGGTTTCATGATTTAAAGTAACGAATCTATTGAAATCAAAGTAAAAAGAAGGTATATAAATTGGGATAATGACTTTATATGATGATATTATTTATGGTCAAATCTTACCTCCATTTTACTATTCTTTCGATTGCAATGAGAAATCACTAAATCTATCACATGCATTTGAAGAGGCTAGCTTATTTAAACCTACATCTACTGTTCTAAGTCACTGTCACACCTTCCTCTATTCAATACATTCAATTAATTTTTGACTTTAGTCAAAATTATACTTTAAGATTGTTAGGTACGAATCAAAATAAAATCGGCCTAATCTGTTACCATGAAGAGCCCACAAACCATCAACCTATGGAGAGATATGGATTAACCGAGTTATTAGGATCGAAACAAAAAAAAATCTAATCAAGCCACTAAATATCTGAATGACTAGACTATTAGTAATATAAAAAATTAAAATGTCAAACAATAGCATGGTTAATAAATTTGAATAGTTAATCTTAACAAATGGTATAGGAACCGAATGATAAACAGTCAAATCAAATAAACAGTTAATATACATAACAAATAGATGTTAATTTTAGAGCTTATATAATACTTATATCATTCAATTCTTAACCAACGTAACTTTTTAGTTAATGTACAATCATACTTCTTTAAGATGAGTATACTGATTGATAATAAAATTATAAATATACCTATTTTCCTTAAATAAGTGAACCAAATCCAACCCACTTATAAGAATTATAAATATATAATTTTAATCCTCTATATACTTATAAATTTCGAACAATATGGAGTTAAGTTTTTCATTTCTCATACTCTCTTTAATCCTCACCCTCTCTTAATTTTTTTATTTTCTTAAAAAATTTCTAATTTGAGCATTAAAAAATATTTTGGAGATTAAATTTTACATTTCTTAACATCTTATTAATTATTGTGGTATATAAAATTTGAAATAAAATATTTGATTAATCAACTCCATTCTATTCAAATGACTATCTACATTTAAGGTTTGCATTGTTAGCATCGTTTATAAAAACACGATGAAACCATTTGTTCTCAACCTGATTCTGCTCACAAGATTATCCAAACTCAAGATACGCATCAAATATTGAAACCACCAAAAAAAATAAGGAAACGCCTATTTATAACAAGTTATGGTGGAGCGAGCTACCTCAGCTATGGATCATGAATGAGTTCATTTTTGCTATCTTGGTTTTTAAATCTTAACCTCCATTAAAGAACACACATACATCTCCTAAAAAGAATCCCAAGTTTTTACCGCAGCCGATCAACCAGAAAACCTTGTTGACGGTTGCCGAGAATCCTAATTGAGGCATTTTGCTGTGAAAATGGCGGTTGAGTTAACTGGTTCGACGAGCAGTAGGAGGAGCTGGGCATCTGCGAGTTTCCGGGAAGGTTGGACGTCGCCGGCAGATATGTTCAGTAGGAGCATGAGGGTGGTGGAAGACGACGAGGAGGCGGAGCTGCGGTGGGCCGCCATTGAGCGGCTTCCGACGTACGAGCGACTGAGAAAACGCCTTCTGAAGCATCTAGTTGATAGTGAGAAAGTTGTCCATAATGACATCCACATCAGTAAGTTCGGTAGGCATGATAAGAAGTTGACTGATATGATACATAGATTTGTTGATGAAGATAATGAGAAGTTTCTCAAAAGACTTAGAGAAAGGATTGATAGGTAAATCTCTCTCTCTCTCTCTCTCTCTCTCTCTCGTTCTTATTTCTTTTCCTTGGTGATTTTCTATTTACTATTAAACGTTTTTATTAAAAAAAAATTAGTTTAATTTGGCAATTTGTTTGATTTTTTTTGTGGGATTGAAAACTAAAGAGTTGGACTTGAGATTCCAAAGATTGAAGTCAGATATGAGCATTTATCAGTGCTGGGACATGCTTATGTTGGGAGCAGAGCACTGCCTACATTATTTAACATAACTATAAATGCTCTACAGGTAACAAATTGTAATCTGTTTAAAATAATTTAAGTCTAAAAAAATGCATTTGAATAGTGAAACCATCAAAGAACATCTAATTTTGAATTCAAATTCAATATGCTATGCATATTGTAGGCAACTCTTGAGTTAGTACGACTAGCCCCATCCAAAAAAAAGGCCATCAAAATACTACAAGATGTCAGCGGAATAGTGAGACCATCAAGGTACTTTCCCCCACTAAGTTCTTTTTTCCTTATTTAATATAATGTATAGAGTATTTTTATATGTCTTTCATGATTGTATCTACTAGGTTTATTTAATTGTTTCCTCCTCCCCTTTTTTGTCATGGTAGTGTTTATGGCACCAATTGTTTTTAAATTTTATATCACTTTCTCATAAATTTTATACTTATTAGACATATTATCTAGTTATTTACTCAATATTTATATAAGAATTTGCTCAAATAAAGCCATTTTTAATTGTATAAGATATCAATAAAAAATAGAAGCGTATACTTATTTAGATAGAACTCATAATGTGCACATAAAAGACATATGTGCACATAAAAGACATATGTGCATAGAAAATAGCATCACGCTTATCTTATGGTCGCCATGGTTTTGGTCTCGGTCAATCTTATTCTTGAATTAGTGCTTCGGGTTTATGGTTCTAGTGCCTATGGTCATGGCATCAATCCTTTGCCTTTCTAGACTCCTCATAGTTTTCAATGGTGTGATACTCCAAATGAATGAGACTTCCCTCAACTCGCTCTATCTCTCGGTAGGCAAATTTAGCTTGGCCGAAAATTGATGCTTTCACGTCCACATATGAAAACATGCAAAGTGTTCCATGGGTGGCCGTTGGGCTTCTAATCACATGACCTCCACCTTGTTGGCGCAGAAACGCGGAAGGACACAGTGACCGATCGGACAGAATCGCTCAGACGTCCGAGAGGAGGACCACTCGGATAGACAGACGTAATTGGAGATAGCGAGATTAGAAGAACACACACGGAATTTAAGTGTGAAAAAACCCATTCTCAATCAGAAGAAAAACCACAAAGAATACACTATAACAAATGATTGTTTACAAGAATGTTAGCTACACAAGCTGAAACATAAAGAAAAAAAACAATCAAAGTGTATAACCCTCAATCTCCCACTATCATTCACAATGCACGCCCCAAGTGAAGCACAACTGCTCACCAACCTCCTTTTCCTTCTTTCTTTCTCAATGTATATCACATTGAATGAGCTCTCCCATATATATATATATATACAAATATACAACCACCCTAGGAAGACTAGCCAGCCACCCTAGCAGTAGGGTGGCAGGGCACGCCGCCTGCCAAGCACACGCCTGGTAGGTCTGCAGCACCTTGGAAGTTGTAGCCGCCACCAACTTCCAATCAGATTACGTCATTAGTCGGCCCGCATTAATTGCTGCTGTAGAATAAGTCAACGCCAGCATGGCTTGAGTCCTCGTCCATATCCACCATTTTGACATGACGCCTTTAATAGGTCCTCGTCCAATTTCCAAAGTTCTCGGACTTCACAAGAGTCTTCGTCCACCAAGGGAGTGACCCCAACAAAAACTTCCCCTCACGACCGGGTGGAAGTGACGTCAATTAAACCGGCGATGCCACAACAAGTTTTCAACTTTCCCTTTGGCAAAACTTTAGTTAACATGTTCGAGCCATTGTCATCTGAGCGGACTTTATCAATTGATAGTTGCCCATCATTAAGAATATCTCTTACCCAATGATAATGCACATCAATGTGTTTTGACCTTGAATGGAACGAGGCGTTCTTGTATAAATGAATGGCACTTTGACTATCACAGAGGACCTTATACGTCTCTTGCCTTAAACCCAATTCTTGGATGAACCTCTTCATCCAGAGCATTTCCTTGCAGGCCTCGGTCACGGCAATAAACTCAGTCTCCGTTGTTGACAAGGCAACACACTACAGAATTTCGACCGCCAGAGACCGCCCCCAAAGAAATTTTACCAAGTACCCGGACGTTGATTTCTGAGAATCAACGTCCCCGGCCATATCTGCGTCTGTGTACGCAATCAGCTGAGGCTTCTGTTTTCCAAACTACAAACTCGTCTTGGAGGTCCCGCGAAGATATCTGA
Organism: Nepenthes gracilis; assembly: GCA_033239525.1. Lineage (NCBI taxonomy): Eukaryota > Viridiplantae > Streptophyta > Magnoliopsida > Caryophyllales > Nepenthaceae > Nepenthes > Nepenthes gracilis. The sequence goes on along the minus strand of BSYO01000037.1, from coordinate 12,026,987 downwards.
AGATCCACTTAACTGCGGACCAATGCTCCATACCTGGGTTTGAGAGAAATCTGCTCACAAGGCCAACCGCATGAGCAATGTCCGACCGCGTACATACGGCCGCGTACATCAAGCTGCCAACTGCCGAAGAGTAAGGAATCTTACTCATGCGCGCCTTCTCAGTGTCCGAGGAAGGACACTGCTGCTTGCTCAGCCTGAAATGATTTTCCAGTGGGACACTAACAGGCTTGGAGGTCCCCATGTTAAACCATTGAAGCACCTTTTCAACATAGCCCTCTTGGGACAGCCAGAGCTTCCTGTCCCCTCGGTCGCAAGAAATTCTTATCCCTAGAATCTGCTTCGCTGGGACGAGGTCTTTCATGGCAAAAGACTGCCCCAGTTGCTCTTTCAGATCCTTGATTCGAGCACTGTTTTGTCCGACAATCAACATATCGTCCACATAAAGGAGAAGGATGACGAAATCGTTTTCCGAGAACCTCTGAACAAAGACACAATGGTCGGAAGTAGTCTTATGGTAGCCACATCCGGCTATGACAGACTCAAACTTCCGGTACCACTGCCTTGGAGCTTGCTTCAAACCGTACAAGCTCTTTTTCAAACGACAGACCAGTCCTTCCTTCCCCTTGGCTGCAAATCCTTCAGGTTGCTCCATGTAGATCTCTTCCTCTAGATCACCATGAAGGAAGGCTATCCGGACATCCAGTTGCTCAACTTCTAAATCCAAAGCCGCTGCCAGTCCGAGTACCACACGGACCAAGGATAATTTCACAACGGGGGCGAAAATCTTATCAAAGTCAACACCCTTCTGTTGACCAAAGCCTTTCACCACAAGCCGTGTCTTGTATCTTGGCTTGCTGGTGTCCTCGGTCGCCTTGAGCAGAAAGACCCATTTGTTCTTCAGGGTCTTCTTCCCCTTGGGCAATTTAGCCGGTTCAAAAGTATGATTTTCATAAATGGAGACCATCTCTTCCTTCATGGCCTCAAACCATTTGTCCTTTTGAGTGCTACACCTGGCCTCATTAAAATCTTCAGGTTCTCTAGCATCAGTGAGCATGACGTACTCACTTGCTGGTAGACGGACGGACGGACGTCTCGCCCTGGTTGACCGTCTCACAGGGGCTCCCTCGGCCTGCTGAGGAGCCAAAACTCCATCCTGATCAATTTGACGAGTTGGAATTCCCACATTATTTTGGCCTGCCACTCCCGATCTGCCAGCATCGAACTCAGGAGATACTGGATGGACATCATCAGCTAGAACTCTGTTCGTCCGGGAAGTGCTGGATTGAGTCTTCTGCTCCTTTCCAATGTCCTTGATGGTCTCGTTCTCAATAAAGACTACATCACGGGATCTGACCAACTTCTTTTCCATTAGGTCATAAAATCGGTACCCAAACTCATCCTCGCCATAGCCCAGAAAGACATATTCCTTTGTCTTTGGCTCCAATTTAGTCTTCTTATCTCTCGGAACATGAACAAAGGCCTTACAGCCAAATGTCCGAAGATGGTTAAAAGATGGCTCTCTACCGGTCCAAATCCTTTCTGGGGACTTCCCGTCCAAAGGCTTACTTAGCGACCGATTGATCACGTGGGCGGCCGTCTTCAAGGCCTCGGCCCAAAAAGATCCAGGCAACCTAGCCTCGGACAGCAGGCACCTGACCCATTCCATCAGGGTCCGATTCATCCTCTCGGCCACGTCGTTTAGCTGTGGCGTCTTGGGTGGAGTCTTCTGATGTCTGATGCCGTGAGCTTTGCAGTAGGCATCAAAAATTTCAATGTACTCTCCGCCGTTATCGCTCCGAACGACCTTCAACTTTCTCCCGGTCTCACGCTCTACGAGAACAACGAACTGCTCAAAGATCCAGCGACCTGATCCTTTGTCTTGAGCGGGAATACCCACAACTTCCTCGAGCAATCGTCAATGAAGGACACAAAGTATTGTGCTCCTCCAAAGGACTTCTCCGGGAGGGACCACACACATCTGTGTGGATGAGCTCTAAAATCTCGGACTTCTTGCCAGATGCGTCTCCTTGAAAGGAGACTCTGCGCTGCTTCCCCGCCATGCAGTGAGGGCAAGTCCTCGTCCTGTCTCCATCTATTTGCGGGATGAGACCCTTCTTCGCCAGATGACTCATGCCACGCTCACTCATGTGTCCGAGCCTTTTGTGCCACAAGACCGAGGACTCCACACTTCCTGTGGCATTCACCTCTGCCACTTCGGCCTGGGTTTTCAGTGTGTAAAGACCTTCGGTCTTTACTTGTCGGACAATAACCATGGAGCCCTTTGTCAACTTGTAACTGCCGTGACAGAAGACGCTGCAGTAGCATTTATCATCCAGTCTTCCTGCTGAGATGATGTTCATTCGGATATCAGGAACGTGTCGGACGTCCCTCAATATTAGTCGGGCTCCGTTGTTCATCAGCAAGGAGACGTCCTCTCGTCCAATAATCTCGGACGTCTCCATATTGCCCATCCTCAACACTCCTGGGGCGCACGGAGTGTAAGTGGAGAACAGCTCTCTCCTGGACGTGACGTGGATAGATGCGCCAGAGTCTACCACCCAGTCAGAAGCTTGCTCCGCCACATTTACAGAGTCTTCAGACTCGCAGGTTAAAAGGAGATCACCTCCTATAACAACAGAGACCGAAGACTCTTCCTCATCTCGTCTCTTTTTCCCCTTCTGCTTGGTAGCGTTTTCACGCTTCCACTTGTAACAAAACTTCTTGATGTGGCATTTCTTGCCACAATGGTGGCACTCCATGTTTTGATACCGAGAACGTGACTTACTCCGTCCTTTGTCTTCACATTTTGGGCCACGTCCTCGGTTTCTTCCCCTCGACTCGGTAACAAGGACTTCGGAGTGCTAAGAGGTGAACGTGCTTTGAGAACGCCGTCGCACTTCCTCGTTTAGCATAGCTCCCTTGGCCATCTCTAAAGTCACCACACCGTTAGGGGCTGTGTTGGCAATGGTGATCCTCAAAACCTCCCATGAGTCCGGGAGAGTTGCTAGCAACCATAGTCCGAGGACTTCATCCTCGAACTTGATCCCCACACCAGTCAGCCTGTCCACGCATCCCTGAAACTCATTCAGGTGGTCGGCGACAGATGAGCTATCCTTGTACCGTACTTGCATTAGCCTCATCAAGTGATAAATTTTGTTATTCCCGGATTTGGAGGCAAAGAGCTTTTCCAGCTTCTCCCAGAGAATCTTGGCATTCATCTCTGTGCGAATGTGATTGTACACGTTGTCATCCACGAACTGCCGAATGAAGCCACACACTTGCTTGTGCTCCAATGTCCACTGCTCGTCCGTTTTTGCCGTCGGTTTTTTTGTGACAAAAACGGGATCATGCATGGACTTTACGAAGAGCAGGTCGGACATCTTGTTCTGCCAGGTGTCATAGTTTGATCCGTTCAAGCAAATCATTTTGCTTCCAACCTCCATCGCAGCCAGCAACAAGATCACCGTTCAAAGAACCAAGAGCTCTGATACCAATTGTTGGCGCAGAAACGCGGAAGGACACAGTGACCGATCGGACAGAATCGCTCAAACGTCCGAGAGGAGGACCACTCGGATAGACAGACGTAATTGGAGATAGCGAGATTAGAAGAACACACACGGGATTTAAGTGTGAAAAAACCCCTTCTCAATCAGAAGAAAAATCACAAAGAATACACTATAACAAATGATTGTTTACAAGAATGTTAGCTACACAAGCTCAAACATAAAGAAAAAAAACAATCAAAGTGTATAACCCTCAATCTCCCACTATCACTCACAATGCACGCCCCAAGTGAAGCACAGCTGCTCACCAACCTCCTTTTCCTTCTTTCTTTCTCAATGTATATCACATTGAATGAGCCCTCTCATATATATATATATATACAAATATACAACCACCCTAGGAAGACTAGCCAGCCACCCTAGCAGTAGGGTGGCAGGGCACGCCGCCTGCCAGGCGCACGCCTGGCAGGTCTGCAGCACCTTGGAAGTTGTAGCCGCCACCAACTTCCAATCAGATTACGTCATCAGTCGGCCCGCATTAATTGCTGCTGCAGAAGAAGTCAACGCCAGCATGGCTTGAGTCCTCATCCATGTCCACCATTTGGACATGACGCCTTTAATAGGTCCTCGTCCAATTTTCAAAGTTCTCGGACTTCACAAGAGTTCTCGTCCACCAAGGGAGTGACCCCAACACACCTTACATTATTTAGTACCTTTGCAGTCAAATTTGGTGATGGCGCTAACATTATTTTTCCCAAAGAGTCCACTCTTCAAATTAGCCCTCCAATCCGTAGATATGACTTCTGAGATCTTTCTCTAGCAATTTGAGATTTTAACCAAAAGAAATATTCTAAATTTATTCACAGATCACACATTAAAAACACTATAAAATTATACATCAAATAATGTGTTTAATATGTTGCAGGTGGGAGATAATCAAAAATAATTTTACAAACATATTATCAATTGAAGATATGCAATCTCTAAAAATAGTGACTTTCTCAAAAATGATACTCTTAATGAGCCATGAAGATATAGATCACCCATATGACTCTCTCTGCATCAAAGAAAATACACCATTGTATCCATCCCGAGTTTTCAGAAGTTGAACCCTCTATGTAGCAAATAATCAATTAAAGTAATTTAGAAGCATGGATAGTTGGGTGAAAGCTAATTTTTGCTTAAACAACTATTTTACAGTTTGTTTCAGGCACTCTAAAACAATACTGCATTCGATCTGGTTATGCTGATATCTCATGAGTCACCTGCAACTTTTCTCTATAAGCGTTACTCCCTTTGTAGCGTGAGTGCTTATCAAATTTTTATCTCGTAGCCATCTTGTGCATCTACAACAATCCATTCAAGCCATCATCAAACATCATGCCAAAATATTGCTCAAGTAATCTTCAAGCATGCATTCGGTATTGTATCATACTAATACTTAAAATCTAAAAAAAGCATTCAAAATATGGCTATATTCCTCTTTTACAACTGCAAACGGGATTATACACACCATCTTTGATGCAACAATGCTTTTTGTTTGATTGGATGAACACAAATTGTGTAACAGTGAATTATTATTATCTCTTGGAAATAATATTTAAGACTAATATGATATTTGATAATATTTAAGAGTTTCTTTCTCTCCGGTAATTTCCAAATCTAACTGTCAATGTAGCTTTTATAAAGTACAAAATGCACAATTATGTCTTTTTTTAACAATAACGTTCATTCGAGTGATCACGTTCGGTTGAATAGCCACATCCATTCAAATATATATATTTTTAATTTTATATGGAAAATATCCAAGAATTGTTGATCTCCATGGATTTGTGCTTGACACAGGTTTGAGCCCTATCCCCTTCTCATTTGCTGGTTATTAATTTTGTTAACCTGAAAAAATATATACATGCTTCAATAAATTATGTTCGCTTGATGACACAACGGCCACAGAATTGGATGGGCTCTTAAAAATTTAAACTTTTCCATTGTGAGATTGGTTTTCCTGAATAGAGTATTAGTAACTACAGTGTAGTTCCAATGACCATCTCATATTTCTCTTGTTGCTGCCCTTTTATTGTATATTAATGTGCCCATTGTCAGGATGACATTGCTTTTAGGACCTCCAGGTGCAGGAAAAACAACATTGTTACTGGCTATTGCAGGGATGCTTGACAAAGATTTAAAGGTGTATTTTCCTAAATCATATTCCTTCATCGGTAGCTTGTCCGCTGCTTCGTTTCAAAAGAGTTGCATTGCTCTGTCTCCCTCATTATGTATCCACTGATATTGTGGACAGGCAACCGGAAAAATAACGTATTGTGGTCATGAGTTCAACGAATTTGTTCCTCAAAGGACGTGTGCGTATATCAGTCAACATGATCTTCATTATGGAGAGCTGACAGTGAGGGAGACTCTAGATTTTTCAGGACGATGCTTAGGTGTTGGTACAAGATTTGAATTGCTCGCAGAACTCATAAGACGAGAGAAGGCAGCAGGAATTAAACCAGACCCAGAGATTGATGCATTCATGAAGGCAACAGCAATGGAAGGCCAAGAAACCAATTTGGTTACCGATTATGTTTTGAAGGTTCACTCCTATATTGGTCAACCAAGAAAGATATCTATGTAACCGGATGATACGAAGAAGCTAACCTTGTGTTTCACCTTAACAGATACTTGGGCTGGATATATGTGCAGATACGATAATTGGCAATGAAATGAGAAGGGGTATCTCTGGTGGGGAAAAGAAGCGTGTAACCACTGGTATGTTTCCTGTATTTTTAAATATTATTGGTATGGTTTCAGTATGGATCTTGATTTTTCTGTAAAGGCTTTTTTTCACAGCATTGAAGTAAGCTTTCCAATTCAGCCCCTTGTCCAAATGTCCGTTGTTTCTCTTCATTAAGAAGAATCTTCACTCCTTTGTAGCACTTCATACGTCCATCTGATTTCAGGAAGATAATTATTTGATGTGGTCCTCCATCTCTCTTGGCAAACATGACTGTGACGTGGATATTAAAAATATTCTAAATTAAAAAAAATTTGTTTTTATTTCACTTAATTTTATTTTATTTAAAAGATTTTAATTTTATTTGATTTTATTTTATTTACATGATTTTATTATATTGAGATTTTTTTATTTATTTTAGAAACTTATACCATATTTAGTTAGGAAGTTAAATTTATTTTTAAATTATTTTAGGATTAATGTTTCTCTATATAATAACCCTAAATTCTATTATTTGAGTAGAGCTGATGAATTGAATAAATTTGTGTGATTGTATTTTTCTTCCCTTCTCCCTCTTGGTCTCCTTTCTTTCTAGTCTCTACCCTTCTCTCTGATCTCTATTTTACCTCTGTCTCTCTTTCTTCTATTCTCCTTCTACTCCCCTACTTTTTCCCCTTCTCTACATTAAATTTGGTATCAAAGACTAATCCTGTGCAGCCAAACACCATTAGTATCATCGCCAACTTCTCCGGTCCATGGCCTTCAACCCCATAACCACCTCTAGCCACAATCTCATCACCGTGACTACCCACCGCCACACCGCAGGAAATTGTTAGCCCCTCTTTGGGCAAGTAAAGTCTTGGCCAATTTTGCTTCTTTATATTGGAAAAAAAAAGGAGTGATTTTCGTAAAGAGTACCATTTCTATCAACAACAAAAAAAAAAAAAATTGTTGTTGAGAAAAAAAAGGGTAAGAGAGTTTCTGAAAAAATAGGGCTTTACTAGTCACCCAAATCATAAGAAAAAAAAAAGGAAAATTAAATAGGCAAAGAGGCTCAATGTAGCCGCCGCAGCCAGAGGTAGGACAAAACCCATAGCGGTGGCCGTACTCATCGAAGCTATCCTCCACATCGCCGCTGACCACCACCACTCCAGTCGCCGTCAAGCCAAACCACACCCAAAATAACCATTCACACCACCCGAAAACCCTAGGCGGCCTCCCACCCAACACCTAATCGACCACTCACCCAAAACCCAACGCCCAAGCTCCACCACCATCAACTACATCAACCTCTAACCGGACGCTTGAGCCAAAGTCCAACCAAACCCTAGTCGCCCCACTAACATTGCTTCAAAAAAAAACTTGAGATCTCAAAGAAAGGGAGAGGAAGTTACGAATCGGGTTGTGCTGATTCCTCTTCGTCTTCATCTTCTACATCTCCATCCTCGCCTGCAACTTCATCTTCTTCATCTTCATCTTCATCGTCTTTTTCACCTTCGTTTTCATCTTCATCTTCGTCATCATCACCGTCGCCGTTGCCTTCATCGCCATCGCAGAGTGAGTGTCGCTATCGCCGCTTGAGCATCTGCAACTCTGCTCTTCTGCATGTGGGCTTTGAAGCCCGGGTGATATAAAAAAAATAGAAAAGCAAAAACAGCAAAGTAGGAAAAAAAACATAGAGAAAAAAAAAGGAAAAAAATAGAAAAAAATAGAAGAGAGAGAGAGAGAAAGAAAAAGAAAATGAGCACTAGACTAAAAGCTCTCATCCTACAAGGTCATATCATACAAGTGGATTAGATTATCTTTCATATTCAAGTGTGTTCGTTCTATTTTATTTTGGGTAGTATAATTTTTTTTTTCTTTAATAGTATTTATTTTATCTGTGTGTACTATTTTATTGCTGATAACAAAAACAAAAAAAAACACAAAAAAGGGAAGAAAAAAAAACTTAGTTCCTTTTACATCCCATAACTACCTTCATAGTGAATACAATCGCATTGCAATTTATTCTTATTTTATTATTTTAAATAGATTACCAATACTTGTTTACATGATTTGAATCATACGAAATCTCACAAAAAAAAATTGGATTGTATTAATTATTTATTGATCTCAATCCCGTTAATCTTATTGGTGTTGCATACACTTGCAAAGTGATCGCATTGTTTCCTATCATACTTCTGACCTAATCATGAACTCTAATCAATTTGAAACTCTAAGTTAACAGTTAACCCAATTAGCTTCCAATCAACAATAATTACAAAACCACATGATTGCTATTCAAACTGATCTGACCATTACTTGTCAGACATCGCAAATCAAGTTGCCACTTTAAAAATAGGGCCTCACTTATTGGATGCTGACAACTCTAATGCATCCCGTAATACGACTTACCGACGAAGATAAGACAGTCGAGCCCTTTGTAGACGCGATTACAGGCCCCGACACTATGATCAAGAGTAGGACTTGGATGACCTCCTTTAAAAATATCAAATTGGATGCCCCTACTTTTGACGGCTGCTTGGACCTTCGAGTTTTCATTCAATGGGTTTTGAATATGGATCGTTTTTTTGAATGGTATGGCATGTCAAAAGATAATAGAGTTCAGTTTGCTAACCTCAAGTTGACCGAAAATGTTTAATTATTTTGAAAAAGTGTTGAGAACCTCTTTATTAGGCGTCAGACGGCCCCTGTCAAGAGTTGGGCCAAAATAAAACGACGCCTTAAAAAAGAATACTACCTTGCACATACAATAACAACTCACTAGACTAATGAAATGCCCTTCGACGGGATAATTGATCTGTAACCGAGTATGTGATTCAATTCGATGATTTTTGAATGAGATGTCACATCATTGAGGATGAGACCATGACGCTAAGTAGGTTCCGATAAGGACTACATGAAGACCTCAAGAAAGAACTTATTCTCCGTAGAGTTACCACCTTAAACCATGCGTACAATTTGGTTCGAGACTTCGAGTTAGTTACCAAAATACCATATCGTCAATCCACGTCACATACTCCTACTTCTAACCCTAAATCTATCCTAGGACCCCCTCTATCCACAAATTTCTCTACAAGGGAAGCCGGAGGACAAGGTGTTGAAAACTCGAGAAGAACTTCTCAATTATAATGCTTCAATTGTAAAGATTTGGATATATTTCTTTCAAATGTTCAAATAAAACCTTATTTATTGACAGGCAAGATGGAATAAATGAGGTACCTTTTGAAGAACAAGCCTAAGTTAGAGGAGTTTGGTTATTTAAATGACAACGATAGTGACATATTTGTAGGCTGCATCAAGACTAATTCCCCTAACATAAGCTCCCATTCGTCCCTCCTGATACGCTATTTTTGAGCTTTGTACGATGCATATTAACGCAATCCAAAGCGACTAATGACTGGCGTCGTTATGCCATCTTTCACACTTAGATCAAAATGAATGAGAAGACTTGTAAGAATATCGTAGATAGCAGTAATTGTAACAATGTGGTTTCAACTAATACCATTTCTCATTTGGGATTGAAAGCTATTCCGCACCCTAATCCATATAGCATTTCGTGGATTGATATGCCTTTTATAGCTGTCAAAGAACATTGTCTCGTATCCATTCAATTCTTAGAATATAAAAATCATTTTTGGTGTAACATTATACCAATGGACGAATGTCATGTCATCCTCAGGCGCCTTTGTCTATATGACTTAGATGAGACTATCCAAGGTCGTTCTAATTCCTGCTCATTTGTTCACAAGGGAAAAAAGATTCACCTCTATCTCTTATCCCCAAAACCGATGACTCCTAATAAAAAAAAAGGGCTATGATAGTGACGAAAGGATTACATATCATTAGTCCCACAATATTTGAAGGGATAGCCATCAGCGAATTTGTTATATTTGCTGTTATCGTTCTTGAAGTCCTTCTAAACTCTTCTATACTGATTCCTAATGAGGCCCATCAACTTTTCCAAAACTTTCAAGATGTCTTCCCCGGGTACCTCCCCAATTTCTTACCATCTTTACGCGACATTCAACATGCTATTGATTTCATTTCGAATGCATCTCTCCCAAGTCTCCCTCATTATAGGATGAATCCTACTAAATATGCTAGACTCTAACAATAAGTTAAGGAACTCCTTCACAAAGGAATTGTTCGAAAAAGTATGAGTCCATGTGCGGTACCCGCTCCCTTAACACTTAAGAAGGATGGATCATTGTGGTTGTGTGTGGATAGTAGAATAATTAATAAAATCACCATAAAATATCATTTTTTCATCCCTAGATTTGATGATATGTTAGATATGATAGCTGGTGCCACAATTTTTTCCTAAATAGATTTAAAGAATGGTTATCACAAAATCAGAATTCATCCAGGAGATGAGTAGAAAACAACTTTCAAGACAAAGGACGGTCTTTATGAGTAGTTAGTCATGCCTCTTAGACTATCTAATGCACCAAGTACTTTTATGAGGATCATGACCCAAACTTTACGGCCTTTCATAGGCTAATTCCTAGTGGTTTATTTTGACGACATTCTCATTTATAGTAAGAATAAGTAATAACATTTGGATCATCTCACATTAGGTTTGTCTGACTCTTAGAAAAGACTGTTGTTTGCTAATTTTAAAACGTGTTCCTTTTTTGCAGATAAAGTAGCTTTCTTTGGCTTTATTATCTCTTTTAATGGTTTCTATGCTAATCCTGCAAAGGTTCAAGCAATCATAAATTGGCCTGAACCCAAATTTGTTTATGAAGTTTGAAGTTTTCACAGCTTAGCTTCTTTTTGTCGCCGATTCATCAAGGAATTTAGTAAAATCATGGCTCCTCTCATTGAGTGCATGAAGAGTGAATTTACTTGGTCTCCTGATATATCCAAAGCTTTCAAAATTATAAAAGAGAGGATGATAACGGGCCCCGTCATGCAACTACCTGATTTTTTTTTAAAATGTTTGAAGTAGAGTGTGATACCTCAGGTGTAGGAATAGGAGTTCTTAGTCAAGAATGCCATCCAATTACCTACTTTAGCAAAAAGTTAAATAATGCTAAATTACAATACTCTACTTATTATAAGGAATTATATGTTGTTGTACAGGTTTTATGTTATCGGCGCCATTATTTGCTATTTCAAGAGTTTGTCCTCTATTCTGACTACGAAACTCTTTGATTTATTAGCTTCCAAAAGAAATTAAATTATAAGCATGGTCGGTGGATTAAATATTTACAAGCCTATTCTTTTGTCTTGAAACATAAGAAGGGAGTCGAGAACCAAGCGGCTGATGCTTTGAGTCGTTGTCTGTCATTGTTATCCACTGTTCAAATTAAGATTGTTATTTTTGAAAGACTTAAAGAAGAGTACAAGTCCTACCCTGATTTTAGCAAAATCTTCTTAGCTTTACAATGTGGGCACTCAAACACCATGAAAGGTTTTTGTATTCATGATGGGTACTTATTTCTGTTTAATAAACTTTGCATCCCTAAAACATTTGTCCAAGAATTCATAGTATGGGAGGTTCATGCTAGCGGTCTATCTGGCCATTTTGGGCATGATAAAACAATAGAAGAGATTGAGCGGCAATTTTTTTGACCTAGTTTAAAGAAAGATGTGGCCAAGATCATCAGCACTTATTAAACATGTTAGCACTTTACACCCCTCTACACGTACCTAATGGTCCCCGGTGGGACGTAAGTATGGACTTTGTTTTAGAACTCCCACGTACCCTTAAGCAACATGATTTCATCTTTGTTGTTGTGGATCTTTTTTGCAAAATGGCCCACTTCATTCTGTATAGTAAGACTGCTAATACTTCTCGAATTGTCCGACTTTACTTTACTGAGATTGACAATTTATATGGTGCTCCTAAGATTATTATTTCTGATAGGGACGTTCATTTTATCAATTACTTTTAGAGGACTCTGTGGCACATGATTAGTACCAAATTAAAATTTTTCACTACATACCACCCTCAAATAGATGGTTAAATTGAAGTTATCAATCGGAGTTTAGATAACTTGTTACAATAATTTGTTTAGGACAATTTCAATAATTGGGACTTGATCCTGTTCACTGTCCAATTTGCATATAATAGCTCTATCAATAGATCTCTAGGCATGAGTCCATTCTAAATTATGCATAGTTACAAATTTCACAAACCATTGGACCTTATCTCGATATCCTCACATGTTAGTATGTCCATGATGGACGAAATTTTTACATAACATTTTCATAACTTACACATCGAGATCAATAAATAATTAAAAATAATTAATGTCTCATATAAATTTCAAATTTATATGCATAAAAGACAAATTGCATTTCATGTTGGAGGTTCTATTATAGTTTGGATCAAACCAGAACGGCGTCTACATGGGCCAGAGTCTAAATTGCAGACCCGTAATACTGGTCCATTTAAAATGTTATAGCGGAGTGGATCAAATGCATATATTATTAATACTCCACCTCCTTTTGTTTTTCATAATATTTTCTATATTGAAAATTCGCTCGTTTATAAAGGTAATTTTAAACTATCAGTTGATCCCTTCGACGTGCCCCCAGATGCACCTCATAATGAATGTCTACCCGTTTCTATATAACTCTCCACCCTCCCGACACACAATGATAAATTTGATGTTATTCTAAATGAGCAGATTATGTTTTCCAGAGATTGAGCGATTTAGCGCTTCCTTATTCGTTGGATTGGCCAACCCCAATCCGCGACTGTTTGGATTTCTAGAGAGACACACCACCAGTTCGACCCCGGTATTTTGGCATTCTATCCGAGTCAATAGGATTGCCCATCCTCAGGCACAAGTCCTTTTCCTTCCAAAGGCGTTGGTGGTTCAATCCGATTTCAATCCCACTCGCATGTGTCTACCAACGTTGGCAAAGGATCGCGCAACACCTCAGCTTGTGGTTTGGGAGTTGATTATAGAACTTTTACTAGACAGGGTCAAGTCCCAACCACTTGGAGAGAATTAATATGGATATCAAAAATATTTTAAATTAAAAGAGATTTATTTTCACTTGATTTTATTTTATTTGAAAGATTTTGATTTTATTTTATTTGTATGATTTTATTGTGTTGAAATTTTTTTTTTATTTTAGAAATTTATATCATATTTAGTTAGGAAGTTATATTTGTTTCCAAATTATTTTAGAATTAGGGTTTCTTTATATAAGGACCCTAAATTCTATTGTTTGAGTAGAGTTGATGAATTGAATAAATTTGAGTGATTGTACTTTCCTTCCCCTCTTCCTCTTGATCTCCTCTCTTTCTGGTCTCTACCCCTCTTTCTGATCTCTATTCTACCTCTGTCTCTCTTCCTTTTGTTCTTCTTCCCCTCCCCTACTTTTCCCCCTTCCCTACATCAGACACTAAAATTGAGTAAAATGATGAACGAGAATTTATAAGGCCAACCCATTTAGTGAAACTTGAGGCATTTTTTGTTGTTATTGTTGTAATGCAGTCTTGAATCCTACTCTTCAATGTTTAATGAAAAAATGAATAGGGGTTTATGTTTCATCTGGTTTAGTTTAGAAAGGTAGCTTAATCACTATCTGATTCTTTGAGGGGGGTTACTTGGGATATGTTCTCCAGCCCCAACTTCAGTGGTGTGCTTGCCCTTAACAATTTCAACAACTTGATGCAGGGGAAATGTTGGTTGGACCAGCTAAGGTTTTACTAATGGATGAGATATCAACAGGATTGGACAGTTCCACCACTTTTCAAATATGCAATTACATGAGGCAACTTGCCCATATAATGGATATAACCATGATCACCTCCCTTCTGCAGCCTGCTCCTGAGACATATGGACTTTTTGATGATATCATCCTACTTTCAGAAGGTCACATCGTCTATCATGGTCCGTGCGAACAAGTCCTAGGTTTCTTTGAATACATGGGTTTCAAATGTCCAGAGAGGAAAGGTGTAACTGATTTTCTCCAAGAAGTGACATCCAAGAAAGACCAAGAGCAATATTGGTTTAGTGATAACCAACCTTACAGATATGTCTCCGTTCCTGAATTTGCTCAGGCCTTCAAATCTTCACACCTTGGCAAGCAGCTAGCTTTAGATCTCAGCGTTCCTTATGATAAATCCAAACTCCATCCAGCTGCATTTGTCAAACACAAATATGGAATCTCCAATTGGGAACTTTGTAAGGCTTGCTTCTCAAGAGAGTGGCTACTAATGAAGCGTAACTTATTTGTGCTTATTTTCAAGATGACACAAATAACAATCATGTCATTAATTACAATGACTGTGTTCTTAAGGACAACGATGCATCATAACACTTTATCAGATGGAGGAAAATACTTTGGAGCAATATTTTTTAGTCTCATAAATGTAATGTTCAATGGTATTGCAGAACTTGCCTTGACCGTTCTCACGCTTCCAGTTCTTTATAAACACAGGGATTTTTTGTTCTTTCCTCCATGGGCTTGCAGTCTGCCGATTTTTGTACTCAGGATACCCCTGTCGTTCATGGAATCGGCAATATGGGTCATTCTCACTTACTACACAGTTGGATTTGCTCCAGCTGCCAGCAGGTAAATCTGATGAATATCTCATTTTTCAATCTGGATTTTCAATTCAGTGCAATACTTTGAAATCATGTTGAAATGATGCACTATGCTTCTCCTTTCTTCATTTGTGGTTTATTGAATTCAACTAAAATTTATTTTGATTCTTGCATTAAAATTGTTTTTCATCAGGTTTTTCCGTCAATTCTTAGTATATTTTGGTATCCATCAGATGGCTCTATCCTTCTTTCGATTTGCTGGTGCATTGGGAAGAATATTGGTGGTTGCGAACTCAATATGTTTTTTTATTTTGCTTCTTTTTATTGTGCTTGGCGGGTTCATTATTGCCAAAGGTACTTTTTTCTGTCTCTTTTATACTTTGGAGCAATATAATTGAACTATGTCACATGTAAGGTCATTTGAAATTTCCATTTGATCCAATGGTTCCTACTGCCTGAGATGATAGAATTGTTGTCATTTTTCCTTTGACCTTTGGAGTATAGGTGACCTTAAATCCTGGATGATATGGGGCTATCATGCTTCACCTATGATGTATGGACAAAATGCCATTGCCATGAATGAATTTCTTGATGAAAGATGGAACAGCGTAAGTTCTCTTTAAAGTCTACTTCAGTTTATGCAAATTCTGTAGGTCAAGTTCATTTGTGCTTTGCTTTACAATGTTGATGCATTGAGGCACTCATGATTTCCATTATTATCAACCAATAGCTGTTGCCAAATCTCTTAACACAATTTAAACCATTGCAGCCTAATACGGACCCTAGAATCAATCAACCGACCATTGGTAAAGCTCTCCTTGCATCAAGAGGCTTCTTTACTGAGGAATATGGGTATTGGATTTGTATTGGAGCACTCTTTGGGTATTCTCTTCTCTTCAACATATTATTCATCTTGGCTTTGACATACTTGAATCGTAAGCGCATTCATTTTCTTCTTTTTCATTTTCAATTAGAATGCAAATCAGAACACTAACAACCTTTGTCATTTTATGGAAATATGATTTCAGCTTTTCGTGATTCAAAAGCCATTGTAGTAGAGGATAATGATGACAAAAGGAGCCAAAACCCATGCCCTTCTCAGGTGCTTGAAGGTGTAGGCGTGGCTGTAACGACTACCAGGTCAAGTATTGGTGCACAAGGAAGAGGAATGGTTCTACCATTCCAACGTCTTTCGCTAGTATTCAACCACATCAATTACTATGTGGATATGCCTGCGGTAAGTCGCTTCCCTTTGAAACTCTCTCTTTGTACTTTTCTGTCCTAAAACATGATACCTAGGTACAATCTTCTATTGTGTTGTTTGTGTTCTTTAGTAAAGGATTAATAGGGATGAAAATCCTATTACTTCAGAACTATATAGCTGGTGATGGGTATGTGCTCAGCATACAGAGCTCCATTGCTTACAGGAAATTGTGTTCTCCGTTCGATTAGTCCTTCACCTCATGCAAAGACTCTCTAAGATTGTGTGTGTGTGTGTGTAATTATATGTAGAAATATGTAAAAATAGAGGGCTTTTACACTAGAAGAAAGGAGATGTAAGCTTTGTTTTTCTCCAGGAAATGAAAAGTCAAGGCGTTGAAGGAGATAGACTCCAGTTGCTACGGAATGTTAGTGGTGCTTTCAGGCCGGGTATTCTGACAGCTCTAGTGGGTGTGAGTGGTGCTGGAAAGACCACATTGATGGATGTGTTGGCTGGGAGAAAGACTGGTGGCTACATTGAAGGAAGTATCATTATTTCGGGCTACCCAAAGAACCAAGCAACATTTGCTAGGATTAGCAGCTATTGTGAACAGACTGACATTCATTCACCGCATATCACAGTTTATGAATCTCTCTTATTCTCAGCGTGGCTTCGCCTTTCTTCAGACGTGGACATCAAAACACGAAAGGTCTGTAACTAGGTAATCTAGAATTATCTTTTTATAAAATTACGTAGGCAATAATTAAATCTCAGATCACAAAATTTATATAATTTTTCTATAAACTAAGTTTTATGTTTCACGGGCTTTTAGATGTTTGTTGAAGAAATCATGGAGTTGGTTGAGCTTAACCCATTGAGGGACGCATTGGTCGGCCTTCCTGGAGTAGATGGTCTTTCGATAGAACAAAGGAAGAGGCTGACAATAGCTGTGGAATTGGTTGCTAGCCCGTCCATCATTTTCATGGATGAGCCAACATCCGGGCTCGATGCCAGGGCTGCAGCCATTATTATGCGTGCTGTGAGAAATACAGTAGACACTGGAAGAACTGTTGTGTGCACAATTCATCAGCCAAGCATAGACATTTTTGAAGCTTTTGATGAGGTATAAGGAAGCTTTTGGTTTCCATATATATTGGTGCATATGTTGACATTGCTCCCTTATTTTTTCAGCTCCTATTGATGAAGAGAGGAGGGCAAGTCATTTATGCTGGACCACTCGGTCGCCATTCTCACAAGCTTATTGAATACTTTGAAGTGAGTTCTCAATTATGAAAATTCTGATCTTGAGTACTTTAGACTTTCTGTTGTAGAACTAAACCCGTCTTCCATTGCAGGCTATTCCTGGAATCCCTAAGATCAAGGATGTTCACAATCCTGCTACATGGATGCTTGATATAACTACTCCTCAAGCCGAGTCTCAAATGGGTGTAGATTTTGCAGAACTTTATGCCAATTCATCTCTTTTTCAGTATGTTAAATATCATCTTTTTGATTAATTTTGGCGACTTTTGTATTCAATTTTTTTTTTCTTAAGAGATGTTCATATTATACCTTGTTCAGGAGAAATCAACAACTCATAAATCAGCTCAGTACTCCAGCACCAGATTCCCGGGATCTCTATTTCCCTACTAAGTACTCTCAACCTTTTCTTACTCAGTGCAAAGCTTGTTTCTGGAAGCAACACTGGTCTTACTGGAGAAACCCACCATATAATGCTGCCCGTTTTGTTACTACCGCAGTTCTTGGTGTGTTGTTTGGTCTTACATTCTGGAACAGTGGGAGTAAATTGTAAGTATTGATTATTGGTGCTACTTCAGAGACAACTGTCAGAAGACCTGCCAAAAGCTGTTTCCAGAATTCATAAGATAACTAATGTCACTATTAACAATATGAATTTGCTGACAGAAAAGAGGTGCAAGATCTGTTGAATTTGTTGGGAGCTATGTATTCTGCCGTTCTTTTCCTCGGGGCAACCAACGCTTCAACTGTTCAAGCTGTTGTCGACGTTGAGAGAACAGCTTTTTACCGTGAAAGAGCAGCAGGGATGTATTCAGCATTGCCCTACGCACTTGCTCAGGTAATGTTGCCAAGTAACTATACTACATTCCTGTGGTCTTTTTCCAATCATTTGCTTTTCCTCCAAATCTGATGCATTCTGTTTTAAGTTTTATTGTATTAATTTGGATGGCCAGAATTATGACAACATATTAAAATATGTTATATCCATCTCGTCCAAATTATTAGAATAAAAGTCTTATCGATGAGCGTAAGGACTCTAAATTGAGAGGGCTCACTCCTGAAAATTATTGCCCAAGGGCACATTTGGGCTAGAGTAATGTTCAAGGCTAAATGTAAGGGGAGAATAGCAAAGCAGGAATATAAAAACAAAGGAGTTGCAAAGCAAAAAGGGAAAAACATTAGGGAGAATATACTATGAAAACATTCTTTATCCTTTGCCTAGCAACTAAAGATTTTGGGTAGTCAGTTCAGTGAAATGATATCAAGCACTTTGGCCTAGTGGCCATACGCTTGATTTCTCCCCCATTTTCTTAAATAATTATGTTTTAACTTAAGCTATGGAATGAGTGTATGCTTGATTCATACTTGAAGTCCAAAGGACATTCCTGTTATTATAAAAATAATTCTTGTGTTTTCACCTGACAACTTAGGCTTTTGGGCAATTTGTTCTTTGACAGGTACAGGAGATAAAATTCAGATTTACCTTTGTTTGGACACTAATGGCGGTAGTAGTAGGGTAGTAGCAATATGTGACAATAATGATTGTAGTGGTGGTGGTGGTAGCAAAATGGTTGTTTCCAGTGGTGAGGCCAGGCCAACGTGGTTCTAATGGTGAGGAGTAAGAAGATATTCGTGTGCCTAGAAGATGACAACCCCTCCTTCCCCACTCCATAACAAAAAGAAAATAGTAATGCTATTGGGCCATCTTTTAATACTCACCAGAAACCTATTCTGACATAGCATCCAATCCATCTATCTGTTATTTTCTAGTCTCATAAATAGATGGGTGGGATGCCATGCCAACCAAGGGTACCAAAATAGTATCCAGAAAACATAGTTCCCAAAAAAGACAAGAATTTATTGCCTGCGTTTGCCTCTATATTTTGTCTGACAAAATTAAATGAGAACATGGATGAAGATATTGGTATCAGTATTGATATTGATATTGGTTGTGACTGTATCAATATAAGATATGTCGAGCATTACGTATATGTATCAGATATATCGAAAATAAATTTTTTAAAAATCTTAAATTAACAGAATTGTATTACCCATGTACATTGACCAAATATTAGATATATATATATATATCAGTCAATATATCGCCGAAATAATTACATAAAGCAATATTGTTGCGGTACATAAAAATATTGGTGTTAGGGGATCCCAACACTAATATATAACAACCGATATTTAGTTTGATGAATGAGGTCTATAGACCACAGAGGAAGAGCTAACCTCCACATCAAAAATGTTAAAAAAATTGAATTGCATGCCAAGCATGCTGTCATGCAAGAGAGTAGTAGACGCTATACTACTTTAAGAAAACTATAACAAGGTTTCCATATCTGACTATACTCTGCAGGTGGCCATAGAAACAATCTATGCTCTAATTCAGGCCCTTCTTTACACCCTTCTACTCTACTCCATGATTGGATTTGAATGGAAGATGGTCAAATTCTTCTACTTCTACTACTTTATTCTAATGTGTCTCATCTACTTCACAATGTATGGGATGATGCTCGTGGCCCTCACACCTGGCCACCAAATTGGGGCCATTGTCATGGCTTTCTTCGTCAACTTTTGGAACCTGTTTGCCGGTTTCTTGATCCATAGGCCGGTACGTAACTTCGACCCCCTCGAGCTTACAATACAGCCACACAAACTTGTAGTTGAGTTGCACATCATTTGCAGAAATTGCACATTTTCTAGCTCCTCAAATTGAGAACTTTTCATTATTATTCTAAATGGCATTTTCTCAATTATTTGCAGCAAATTGCCATATGGTGGAGGTGGTACTATTGGGCTTCTCCAGTTTCATGGACACTCTACGGGCTCGTGACTTCTCAAGTGGGCAACAAGGACTCAAAGTTAGTCATCCCAGAAGCTGGGAATACATCGCTCAAGGCTTTCCTTAAGGAAAACTTGGGCTATGATTATAACTTCCTTCCTGTTGTTGTTGTTGCCCATCTTGGCTGGGTTCTCCTCTTCTGGTTCATTTTCACCTACGGCATCAAGTTCCTCAACTTCCAAAAAAGATGATCAGATTACTCATATATAACCGACCACACTTTATAGACTTAAGGCTTTATTGTTACTATTATACTGAATAAAAGATCAGATTAGTGTGTAATTAGTAGGAGAAAAAGTAGTGTAAAGGGGAGTGCAAGTCTTCCTTTTCTCCTGCTTTTCCATAAGGTCAGTTCTAAGATGTTTGTTTAATTACTTGACTTTGAAAAGTAAATGTATATTTAATTGGATTAAGCTTGGTGAATTGTGTTATGTAATAAATGAAAATAATTTATCTTGGTTGCTGTTAAAATTAAATATTGATATTAATTGCATCTTAACGTGTCTGATAATATCATTCATTCTGTAACAGTGGGAGTAAATTTTAAGTATTTAATCAGTTTACTTTAGAAACAGTTGTCAAAGGAAACGCTAAAAACTGTTCCTGGAATTCATAGGGTTACTAATTTCACTACTAAGTAAAGGAGTTTGCTGACAGAACAAAGGTGCAAGATCTGACAAATTTGTCAGAAGCTATGTATTCTGCGGTGCTTTTCCTTTGGGCAACCAATGCTTCAACAGTTCAAGCTGTTGTGGACATTGAGAGAACAACTCTTTACTGTGAAAGAGCAGCAGGGATGTATTCAGCATTGCCTTGCGCATTTGCTCAGGTAATGTTGCAAACTGACCATACTGCATTCCTGTGGTATTTTTGCAATCAATCTATTTTCCTCCAGTCAGATGCATAATGCTTTGAGTTGCAACCCCAAAATGAAAAACAAAAAGTTTGTCCTATTAGGGTCATCTCATTTATTTATCATCTATCACTCTCAACTGTGAGGGTTTTATTATGTTATCTTATACGGCTAGGATTATGGTTACACGTCAAAATAGGTTAGACCCATCTCTTCCAAATTACAAGAATGAAGTCCTCACCGTTGAGATTAAGGAGTGTATAATGGGAT
The DNA here is from genome assembly GCA_033239525.1 of Nepenthes gracilis. Classification (NCBI taxonomy): domain Eukaryota; kingdom Viridiplantae; phylum Streptophyta; class Magnoliopsida; order Caryophyllales; family Nepenthaceae; genus Nepenthes; species Nepenthes gracilis. The sequence continues at coordinate 12,005,802 of BSYO01000037.1, read as the reverse complement.
TAAGTAGTGTATAATGGGAGGGCTCTAAAAGCTCATGATAATTATTACCCCAGGGCATGTTTGGACTAGAGTAATGGTAAAGGTTAAACGTAAGGGGAGTACTGCAAAGCTGGGAAAAAATAGATAGAGGAGTTGCAAAGCAAAAAGGGAAAAATATCAGAGCTTTTGTTAAACAACTAAAGATTTTGTGATGGTTCGTTGGCATGCTATCAAGCACTTTTGGCCTAGTGGCCCCATGTTTGATCACTGATACCCCATTTTTTAATTAATTATGTTCCAGCTTAAGCTATGGAATGAGTCTATGATACGATCACCTTCGATTTCACTGCTCAGCCAAGGAGGCGGAGCTCTGGCAGAGAGTATTTAGAACAGAGAAGGGGAGAAAGCAGGAGAGAAAGCAGAGAAAAAGATGATAAAGGAGGGAAGAGAGAGATGGAGAGAGGATTTGAGGGAGAGAATTAGTGAAAAATCTGTTATCCTCTATTCATTCCTTTCCTTCAGTATATAATGCCACAGACAATCGAGTAACAGAAGCATATTCTGTTTGAACAGACTAACTAATCGAAGTTGCAACACGTAACTACCCACGTGCAGAAAAATAAAGGAAAATGCTAAACAGCCTAAGGAAAATTAAAGTAAAAGGAAAGTTCTGGTGAGCTAGTCCTCGTCCCCTTTTAAACCAGGTCCTCGTCCTTTTCCCAGTCCTCGTCCGTTTCCTGTCCTCAAGCTTGGATGTAATCTCGCATTATCCGAGGAGGTCGTGTAGTCCGAGTACTTCTCCTGGGAATTGTAGATTCCAGCGAAGTTGAAATGGCCTGATTAATTAAGCCAGTAACATTACCATTCCCATCGAAAATTACCTTGTCCTCAAGGTAAAAATTAGGAAAATCCTCTATAAAGTCGGCGCAGACTTCCCATGTAGCCTCGGACGATGATTGTGATTGCAATGAACCAGAAAGCGTGGAACGAATTTGCCTCGAAGGAGGATCCTTCTCGAACCCTAACAATTCATTTGGAAGGAGAAGAGGTTGGGAACCCCGAGCCTCCACGGAAATTCATTTGGTTGTTCAGAGGGGTCCCCTGAATTGTTTTAGCAAGGAAACATGGAAAACATTATGGATTTTGGAGCCCTCTCGGAAGCTGAATGCGATAAGCCACCGCCCGGTCGTTCCAAAACGCGAACGGTCCATAGTAACGTTTGGCTAATTTGTTTGTTTTTTAGAGTTGCCACGAGGTGCAGCGATAAGGTTGTAATTTAACGAGAACCCAATCACCGCTGGAAAAAACTTTTGATTTGCGATGCTGATCTGCATGTTGTTTCATGCGTTGTTGGGCCCTTTGCAAGTTCTCTTTAAGGACCGAGAGGAGGTTCGTTCTGGCTGTGAGTAATTCGTCAACGGTGGCTACGGCCGAGTTACCTTGCGTATAGTCTAACAGGGATGGGGGAGGACGCCCATACACTGCTTCAAATGGGCTCATTTTAATCGCAGAGTGCCACGATGTGTTATAATTCCATTCAGCCCACGGAAGATACCGCACCCATGAGGAGGAATTATCAGCCACAAAGCAACGTAGGTAATCTTCAAGACACCGGTTCACCACTTCCGTTTGTCCATCCGTTTGCGGGTGATATGAGCTACTGGTGGCGAATTTAGTTCCTTGAAGCTGGAAAAGTTCCTTCCAGAAATGACTCATGAAGATGGGATCTCTATCCGTCACCCGGCTCCATTGAAATCCATGCAATCGACCCACCTCCTTGACAAAAACGTCGGCCGGTTCTGTCTTAGTGAAATTGGACGGAAGCGATATAAAATGAGAGTACTTGGACAAACGGTCCACTATCACGAGGATTACCGTTTTCCCATTCGAAGGGGGGAGATGGGTGATGAAATCCATTGAAATTGATTCCCATATTCTGCCTGGGATGGGAAGTGGTTGGAGCAGTCCTTGCGGCGCCGTGGTGAGTGATTTGACCTGCTGGCATGTAATACAACGTTGGACGAAGTCACGGATATCTCTGCGCATCGAGGCGGAAGAAAATACGCAGTACGGTGTAGGTCCTTTGAAATCTCTCCGTGCCCCAGGAGGGTGTGTTATGGTATTCTTGCATAATGAGATGCTGTAAGGCCGATTCAGCCGGCACAAGTATTTTGGAGTGGAATAAAATGAGGCCGTCCTTTGAGAATATCCCTCATGGTCACCCGGCTGATTTTGGATGGATGAAATTAATCTTGAAGAATTGGGATCTTTGCATATGAAAGTGGCGTAAGCGCTGCTAATAGAGCAAAAGCAGTCGGGTTGCGCCTCGCGAGCATGGCAGTCCCTTCTTGTAACCTAGACAAAGCATCAAGCAGGACCGTTGTCTTTTCCAGGACGATAAATGACGTCGAAATCATATCCCATAAGCTTAGTAATCCAACACTGCTGTTCGGGGGTGTGTATATTCTGTGACAGTAGCGTCTTGAGGGGTTGGTGGTCCGTTTGGATGGTGAATTTGGATCCCAAGAGGTATGGCCTCCATTTTCTTACCGCTTCCACCACTGCACTCAGCTCTCTCACATACGTGGATGAATTCTTCAACTTAGCAGACAATTGTTTGCTGAAAAATACAATCGGATGTCCCGCCTGTGTTAACACTGCTCCCACTCCTGTCCCTGAAGCATCAGTCTGTATTGTGAAGGGCTTGGTGAAATCGGGTAGTGCTAAAACAGGGGTAGAGGTGAGGGCCGCCTTAAGTGCCTGGAAGGCAACTTCTGCTTCGGGACTCCATATGAAGGCCGAGGCCTTTCTAAGAAGCTGGGTGAGAGGGGTGGCCATCTGGGCATATCGAGCCACGAATCGGCGATAATACCCGGCTAGGCCCAGAAATCCTCGGAGCTGTCTGACGTTCTGGGGGGTTGGCCATTTTTGAACTGCGTCGATTTTCGTAGGGTCCACGGCCACTCCTCGGCCATTCACTACGTGCCCCAGGTATGAAATGGAGGAACACCCAAATTCGCACTTAGAGGATTTGGCATGAAACACATGATCTCTTAGAATCTGGAGAGTCGACTTGAGATGGAGTAGATGTTGCTCCCATGTGGAGCTATAAACCAGTATGTCGTCGAAGAACACCAGGACAAATTTTCGAAGGGCTGGGCGAAATATCTCATTCATCTCTGCTTGGAATGTAGATGGAGCATTGGAAAGACCAAACGGCATTACTAAGAATTCGTAGTGGCCCTCATGAGTGCGGAATGCCGTTTTGTGTATGTCTTCCTTGTTAACGCGCATCTGATGATATCCTGCCCTCAGGTCTAACTTTGAAAACAGTTTGGCGCCATGGAGTTCGTCCAATAGCTCATCTACTGTAGGAAGGGGAAACCGGTCCCTTACGGTGATGGCATTTAGAGCCCTATAATCCACACAAAACCTCCAGCTACCATGTAGAGTCCCACATCGGATGGGGAGGTAAACGAAGCACGCCTGATAAAGGGTGTGGATACCTCTTCCATTGGCGACGCGTTTTGGGGGCCTGTAAGGGTCTGCCGGGAACAAAACCGTGAGGCGCCCTGTGACGGCTTGGGCGGCAGGGGACGGTCCAAAGCGGACAATATCGTCAGTGCGGATGCTCCGGGGACGTTACATACCATCTTTTTTTTAACAAGTATAACAGGGGAGGAGAAAGGACTAGTACTCGGTTGAATGATTCCTTCCTCAAGCATGTCACGAATCATCTTTTCCATCTCTGATTTCTGGAAGTGTGGGTACCGATAGGGCCGCACATTGACTGGCGCCGAATTGGGTTGAAGGGGGATCCGATGATCATTGTTACGGTGGAGCGGTAGGCCGTGAGGAAGGGCAAAAACATCCGCGTAAGAAGAAAGCAGAGTCTGCAACGAGTCGGTCTGCTCTGTAGTTAGACCCAGAGTGATCCCCACTTGGTTACACAGTCCCTCGCAGTGTAGTGAGTCACCGTTCCCAACTGTGACATTGAGGTGCTGAGAAGGTTCAATTGGGAGTCCCAAGTGCCTGGCCATTCGGGTTTGCAAGAAGTTGTGTGTGGAACCACTATCCACCAAGATAACCACGGGTTGGCCCTGGATATAGCCTTGCAATCTCAATGTGGAGGGAACGAAATGGCCCTCCAGTGCATGTAAAGAAATGGTCGGAATATGTTCAGGAGTCGGAGAAGGGGCTTCCACCTCGAAAGGGCGCTCGGTTACAGAATCGCCTTCCACTAATTCCGTTTCGTCCAGTGAAACGGCTGGGATGCCAGCGGAATCCTCTTCTGCTAACATACATAAAAACTGTGGGGGTTTACACCTATGGCCAGGAGTAAACCGTTCATCACAATTGAAGCACAACCCCTTTTCCCGCCTAGTCGCCATCTCAGTTGCTGTGAGGCGCTTAATTGGCAATCTGTGCGGTACGCTCTGTGGAGGGAGCTATTTGAGTGGTTGGGCCGGAATTGCCGCCTGGGTCTTGGTCATGGGTGGTCGAGGATAAGTTGGACGGTTGCCCTCCACCTTCTCTTCCACCAACTTGGCCATGCCAATGGCCTCCGGTAGCGTTTGTGGTTTTAACAACAGTAATTCTCGTCGTATGTCATCTCTTAAGCCAGACAGGAAGCAATTCAAAAGGTTAGTTGTCGACAGACCCGTAGTGCGAGTAGAAAGTGCTTCAAATTCTGACATGTAAGCTGTCACTGAGGAGGTTTGTCTCAGTTTATACAGCAGGGCTTCATGGTTTAAGTAGGAAGAAGGACTGAATCGAAGCTCCAGATTCCTGGAGAAAAGCTCCCAGGTCGTCAATTGGTGAGTCGCATGCATCCACTGGAACCATTGTAGGGCCGTCCCAGTCATATAGAAAGCTGCAATAGTGAGTTTGTGATCCGAGGGAGTGAGATGATACTCGAAGAAGTGTTCGATCTGAAATAGCCATCCCACCACGTTCTCCCCTGTGAAATATGGAATCTCGAGTTTGGGCAATTTAATCGAGGAATTGACAGGCGCATCAAAGTGCGGAGCAGCCAGGAGGGGTATGGTCATAGAGTGAGAAGTGGGAGGGGTGGAAATCGATGTGGGGGTGGGCAATAATGGCGGTAGGGGTGACTGAGTTGAATTTCGTTCGAGGCGTTGGAGAGACTGGCGAATATCCATGAAAGACTGTTGGAACTCACTAAGGGTCTGATGAATTTTGTCTGTCGAATTTGAATGAGAGGTGATGCATTCTGAGTGTTGTTGCACGGTGACGGCGAGCTCCTTAACTTCCTGTGCGACCATGGCTATGGACTCCTCTAGGGCTCTATGGCGCGTCACCATTCCCTCTGCCATTGGTCTCAACGAGAGCACCAAATTGATACGATCACCTTCGATTTCACTGCTCAGCCAAGGAGGCGGAGCTCTGGCAGAGAGTATTTAGAACAGAGAAGGGGAGAAAGCAGGAGAGAAAGCAGAGAAAAAGACGATAAAGGAGGGAAGAGAGAGATGGAGAGAGGATTTGAGGGAGAGAATTAGTGAAAAATCTGTTATCCTCTATTCATTCCTTTCCTTGATATATAATGCCAAGAACAATCGAGTAATGAAGCATATTCTGTTTTGAGCAGGACTAACTAATCGAAGTTGCAACACGTAACTACCCACGTGCAGAAAAATAAAGGAAAATGCTAAACAGCCTAAGGAAAATTAAAGTAAAAGGAAAGTTCTGGTGAGCTAGTCCTCGTCCCCTTTTAAACCAGGTCCTCGTCCTTTTCCCAGTCCTCGTCCGTTTCCTGTCCTCGTCCGTTTTCCGTCCTCAAGCCTGGATGTAATCTCGCATTGTCCGAGGAGGTCGTGTAGTTCGAGTACTTCTCCTGGGAATTGTAGATTTCGGCGAAGTTGAAATGGCCTGATTAATTAAGCCAGTAACAGTCTATGCTTGCTTCATACTTGAATTTAAAGGATATGGCTGTTATTATAAAATAATTCTTGGAGTTTCACCTAACAACTTAGGCTTTTTGGCAATTGGTTCTTTGATGGATACAAGAGATAAAATTTGCCTTTACATTTTGTTTGGACACTTGTGGGGGTAGTGGTAGGGTAGTAGTGGTATGTGGCTGTGGTGATTGCGGTGGTGTTAACAGCAGCAAAGTGGTTGGTTTATGGTGGTGATGCAATGCAAGAGTCATCGTGCAGGCCCATAAATGGATGGGTTGGACACCACGCTAACTAAGGATATCTAAATGGTGTCCCCCAAATATTTCTCCCCAAAAAAGGCAACAATTTGTTGTTTGTGTTTACTTCTATGTGTTGTCAAACATAATTAAACAAGAGTATGGATGAAATATCTGTATTAGTATCAATATTTGTTATATTAGTATCGGATATAACAGATAATATGTATCGGTATCTATTAGAAAATACAGCTGTACAGCTGTAGCATATATTGTATATTTTTCTTTCCTGTATATTTTCTTTCCTGCATTATTTATTCCTTTCCTTTTATTTTCTTTCCCATTTTATTTTTCCCGTTGGGAAGTGTGTATATTAAAGGCGCTTCGGCCCTTATGCTCTGTGTGTAAAATTACAAACTTCATTGAATGAAATGTTTGGCGTCCGTGTGCTTTCACACCTTGCTCGCCTCTGTTCTCTCTCTTGGCCTCGAGCCTCTGTCATCGTCTTCCTCATCCATTGCGCCTGAAGTTTACATGGTATCAGAGAATGGCGTCTTCACCAAACTCGCTCGAAACCACCTCAAACACGGCCAACCCATCTGTCATTCCTTCACACGAACGCATGCGTCTCCAAACCCTCACTGACTTCACAAATCCCTACCAGTTGGAAGTAGGCGACAATCCTGCCATTACTCTCGTCACTGATGTTCTCACCGCCGACAACTATGCGACGTGGTCTAGGGCCATGCGTCGCGCTTTACGAGCCAAGAACAAGCTTCAGTTCATCGAGGGCACTATTCAACAACCGAGCGACTCGAGCGATCCCCTTTTTGAAATTTGGGGGCGTTGCAACGATATAGTCGTCTCTTGGATCCAAAACTCGGTTAGCTCTTTGATTAAAGCAAGCATTGTCTTCGTCGATGATGCCTTCGAGCTCTGGAACGAACTTCGCGACCGGTTTACTAACAGAATGGGCCACGGATTTTCCAATTGAAAAAATCACTGGCTGGTTTGACACAAGAACAAAAACCCGTGAGTGTATACTACGGTAAGCTCAAAACTTTGTGGGATGAGCTCTTGATTTACGATCCCCTCCCAAGTTGCGATTGCGGTAAAATGAAATCCCTTACTGAAAAATACCAGCGTGACTGTGTTATTCAATTCTTGATGGGATTAAATGATTCTTACTCTAATGCCCGAGATCAAATCATGATGATGAACCCCCTTCCCTCTGTTAACCGAGTATTCTCAGTCATCCAACAGCAAGAGCAACAGCACCATATGCTGTCTGTGGCTCAGAATTTAAGCACTGTGGCGTTAACAGCCAAAAGAAACACTGGTTCTTTCAAAAATAATAGGAAAACGAATTCCTATCCCAAGAAAGATAAGCCTTTCTGTGTATATTGCAAGATTGCTGGACACTCTGTCCAGCAATGCTTCAAAATCGGTAATACAGATGCGCCTGTTTGTTCCCACTGTCACAAAACCGGGCATGTGGTTGAAAAGTGTTACCTGTTACACGGCTTTCCTCCTAACCACAAGGGACACGCGTAACCGGGCACATAATCAATACGCAATTTATCAAGCTTCAAGAACCATATTGATCAAGAAGGAACCCTGGATGATAGAGTTGCATTGACTAAAGATCAATTTAATCAACTCATGGAGTTGATTCAGTCAAAGAATGTTGCTGCCAAGACCGGGCAGCATATGTTCGACCCAATAATTGAGCAGCCGAAGGCTGCTAACATGACTGGTAATATCTTCCCTGCTTGCCCTTCTCTTAAATTTGATGATAATAGACGACAGGCATGGATTCTGGATACTGGGGCAACCGACCATATGATATGTGATCCTTCATTATATACTCATCACAAGGTCCAGATTTCAAGCTCTGTCAGACTTCCGGATGGAAGTAAAGCTTCTGTTTCTCACATTGGAAACATTAGACTCACCGATGGACTAATGTTGCATAACGTGCTTTGTGTTCCTTCCTTCACTTTTAATTTAGTTTCCGTAAAACGACTAACTGATACACTTAATTGCGGTATGTTTTTCTTTTCTAACATCTGCTTGATTCAGGACCTTGCTACTTGGACAACAATTGGGATGGGTGAAGAGAAAAGTAATTTATATTATCTGATAAGAACGTTGATCCAAATTCTTTACAGAGCCTTCTCTCCAAATTCTACAAGGAGCCTTCGGTTAATTTTGTTTTATCGCCTTCTCATTTATGGCATTCTCGATTAGGTCATATTTCATATTCTAGGATGAAACTAATAAATGACCCCTTTGTAAAGGAGCAGTGCATTCAATTAATGAAAATCCCTGTTTTATTTGTCACATGGCCAAGCAAATCGCCTCCCTTTTCTCCAAGACCCATAAGTCACACACCTTATTCGACGTGGTGCATTGTGACTTATGGGGCCCATGTTCTGAGGTATCTTATGACGGATATAGATACTTCTTGACTATTGTTGATGATGCTTCCAGAAGTACCTGGATTTACCTACTGAAACAAAAAATCGGATACCAAATTGTGCCTGGAAGCCTTCTATAATCTGGTTGCCGCACAATTTAACGTCAAAATCAAAATAATTCGTAGCGACAATGGGACTGAATTCAGACTGGGAGACTTTTACAGCAAAAGAGGTGTTATCCACCAACGCAGTTGTGTGGAAACACCACAGCAAAACGGTGTCGTTGAACGTAAACACCAACATTTATTGAATGTTGCTAGAGCTCTTCGATTTCAATCCGGACTTCCTTTAAAATTCTGGAGTGATTGTATTCTTACCGCTGCTCACATCATCAACAGGATTCCCACTCCATTACTAGAAAATAAGACTCCATATGAAGTTCTGTTTGGAGTCAAACCCAACTATAATAACCTTCGCATATTTGGTTGCTTGTGCTTTGCTTCCACCATCTCTCATTATCGTACTAAGTTTGATCCTAGAAGTAGAAAATGTGTCTTCCTAGGCTATCCGTTTGGCGTCAAAGGCTACAAATTAATTGACTTAGACAGCCACACTACATTTATTCAAGAGATGTGATTTTTTATGAAAATGTTTTCCCCTTCCACACCAACGGGATTGACCAAAATACCAATATTTCTCCCAATGCATTCCCATCAAGACCACCTATCACCAATAACGAACAATTATGGCAAACACAATCAATGCAACCTAACTTACATGATCCTCCTTCAAATCCGGTTGACGAACTTGTGACCGAAGACACTGAAGAACTTCCCACTGTTCCTGTCCACAATCAGGACCAGGAACAACTGATCATTGACCATTCCAACCCGAGTACATTGAATGATACCCGGTCTACCACGATTAGTCAAATGCCTGTTCGAAGAACCACTAGAGTGCGTAAAGCGCCCGAATACTTAAAAGAATTTCATTGTCACCAAGTATCTCAAATTTCGCCTATCAAATCAAACGTCCAAACACCCCCAGGTAAACCCTATTCCATTGAAAACCATATCTCATATCAAAAATTATCTCCCACCTTCGGACATTTTTCGGCTACCATAACGACTCACAATGAACCACAAACTTACGCCCAAGCCATTCGGGATGAAAAATGGCGTGAAGCTATTGCTAATGAATTGAATGCATTGGAACAAAATAAGACATAGATCATCACTGACTTACCTTCCGGTAAGAAAATAATTGGCTGTCGATATGTTTTTAAATTAAAGTTCAACAGCGATGGCAGCATTGAGCGACACAAATATAGATTAGTTGCGAAGGGTTATACACAACAAGAAGGAATAGATTACCATGAAACATTTTCCCCTGTTGCAAAACTAACTACAGTTCGATGTCTCTTAGCAATAGCAGCTATCGAAGGGTGGCACCTGTACCATTTTGATGTTAACAATGCCTTCCTACACGGGGGTTTAAATGAAGAAATCTACATGCAAAAACCCCCCGGATACACTAAAGAAAAACCGAATCAAGTTTGTAGACTGTTAAAAAGCATATATGGCCTTAAACAGGCCTCTAGACAGTGGTACTCCAAGTTGTCTACATCCCTAATTGCTTTTGGGTTTACCCAATCCAAGGCTGATTATAGCCTATTCACCAAACAAGATGACCAATCCTTCACAGTGCTACTTGTATATGTGGACGATATCATTGTGGCTAGTAGCTCTTTAGACTCTATTCATTCTATTAAATCATATCTTAATCGTGCCTTCAAGATTAAAGACCTTGGTGTCTTACGATATTTCCTTGGGATTGAAGTTGCACGATCATCAGTTGGCATCCATATATGCCAAAGAAAATATACCCTTGACATATTAGCCGACTCAGGTTTCCTTGGTTCCAAACCTCTTAAACTTCCAATGGACCAAAACGTAAAACTTAGTAAAGAAACTGGGACTGTCTTGCAAGATCCTAGCATCTACCGAAGACTAATTGGCAGGCTCCTCTATTTAACGGTCACAAGACCCGATATATGCTATGCTGTCCATATTTTGAGTCAGTTCATGACTCGCCCGACGTCTCATCACATGAATGCGGCCTATCAAGTATTGCGATACCTCAAACAAAATCCAGGGCAAGGTATATTATTCTCTTCCACTTCTAACATTCAACTTCGAGCTTTCTGTGATGCAGATTGGGCTTCTTGTCCTGACACTCGAAGATCCATCATCAAGCACGCACCTTCATTGGGAACTCCCTCATCTCCTGGAAATGCAAGAAACAATCGGTTGTCTCTCGCTCCTCCGCAGAAGCAGAATACCGGTCCATGGCTTCCACTTGCTGCGAATTAGCTTGGCTCCGTTATATCTTACGTGATTTGCGGATTCTACACCCTCACGCCGCTGATCTCCACTGTGATAATCAAGCTGCTCTACACATATCCGCCAATCCTGTGTTTCATGAACGGACCAAGCACATTGAGCTGGATTGTCATTTAATTCGTGATAAAATTCAAGACGGGAGTATTCGCACTCACTATGTGACCACTCATAATCAGCTTGCAGACATGTTCACCAAAATACTACCGTCCCATCGGTTGAAGATCCACTTATCCAAGATGGGCATAATCAATATATATACTCCACCTTGCGGGGGGGTATTAGAAAATACAGCTGTACAGCTGTAGCATATATTGTATATTTTTCTTTCCTGTATATTTTCTTTCCTGCATTATTTATTCCTTTCCTTTTATTTTCTTTCCCATTTTATTTTTCCCGTTGGGCAGTGTGTATATTAAAGGCGCTTCGGCCCTTGTGCTCTGTGTGTAAAATTACAAACTTCATTGAATGAAATGTTTGGCGTCCGTGTGCTTTCACACCTTGCTCGCCTCTGTTCTCTCTCTTGGCCTCGAGCCTCTGTCGTCGTCTTCCTCATCCATTGCGCCTGAAGTTTACAGTATCGGATATATCGGATGAAAAAATTTAAAAATCGTAAAATGATAAAATTGTATCGGTCTATATATTAATCAAATATCATGTACATCGGCCAAATATCAAGTATATTGATCGATATATTGATGATGTGATAACATATTATGATATTATTACAGTATCAAGAAACATGGATATTGCTGCGGCATCATTGACATTTTGCATCAATGAATGAAAGCTACAGACCACAGAGGGAGGGCCAACCTCCTCATTGAAAAAAAAAAAAAAGGAATTACATACCAAGCATGCTGTTACTCAAGAGAGCATGAATTGCTATACTACCTTGAGAAAACTAAAACATGGTTTTCATGAATATCATAATCTGTAGGTGGCCATAGAGACAATCTATGCTCGAATTCAAACTCTTTTTACAGCCTTTTCCTCTACTCCATGATTGGATTTGAATGGAAGATTGTCAAATTCTTCTACTTCTACTACTTTCTAATGTGCTTCATCTACCTCACAACGTATGGGATGATGCTCTTGGGGCTGTCGCCCGGCCACCAACTCGGGGCCAATTGTCATGGCTTTCTTCCTCAACTTTTGGAATCTCTTTGCTGGTTTTCTGATCCCTAGGCCAGTATGTAAGTCCCACACCCACTTTGCAATCTTCTATCAACTGCCAAAATTTTGAATCTGAACAGTATTTTATGGACAAATTGCAGCGAATTCTGATCTGGTGGAGGTGGCACTATTGGGCTTCTCCCGTGTTGTGGATGCTCTACGGCCTGTGACTTCTCAAGCGGATAACGAGAACTCGCCTCTCGAGGTCCCCAGAGCTGGGTATAAATCGGTCAAGGCTTTCCTGATAGAAAATTGTGCTATGATTATGACTTCTTGTTGCCCATCTCGACAGGGTTCTTCTCATTCTCACCAACCGCATCAAGTTCCTCAACTTCCAAAAAAGATGAACGAATTACTTAATTTATAATTGACTACACTCAGTAAGATTTAAAGTTTAATTGTTATTGTTATATAAAATAAAAGGTCAGATAGAGTGTGTAATTAGCCGGAGTAAAAAAGGAGTAAAGGGAAGTTTGAGTCTTATTTTTCTCCTATTTTTCCATACAATCAGCTATAAGATTCTACATAGTTATTGGGGAGGCAATATTATGAGTTTCTCTTAGCTAGTCCTCATAGGATAGATGTTTAATTACTCATATTTGAGTACATCTAATTGTCTTAAGCTTTGTGAATTATGAGATGTAATAAATGAATATATATATATATATATAAAGACTTGGCATTAGATTTGGCCTTAAGCAGGTTCTTGCCAATTCCAGGGGACTATTCTTTTTCAGGTTTGAGAACACATCCAATGTAATGAGGATCATCGATGATGGTCTCCAGATTCTGAATGGGAACTCCTTAGTCCTAAATATTTGGGGGCAGGTATGATTTTTTTCTAAACAAGACCACAAAGCCAATCTTATGTGCGTAAATTTTCATGGCATACCTCTTAAATATGTAATGCTGGAGGGTTTGAGTTACATTGCTAACTCTACTGGTGTCATTTATCCTTCCACCTTTGGACTACAGGTGACCTTAAATCGCGGTTCATATGATGTATGGATGAGATGCCATTGCCATAAATGAATTTCTTGATGAAAGAGAGAGCAGCTTAGGCCTTCTCTTTCTGTCTGTTCGAGTTCTGTTGGTCAAGTTCATTTGTGCTTTGCTTCACAATGTGGAATGCATTGAGGCACTCATAATTTCCTCTCTTATTAGCCATTAGCTCTTGCCGGTTCTCCTGGCACTGATTAGTCAAAGCCGAAGGATCCCTCTGGCCAATCATTTATTGGTCGACCATCGGTAAAGCCCTCGTCACACCAAGAGGCTTCTTTACTGGGTAATATCAGTTCTGCTTTTTTGTTAATAGGAACAGAGAGAGAGTACTAATTGTATAGGTTTTTCTTTATACCCGCTTATATCTAATTATCAAAAATAAATATGGGCTTTAACTTGTTTTAATTTTTACTCTCTTTTATCTTTCTACACATCAAAATTGACAATTTTAATACTACTGAGTATATAAATGTTATCAATTACATGCTCATGTAGGTTCCATTTTTTTGCTTATTGGAATATATTGCTTAATCCATTAATTCACTGCACAAAGCCATCTGAATCATAGATACGTGATTTTTTAAATAAATATTTAATTAAATGCATGTATATTTATATAAAAAAAACTATATCAATAGTTCCATTATAGAACAAATCTGATAATTGATGCACAAGTATAGTTGGATTTCAATAAAAGTTCTCTGCTTAAGAAGATTGCCTATCATTTAATTATTGCTATCCCCAATAAACAATAACTCAAGAATAATCCAATGTTTGGAAATAAATTTAGTAGCTTAATTCTCTATTCGGTTCTCTTTAAATTCGACTTAACATATGGCTTTTATAGACAGTAAAATGATTGATTATATATATTTTGTACAATTGTATTTATTTTAATAACTTTGGGCAAACATGCCTTTTAGTTTTTATCTATAATCATGCCTGTTTGAAAAAGTCAATTTGTTTTCAAATATTCATATTTTCTTTAGTAATTACATTCGATTAAACTGAAAAAGCACATTTTGATGCTAACGTGGACAATTAAGTTTCGACCCCGTTAAAAGTATAACAGAAACAATATATATAAATGTTAGAGACATTTGTCTTATTGGCATATTCCGTGACCATATGTATTATTTTATTGATGTCGGGTTGTGGGTGGTCGGTTTAAAATTCATTAAAATTTATTGGTCCGCCCTCCACGCACTCGAGCACGGGCCCAAGGACCGCCCGCTCGCTTTGGTGCCCGCTTGCCGTCGAGCACATAATCGAATGGGGGCTGCTTGATGCGTGCTCGCGGCGGCTCGAGCCTAAAAACCAGAATGGGGGCCGCTTGATGCATGCTCGCTGGCGCTCGAACCGAAATCGGAGAATGGGGGCGCTCGCTGCGTGCTCGATCCGGCTCGGCGGCCTCGTGGTTTCCACGAAACCCTACGGCCGCTCGCGCGCCGAGCCTCGAGCCGCTCGGCGGCCCAACGGGCATTTTTGAACGCGTTTTTGGCTCCTCTATAAATATTGGCTTATGTCTTTTCAAACCCTAAGGATTCAAAACTGAATATTTTCGTGCCTCCTTTGAGGAGAAAGGCTCTTGTGCTCCATTGTGATTGTTCCTTTTGAGAAAACCAAAAGCTACAACTTTGAGCTCCATGTTCTAAAGGTTTTCTCATTACTTTTTCTATTTCTTTCACCATTAAAGCTTTCATCCTTCTACCTTCGTTGGAGACGTTGGTGCGTTGAAGAAGGAGATCCGTTCGTGATTGGCAATTCAAGTGGCACGAGAGGGAGATTGGCTTGAAGACGGAAGGTGTCCGGTTCCGTTCTTGCGCGGGCAAATCCAAGGAGTTCCTTGGTAGGGATCACGTGTCGGGAGTAAGTCGGCTAGGTTAGCGCGTCGTTACCACCCGGGCTGTAAGTTGATTTTCATAGTGCATTGCTTCCCTGGCCGTTGAAGCCCGGAGTGTTTTTCTCGATACCGTGGGTATCGAAGTTTTCACTTCGTCACCAAAAATCGGATCTTTATTATTATTACTTATTGTTGTTTATGTTGTGCATGCTTATTAATTCCGTATACATCTAGAGTTAAATATCCCTTACGTGTATCGGATATTTAATTTAATTAATTTATTTTATTGCTTCCGCTATATATTTAACGGGGTCGAAACACGGTAGCACCGAAACGTGCTTTTTCAATAAATATCCGATACACGTAAAGGATATTTATTTCTAGATGCTAACGAGACAACAAACATGTACAATATATATAATGATGAACAATAATAATAAAGACACGAGCAGGCAGCGGTCGCTCTCCACACAAACCCTCACCCGTCTTCGTCGCTCCTGCCTTTCCTCTCTTCTTGCGTCGGTCGTCGTTCTCTTTCTCCTACTTCACCAGATTGGCCAGATCTACCCTCCGTCTTCTTGATCTTGGGCGTTCTCAAGGTAAATTCTTTCACCTCCTTCTCGATTTCGTTTTTTTTTTGTGTCCGCCGCCGTTCATGGTGGTTTCGGCCAGAAATTTGCCTCCTTTATGGGTGGCTGTCTTCACGGATCTCGATTTGCCTCCTCCTTCCTTCAAATCCACCAGTTCTTGCGTGGATTTGGTTCGTTGTCCCTGGATCCGTGAATCCTCGACCCTCCTTGCCAACGGCCGTTCATGGCGGCTCTGCTGTTTGCTCCCACATCTCTGGCCATGCCTCGTGTGGTGCTCTTCCCTGCCTTCCAAATCGGCCGGTGAAGTGGGTGACGGAGGTGGTGATCCGGTGGCCACTGGCGTGCGTTCCCGTGGTTCTCGCTGCGTGTCGTGCGCCGCCCGTGCTCCTTCCGCCACTGTCGCCCTGTGAACGGTTTCAGCCGTCAACCCCCAGTACACGGCTACAGCCA
Source organism: Nepenthes gracilis (assembly GCA_033239525.1). Lineage (NCBI taxonomy): Eukaryota > Viridiplantae > Streptophyta > Magnoliopsida > Caryophyllales > Nepenthaceae > Nepenthes > Nepenthes gracilis. The sequence goes on along the minus strand of BSYO01000037.1, from coordinate 11,989,789 downwards.
CCGACGCCCTGTAAACGGCTCCAGCCGTCAACAGGAATGGCTTAAGCCGCGGCTTGAAGCTGCCACTGTTCACGGCTTTAGGAGCTCGAGCCGGCTTTCCCACCGTAACTTCCAAAATATATATATATATTCAACTCTCTTATATTTAAATTGTGGTGTTTAATTTTCTTTTCAGATGTCGGCTCCACGAAAGTCTCTGTCACGCAAGTCGAGTGGCAAACGCACTCGACCGAGTGGGCTCTCCGCTCCTGATCGCTTTATTAGTCCCGAGGCAGAGTCTCTTTTTACCACCCACATGTCTCATCGGTAACTCTCCCTCGAACGGGAAGTCCGCCTTGACTCTGTCGACCCTTCCATCTCGTCTCTTTTCCTTGACCGTGGTTGGGCGTCGGTCATCACAGGGTTGATTGCTCTGTCGCTCATCCTTATTCAAGAATTTTATTCCAATATTCATGCGATCACTTACGATTCTTTCTCCACTTTCGTGCGCGGGGCACGTCTTCATATTTCTGCTAATATTCTTGCCCACGTTATTGATATCCCTCGGGTGGTCAATCCACCATACCCTTACTCTTCCGCACGCTTCCGGCCTACTTTTAATGAGATTGCCTCTTTTCTCCACGGTGCCCCTCTGGAGTGGAATGGCAAAGCCTTCCAAACTTCGTACCTCTCTTCTCGACGACTGGTCGTGAGCCGTATCATGCTCACGAACCTGTTCCCTGTTTCCCACTTCTCCTCTCTGTCCGAGGAGAATGCATTATTTCTGTATGCTCTGTTGAGTGGTCAGCCCATTGACTTACCATCTCATTTTATCACTCATATTATTGCCAACTTCTCCGGCCGGAAGGTGGCCACCTACCTTTCGGGTGTCTTATTCAGCGACTGATTGCTGGGCTCGGTCACCCCTTCCCTGACTATCCTCGCCTCCCGCTCGGCCGACCTATCACGTCCACCACTTTTGCCTAGAGTCGGTCCCATGCACGTCGCTTTGCTATCGACCCCGAGGAGCTGTTCGATGAGCCTCTCCCTGCTGTGCCTCCTCCTCGCCCTGGACGAAGGCCCCTCGGCTCTGCCCGTCCTTTCCCGACCCTTCGGCTCTAGGTCATCCACCTCGCAGACGGCACTCCACCTCCTCCTCAGCCGCTCTGATGGGTCAGATGTCTCACCTTGCTGATCGCTTTAAGCGTCTGTTTTCCTCCCACGAGCGGATTCTTGCTTCTCAATCTCAGCTTCAGTCCCACATGCTTGTTGGTTTTGAGCGGTTCAATGCTGGTTTTGAGCGGGTTGATGATCGTTTCGAGCGGTTGGATTCTCGGTTGGACACTCAGGAGGCTGCGCTTCAACGCTTACAGCGACATTATGGCTCTACACCTCCGGGCGATTCTGAGTGATTCCCTCTCTTTGGCTCTTCGTGACAAAAAGGGGGAGATCAGGGTTTTTGGTGCATGCTGATAGGGGGAGCTTAGGCGAGATGTCCGCCTTTTTTGTTAGGGGGAGTTAGATTTGATGTACTTCTTTTTGTTAGGGGGAGTTCAACTTGCTATTTATGTTCTTTGTAGACGTGCTTTTCATTTATTTGCTATTGATGTTATCTATTAACTTTCTATGCATGATATCTACTCTCTCTGTTGCATTTTAGTACTGCATGCTGTATTTATTATTGCCTACCTCTTTGTTGTTGGTACTAACCTTTCTTGATCAGGAAACTGAAATTACACAGGCAGTCAACACAATTTTTCATCCCATCGCCACAGCTGTTCCCGTATAGCTATTTATTTATTTTTGTATCTCTTATGTATCATTAGGCGTAGGTTTTCATGTACACGGGTTCTATCTCGGTGGTGTCTGAACCCGTGATTCACTTGTATTTATTTACTTTCTTAGTTTTGTCACGGAATTGCCAAAGGGGGAGATTGTTATAGACATTGGTCTAATTGGCATATTCCGTGACCATATGTATTATTGTTCAATGTCGGGTTGTGGGTTGTCGGGTTAAAGTTCCGTTATGTCCGTTCCGCACTCTAGTCGCTCGAGCCGCCCGAACCGCGCCCAGCTCGCCAGGCGCTCGATTCCCGCTCGAGCCGTAAATCCAGTAGGTCCCCGGCTCGCCAGGCGCTCGAGCTCCGCTCGAGCCGAAAATCCAATAGAGTTCTCGCTCGATGCGCGCCTTCTGGCCGCTCGAGCGCCCGAAGGGTTTCCCACGAAACCCTACGGCCGTTCGCCGCGTGCTCGAGCCCCGCTTGAGCGCCGGTCCAACGGGCAGATTTTTTGAACGCATTTTTTGCTCCACTATAAATATTGGACTTATGTTTTTGAACCCTAAGGATTCTGAAAAATTGATGTGCGTGCCTCTTTGAGAAGAAAACCCTCTCATGCTTCAAGATTATTGTTGCTTCTCTTGAGAAAACTAACACTACAATATTGCTCTACATGTTCAAACTAGTTTTCTCACCCAATTTCTTTAACCATTGAAACTTTGCCTCCTACCATCGTTGGAGACTTTGGTTCGTAAAGAATGAGACTTGTTCGTGATTGGAAATTCAAGTGGTTCGAGGGAAGATTGACGTGAAGACTGGAAGGTGTCCGGTTCCGTTGCCGCGGGCAAATCCAAGGATTTCCTTGGTAAGGATCACGTGACGGGAGTAAGTCCGCTAGGTTAGCGCGCCGTTACCACCCGGTCTATAAGTTGATTTTTATAGTGCATTGCTTCCCTGGCCGTTAAAGCCCGGAGTATTTTTCTCGATACCGTGGGTATCGAGTTTTCACTTCGTCACCAAAAATCGCGTATTTATTATTATTGTTCATCATTATATATATATCGTGCATGCTTGTTGTCTCGTTAGCATTTAGAAATAAATATCCTTTACGTGTATCGGATATTTATATATATTGCTTCCGCTATACTTTTAACGGGATCGAAACTTAATTGTTCACGTTAGCCCAACGTGCTTTTTCATAAACAATCCCATCTAGTTATATATTTATCCTTTTTGAGAATATCTAATATTGTCCTACTATTTTTAAAATATAAAAATTACCAAATCCTTGATAATTTGATAAATTTATGCATAAATAATTATATCTAAAGATTGAACCTTCACTTAATAAAAAAAAATATTATTAATAGTTATAATAATTTGGTAAACTAAACTTTAAACCGACCATTCTATTTGACCAGTTGAATATATATTCATTAATAAGTTTAACATCATTGGAATATTAAAAATGTCTTATACTATTCTGTCCCGGTGCCCATGTCACTTTCATATGTATTTTAAGAGCTAAATCATTAACTTTGAAAAACAGCCAATCTCATACTCATATAAATAAAAATTCTATCAAAAATATCTTATAATTCAGTGCTTGAGATAAAAATCTTTTTTATAAGCTTTTTAATAGTATTTGTTTATTATATACTGTAGATGCTAAGTACTATTCTATGTTAAAATATAAATACGAGTAAATATATTATTTGTAATTAATTTTTAAGATGTATTTTGAGTTATTAGACTTTAATGCTTGACATAATATCAAGCATTATATTAAAGCATCCTTATTGGTGATTTTTTTATATATAAATATGAGATTCATTATGTATGATATTTTAAACATCATGTCATTTAATAACCCTTTTGTTAAAGGATCTATCAAATCTTAACTATGCTTAACAAACAGTAGGCATTGTTTGTTTGTACATTATTTGCCATTCGTTGTCTCACATTGGTATTGGTCCTGTATAACAAGATTTGCAGTGATATAGTTGGCTGCATGTTCTTGGTAAGGTTGTAAGAGTATTTATTTAGCAAGGTTATGGCAAATCTTCACATATTTTGGTTTTAATGGGGAAGAGGAAATGCTCGTAGAAACGGAGAGGAGAGGAGTGTCTGAAAGTACAGAGACAGAGAGGACCAAAGAGATAACAGAGGTGAGAGGGAGGAATTTAATTTCTTTTTACTGATACATTTCCAGCCGCATTGTGTGTGGCGTATGACAGAGATAGTGTATGTTCGAAGTCAGTTATATGCTTTTGCTCTCAAATTTTCTACATTCATAACTCTTGAAACAGTGGCTAAGATGTTTTGGTGTTGTTTGATTTAATTCTCAGTCTTTCTAAAGTATCTTGGACTGATTGCAAATAATTGCGAAATTTTATTGCATTAAGATTGTTTGAGAAATTTTGGGGAATAGAAACAATGGGAAATTTTAGGAAGCTCGCAGAACTCTTTAGGCAAGATAAGGTAGCAGGAATTAAACCAGAACGTAAGATTGATGCATTCATGAAGGCAGCAGCAATGGAAGCCCGAGAAACCAATTTGGTTACCGACTATGTTTTGAAGGTTCACTCCTATATTGGTCAATCCATATATCTATGTAACCGGATGACATGGAGAAGCTAACCTTGTGTTTCACCTTAACAGATATTTGGGCTGGATATTTGTGCAGATACAATAATCGGCAATGAAACGAGAAGGGGTATTTCTGGTGGGGAGTAGAAGTGTGTATCTACTGGTATGTTTCCTGTCTTTTAAAATATTATTGGTATGGTCTCAGTATGGATCTTGCTTTTACCGTTAACGCATTTTTCATGGCGTTGAAGGAAGCTTTCCACATCCTGCATCCCTCGTCCACCTGCCTGTTGTTTCGCTTCATCTAGAAGAATCTTCATTTCTTTGTAGCACTTTATACATCCATCTTATTTAAGGAAGATAACTATTTGACCTAGTCTTGAATCTCCATCAACAGATGTGATACTAAATCGAGTGAAATAGTGAACGGGAATTTATATGGCCGACCCAGTTAACGCCTCAAGGCATTGTTATTGTTATTGTTGTTACGTAGTCTTGAATCTTACTCTTCAATGTTTAATGGGCTAATGAATAGGAGTTTATGTTTTTAATCACCATCCGATTCTTTCAGGGAGAAACTTAAGCCATGTTCCCCCGCCCTTTACAACTTGAACAACTTGATGCAGGGGAAATGTTGGTTGGACCCACTAAGGTTGCACTAATGGTTGAGATATCGACAGGATTGGACAGTTCCACCACTCTTCAAATATGCAATTATTTGAGGCAAATTATTCATATAATGGATATAACCATGATCACCTCTCTTCTGACTCCTGAGACATATGAAGTTTTCAATGATATCGTCCTACTTTCAGAAGGTCACATTGTCTATCAAGGTTCGTATGAACAATTCATAGGTTTTCTTTGAATACATGGGTTTCAAATGCCCAGAGAGAAAGGTGTAGCTGATTTTCTCCAAGAAGTGACATCCATGAAAGACCAAGAGCAATATTGGTATAGTGACAACCAACCTTACAGATATGTTTCCATTCCTAAATTTGCTCAGGCCTTCAAATCTTCACACATTGGCAAGCAACTAGCTTTAGATCTCAGTGTTCCTTATGATAAATCCAAAATCCATCCAGCTGCATTGGTCAAACAAAAGTATGGAATCTTGAATTGGGAACTATGTAAGGTTGCTTCTCAATAGAGTGGCTACTAATGAAGCGTAACTCATTTGTGTGCGTTTTCAGAACGACACAAATAACAATCATGTCATTAATTATAATGACTCTGTTCTTAAGGACAACGATGCATCATAGCACTATATCAAATGGAGGAAAATACTTTGGAGTGATATTTTTTAGTCTCATTAGTGCAATGTTCAATGGTATTGTAGAACTTGCCTTGACCATTCTCGTGCTTTTAGTTCTTTATAAACATAGGGATTTTTTGCTCTTTCCTCCATGGGCTTGCAATCTGCCGATTTTTGTACTCAGGATACCCCTGTCATTCATGGAATCAGCAATATGGATCCTTCTCGCTTACTACACAGTTGGATTTGCTCCAGCTGCCAGCAGGTAAATCTGATGAATATCACATATTTTTTTAATCTGGTTTATTTAGTTCAGAGCAATACTTTGAAATCATGCTGAAATGATATTATTCTTCTACTTTCTTCATTGAGTAATTTCTAGAATTGAACTGAAATTTATTTTGACTCTTGGATTGACATTGTTTTTCATCAGGTTTTTCAGGCAGTTCTTAGTATATTTTGGTATCCACCATATGGCTATGTCCCTCTTTTGATTTATTGCTGCATTGGGAAGAACACTGGCGGTTGCGAGCTCAATATGTTTTTTTTTTTTATCTTTCTTCTTTTTCTTTTGCTTGGCAGATTCATTGCTGTGAAAGGTACTTTTTTATAGTCTCTTACTTGAACGATGTGGCATGTAAGGCCATTTAAAATTTCCATTTGATCCAATGGTTCGGACGTCCTAACGGGGTAGTGCTGTTGTCATTTTTTCCTCAACCTTTTGACTACAGGTGACATTAAATCCCGGATGATATGGGGCTATCAAGCTTCACCTATAATGTATGGACAAAATGCCATTGCCATAAATGAATTTCTTGAGGAAAGATGAAGTAGCGTAAGTTCTCCCTTTGAAGTCTACTTCAGTTTATTCAAGTTCTTAGGTCAAGTTCATTTGTGCTTTGCTTTACAATGTTGATGCATTGAGTCGAGGCGCTCATGATTTCCTTTCTTATTAACCAATAGCCTTGACCAATTCTCTCACCACGGATCCTAGAATCAATCAACCGACCATTGCTAAAGCCCTCCTCACATCAAGGGGCTTGTTCAATGAGAAATATTGGTGTTGAATTTGTATCAGAGCACTATTTGGGTATTCTATTCTCTTCAACATATTATTCATCTTGGCATTGACATACTTGAATTTTAAGCCACATCCATTTTCAAACTAGAATGATGATCAAAACACTAGCATCCTTTGTTATTCTATGGAAATATGATTTCAGCTTTTAGTGACTCAAAAGTCATTGTCGTAGAAGATAATGATGACAAAAGGAACAACCCCCCATATTCTGCTCAGGCAGTTGAAGGCATAGACATGGCTGTAATGAGTTTTGGTGTGCAAAGAAGAGGAATGGTTTTACCGTTCCAATGTCTTTTGCTAGCCTTCAACCATATCAATTACTGTGGATATGCCTGCCGTTAGTCACTTACCTTTGAAACTCTCTCTTTGTACTTTTCTATCTTCAAACATGTATCGTACTGTTCGTGTTCTCTTTAGTAAAGGAGTGATGGGAATGAAAATACTATTACTTCTGAACTATATAGCTGGTGATGTGTGTGTGTGTGTGTGTGTATTTATGTATGTATAAATTATTTAAAATACAGTGCTTTTACACTAGAAGAAAGGAGATGTCAGCTTGATTTTTCTCCAGGAAATGAGAAGTCCAGGCATTGAAGGAGATAGACTCCTATTGCTATGGAATGTTAGTGGTGCTTTTAGGCCAGGTATTCTAACAGCTCTAGTGGGTCTGAGTGGTGCTGGAAAGACCACATTGACGGATGTATGGGCTGGGAGAAAGGCTGGTGGCTACATTGAAGGAAGTACCATAATTTCTGGCTACCCAAAGAACCAAGCAACATCAGCTCGGATTAGTGGCTATTTTGAAGCATGGACACTAAAACATGAAGGTCTATTGCTGGGTAACCTAGAATTATCTTTTATATAAAACTGCATGAGCAACTAAATCCCAGATCACAAAAAAATTATTTTTTCCATAAGCTAACATTTTAGGTTTCACGGGCTTTTAGATGTTTGTTGAAGAAATCTTGGAGTTGGTTGAGCTTAACAAATTGAGGGATGCATTAGTCAGCCTTCCTGGAGTAGATGGTCTCTTGACAGAACGAAGGAAGAGGCTGACAATAGCTGTGGAATTGGTTGCTAACCCATCCATCATTTTCATGGACGAGCCAATATCCAGGCTTGAAGCCAGGGCTGCAGCTATTGTTATGCGTACTCTGAGAAATACCGTAGACACTGGAAGAACTGTTGTGTGTGCAATTCTTCAGCCAAGCATAGACATTTTTGAAGCTTTTGATGAGATATAAGGAAGCATTTAGTTTCCTTACATTTTGGTGTATATGTTGAAACTGCTCTCATATTTTTGTAGCTCCTATTGATGAAGAGAGGAGGACAAGTCATTTATGCTGGACCACTTTGTAGCCAATCTCACAAGCTTATTGAATACCTTGAAGTGAGTACTCAATTTATTTTTGACACCTACATCTGTCCTCCTCATGTATTCAGTTATGAAAATTCTGATCTTGAATACTTTAGACGTTCAGGTTACAGAACCAAACCTGTCTTCCCTTGCAGGGTATTCCTGGAATCCCTAAGATCAAGTATGGTCACAATCCTGCTACATGGATGCATGATGTAACTGCTCCTCAAGCTGAGTTTCTTCTGGGTGTGGATTTTGCAGAACCTTATGCCAATTCATCTCTTTATCAGTATGTAAAATATCATCTTTTCTATTAAATTTGGCAACTTCTATATTCAGTTTTTTGGTTTTTATCTTCTTTTGAGAGTTTCATATGATGCCTTTCTTATGATGCCTTTCTTAGGAAGAACCAGCAACTCATAACGCAGCTCAGTAATCCAGCACCAGATTCCAGGGATCTCTATTTCCATACACAGTGTTCTCAGACATTTCTTACTCAGTGCAAAGCTTGTTTCTGGAAGCAACACTGGTCTCACTGGAGGAACCCACCATATAATGCTGCCCATTTCATTCTGACATGGTTTTTAGTGTCTTGTTTGGTCTTACATTCTGGTACAGGGGGAGTAAAAGTATTGATAATCAGTGCTACTTCAGGAACAGTTGTGGAAAGACTAGCTAAAAACTATTCCTGGAATTCATAATGTCACTAATTTTTCTACTAACTACATGATTTTGCTGACAGAACAAAGGTGCAAGAACTGACAAATTTGTTGGGAGTTGTGTATTCTGCCGTGCTTTTCCTCATGGCGACCCATGCCTCAGCAGTTCAAGCTGTTGTTGACATTAAGAGAACTGCTTTTTATTGTAAAAGAGCAGCAGGGATGTATTCAGCATTGCCTTACGCATTTGCTCAGGTAATGTTGCTAAGTGACCATATTGCTTTCCTGTGGTCTTTTTCCAATCATTGGCTTTGCCTTGTTTGTGATCTGATGCATTTTGCTTTGAGTTGCAATGCCAAAATTCAAGAAAGTATGAGTCCTATTAGGGTCCTATCATTTGTTAATCACCTCTCACTCCCAACTGTAGGAATTTATCATGTCAACTTAGATAGCTAGAATTATGATAATGTATTAAAATGTGTTGAATCCATCTCATTCAAATTACCATAATGAGGTCATTACCATTGAGAGTAAGGATTCCAAAATGAGAGGCCCTAACAGTTACTGAAAATTATTGCCCAAGGGCACCTTTTGACTAGAGTAATGTTCTGGGTAAAATGTAAGGGGAGAATAGCAAAGCGGAAAGAAAATATATAAATGAGTTGTAGAGCAAAAGGTGAAAAATATTGAGTGTATGAAACCATTTTAGCCTTTTCCAATCAACTAAACATTTTGGCTTAGTTGATTCATTGACATGATATCAAGCACTTCTAGCATAGTGGCTCCAGGTTTGATAGACCCCATTTTCATCAGTAATTGTTTTTCAGCTTAAGTTATGAAATGAGTCTATACTTGATTTGTATTTGAATTCAAACTATCTATGATCATTGGGCCTCCTAAAAGGATCTACTAAATTCATCTATATAAAACAGTTCTTGAGTTTTCACCTGACAGCTTAGGATTTTGGGAAATTGGTTCTTTGATGGGTATGACTAGTCATTTCGTGGTAATCCAAGGCAAAACAATGCAATTGATATTATTTTAAGAAAATAAGCTCATTGGAGATAAAATTCACTTTTTCCTTTGTTTGGAGACTAATGCGGGGTAGTGGTATGTGACATTGATTGTGGTGCTGGTGTTAATGGTAGCAATGTAGTAGGATTGGGATGCACTGTAAGAGTCATTGAGCAAGAAGATAGTCATTTGCCAAAAAGATGATTTTCCCTCCTTCCCCCCTCCAACAAAAAAGAATAGAATAATGCTTTAAGGCCGTCTTTTAGACACTCTCCAAGCACTTATTTGAACGTAATCATCCAATCCTTCTATCTATCATTGTGTAGACTCATAAATAAATGGGTGGGATGTCACGCCAATCAATGGAGTTTGAAGAGTGTCTCCTAAACTTTTTTCCTCCTAAAAGATGACAAATTATTGTCTTCGTTGACCTCTATGTTTTGTCGAACAAATATTGAGATTAATCTATCCCTCAAAAAAGAAACAATAATTCCATACCAAGCATGCTGTTATGCAAGAGAGCAGGAGTTGCTATACTCTCTTTAGACACTAAAACGTGGTTTTCATGAATATCATACCCTGCAGGTGGCCATAGATACAAATGTCTAATTCAAACTCCTCTTTACAGCCTTCTCCTCTACTCCATGATTGGATTTGAATAGAAGATGGTCAAATTCTTCTACTTCTACTACTTTCTAATGTGCTTCATCTACTTAACAATGTACGGGGGTGATGCTCGTGGCCCTGACGCCTGGCCACCAAATTGGTGCGATCGTCATGGCTTTCTTCCTCTACTTTCGGAATCCGTTTGCCGGTTTTCTAATCCCTAGGGTGGTGTGTAACTCCCACACCCACTTAACAATATTCTATCAACTGTGAAAATTTTGAATATAAATGGAGTTTTCTTAACAAATTGCAGCAAATTCCGATCTGGTGGAGCTGATACTGTTGGGCTTCTCTGGTGTCGTAGATGATCTACGGCCTTCTGACTTCTCATGTGGGTGACAAAAACTCACCTCTTTCAGTGCCAGGAGCCAAGAATACATCAGTCAAGGCTTTCCTTAAAGAAACTTTGGCTATGATTATGACTTCATGTTGTTGTTCCTTAAGATGCCTTAGTAATGTCAATGTCGGGCCAACAGAGTGCTTTTGTCATTGTTATTCTTTTCAATTTCTACGCATTTCACTGCTCCATCGAAAATTTATTTGCTCTTATCGTACTCCAACTTGGTAGTTTTCACCGCCTGTTCAGGGTTGAGCCCTGGAATACTAATATTTCTTTATTATTGAATTCCTATACTTGTAAAATTTATTTTATATGAGCCCACTTAACTTAGAAGTTAGAACATTGCATTTGTAATGTGATGGACATCGGTTCAATTTCAATAGCTGACTTTTCACCCCAAAAAAATCCTAATTTTTAATAAAATTGTGCTATAAAAATATGCATTTATAGAAAACCCTTTGATGTCATTCTAAAATTTTCATCCAAAAGAATCATTTTTTTGTTCATTAATAAGAGAAATACATTTGGTTTTAAAATAAAAAAAAAAAAGTAACTTGTTGGATCCTTAGCAATTTCCGTGAAGATTGGTCTTTTGGAATCTCTAGAAAGAAATAAACAAAAAATTTCACTCATGTGTAAATGAAGAGTTTGAGAGTAAGCATTACACAATCTTTAATATCTTTTTCTCATTTTTCAAACTTTCTTGTCCTAAAACTTTGGCTCAAAAACACAAAAGTATTATACATACTTATTTATCTGCTTCTTATGTTCCGTATATAACCAAAATGTTAAGGAACATCCAAAAAAGCATTTTGAAAGGTCAAAGAAATTGACGACCTGATGACAGGAGATCCGGCAATCGAAGCCCCAACTGTTTTACCATTTAACTATTGAGAAATAACAAGAAATTCGATCTCCTAGAGTTCAATTCCCGTTCTAAACTCATGATTAATATTAACTATGAGCTCAAAGCTAATTTCTCTTTTCATTCCTTCTATTCTTAGCTCTTTAGCTTGGCTCTAGGGCTTTAGCGATTTTCATTCATTTAATAGGAGTTGGACATATTGCATGTTTCAATTGCTCTTTAGCTAATAAACCCATGGATATTGTGTTAACGGTTCAATTTGATCCAATTTTAAAACTGAAGTATTGGTGGCCCATGTTTATTGCTGATAACGCTCCACAATCACTCTCCATTATTCTCTATCAATTTATACGGTAACGCCTCATTAACTGATAATTGATGAAATTATTAGTTAAATAGGAGGTGAATTTGGTTTTGTCCCTGAGCCTTCTCTTTAAAAATACACCATTGATGTGGAGATAAGGGCTTGGAAGTATCAAAACCGTGAAAACAGATGAACCGAAAACAGAGCAGACAAATGGCAGGAGGTTGGTATTTTTTATTTTAATTTCGCATTTTGGTCTTTTATAGTTGTTTAGGCTTGTTAAATTTTTAACATTTGATATCGGAGACTTGTATGCCTCTGCCTTGAACTGTTCTGTAATTTTTTTTATTTTTTTTACTTTTAAAAATTATTAAAGTTTCAATTTTTGTAATTATTCATTGAAAACAAATGTCAAAAATTATTGAAAAATTTGATTTCCAATATTTTCATATATTTTATATCAATTTTTGTGTAAAAATAGATGAGTTTTCATAGCGTCAGAAATCGGGCATAAATTGGTTTGGGTAAGCCCGACTGGAGGTTGAATGCGACCTAAAACGGCGTCATTTTATACTGCTACAGTGCCACAGTAATTAAAAAAATCTGAATATGGGCCTGATCGTGCGCGGCCCACGTCGGATCTCTGCATTCACTCAGTTGCATTTTGTGACACATCACTGTACTGCGGCCCAAGTCGCTCAACCCATTATTGTAGCAATATTGACAACCCTCAGGATGCACTGCATGCGCGCAGATGCTGGGATTCAAACCCGAGACTTCACGCGTAGGCAAAGGCCGACTGCGCCACTGGGCTGCCGCGCACGTCTATTAATATTAAAGGATTTTAATTCTTGTCATACAAAAATTGTTATATTATTAATTTTAATAATATGCATATATATATATTTATATGTATACGTAAATGTATATATATATAATTATATTTATTATATATATAATTTGTTATATAATATTTAAAAATATAATTATATATATGTATGTATATATAATATCTAGTGATTAATATATTTTAATTAATTAGATATTAACTATGACGTCCTTAATTAATAAAATTATATTTTAATATCACATATCGTATAAAGATATTAATTGTGATTAATTATTTTTAATATAGTAAAATTTATCCTACAAAAATTTTTATTATATTAAATTAATTAATCATAATAAAATGTCAAATTATTTTTCTTAATTTGTCCACAAAGATTAAGAATTAAAATATAATTTGATAGTTTTATCATAAAATTGGATATGAATTTATTTGAATTAAAAATTTATTTCACATGTAATTTTTATATCAATTAATTCATTATATATGTCTTACATTGGTGAAATATTCTATATTTATTTGTTAACCTCATTTATTATTTATTAAGTATGTATTTTTATTTTCATACAGTTGTACAATTTGTTAATTTTTTCAATATTAGATGTAAAATTTTTAAACTAAAAGGTGACAACTATAAGTCTGGAAAGAGAGAATTTTTCTTCATTTAGGGTAGATGGATATAGATTATATTATAAGAAAAGACGGACCGCCCGCTATTACTGAAACCAGCACTCCGATTGATGTAGCTCCTTATCAACTATGGGACCGATCTAATCGCCTTAGTCTGATATTTATAAATACTAAAATTTCTGTTAGTATTTGTGATTCCGTCGATCAGCATAATAAAATGCTGGATTTGTTGAAGGCTATCGATGAATAATTTAAATTTTCAAATAAAGTACTTGCTAGCACCCTAATTATGAAGTTTTTATCTTTAAGACTCATCAGTGTTAAAGGTGTGTGTGAATACATTATATAAAAAAGGGATATAGCGGCTCAATTAAAAAATCTAGAGATGAATATGTCTGAATCTTTTCTTGTACACTATATTTTGAATACACTTCCACGATAATATGGACCATTTAAAATATTTTACAACACATAAGGATAAATGGTTAATTAATAAACTTATGACCGTATGTATTCAAGAGGAAGGAAGACTTATGATAAAACAAAATGAAAGTGTATTTATGGTTAAAGAAGAAAAGATTAAATATCAAGTTAAAAAGAAGCAAAAAGATAAAATACATTCTCAATCTGATATCAAGAAAGAATCAAAATGCTTCTTCTACAAAAAGAAGAGACACGTCAAGAAGAATTGTGTCAAATATCTAAATTGGCTTGAGAAGAAAGATAATTTATCATATTTTGTATATTATGAATCTAATATGATTAATATTTTTCATAACACATGGTGAATTAATTCTGATTCTATAATCTATATTTCAAATTTCTTACAGAGCTTACAAAACCTAAGGAAGCTAGTGGGTAGTGAACAAAACATCTTCTCCAAAAATAAGATGCGTTCACATGTGAAAGTAATTGAAACATGCAATTTAATTTTGAGTAGTGGATTTATTTTAAATTTAAAAAAAAATCTTTTATATTCTAAATTTTTTTAAAAATTTGATATCACTTTCAAGACTTGTACCTTTTAGATATTCCATTATATTTTCAAACTCATCTTTTAGTTTGTATTATAAGTTTGATATTATCAAAAATGGTATATTGTCTGATAATATTTATTACTTGAATTTATAAAATAATACCTTTTACAATACTATGTATGTTGATACTGATATTAAACGATATATTGTGAATGAATATTTCTCTATGTTATGACATAGGAGATTAGGTTATATCTCCATTGAAAGAATTAAAAGGTTAATAAATGATTGAGTACTTAATACTCTGAATTTTACTAATTTTGAGACTTGTATGGACTGTATAAAAAAAATAGACCAACAAAACTAAAAATAATGCAAAGAAGAGTTTGAACATATTAGAAATCATACATATAGATATTTATAATCCTAATATTGACTCATACAGTCTAAAATATTGATAATTTTTTATGATATATGTATCGCTTCTTATTCATAATAAGAATAAAACTTTAGATACTTTTAAATTATTTGAAATAGAAGTAGAGAACAATATGAAAAATAAATTAAAATTATAAGATCAAGATAGAGTGGAGAATATTATGATAAATATATAGAAGATGGATAAATGTCTGGTCCATTTGCAAGGTTTCTTTAAGAATATGGGATTATTGCCCAATATACTATACCTGATTCTCCAGACCAAAATAGTGTAGTAGAAAAAAAAATCAAACATTATTAGATATGGTGCGGAGTATGCTTAGCAACTCAAATCTTTTAAAATCTTTGTCGACTAAAGTTCTTAAAACGACAGTGTATATATTAAATCGGGTTCCAACGAAAGCTATTCCAAAAATTTCTTTTGAGTTATGGAAAAGTTAAAATTTGAATTTACGACATGTACGCGTAAGGGAATACCCGTTTGAAGTGAGAGTTTATAATCTGTGAGGTCCCACATCGGTTGGGGAAGGGGAATGAAGCGCGCTCTTATTAGGCGTAGATACCTCTTCCTTATGGACGCGTTTTGGATGCCGTGGACCTATCAAGAATAAAACCGTGCAAGCTTGGCCCAAAGCAGACAATAACCACATGTAGGTGCCTGGGAACGTTACAAATGGTATCAGAGGCGAAACCCGAGCCGTATGTGCTAGTGTGGACGTTGGGCCCCACAATATGGGTGGACTGTGAGGTCCCACATCGGCAGAAAAGGGGAACGAAGCACGCTCTTATGAGGCATGGATACCTCCCTCTTGTGGACACGTTTCGAAAGCCGTGGACCTGTTAAGAACAAAACAATGCGGGCTTGGCCCAAAGCGGACGATATCTACATGCAGGTACCTAAAGACGTTACATAATCCATATGTGAATAAGTTAGATCCAAGAACCATCAGTGAATATTTCATTGAATATGTTGAATGATCCAAATGATACAAATTTTACTATCCATCTTACAACACTAGAATTGTGAAATTAAGAAATGTAAAATTTTTTAAAAATGATTTAATGAGTGTGAGCAAGCAATCCAGAAATATAATTTCTAATAATGATCATTTGGATTCTCAACCTTTCACTTCATATGATAGGTTGATTGTTGTACACATCTCTCAAGATCAAATTGGTATTAAACAATCAATCAATATCATTCTATAAAATACTAATACTATTTCAATCGATCATGATATTCAGAATTTACCTAAAATAGTTATACAATATACTCCTATTGAGAATGATGATACAATATTGAGAAATCTACTAGAAGAAAAAAATCAGTAATTTCTAATGATTTTATTGTATATCTATAGGAGTCTAACTACAATATAGAATCAAAAATAATTCTAAAACGTTTTCACAAGTTATGAATTATAATGAATCAGAATTATGGTACAATACCATAAAAAAATATATGAATTCTATGAATTGTAATGGAGTTTGTGATCTTGTTGAGTTGCCTAAATGGATGAAAGTCATATGGTGTAAATGGATCTTTAAGACAAAGAAAGACTCATTAAGCAATATAGAAAGATATAAAATAAGACTCGTTGCTAAAAGATATACTCAAAAAGAAGGAATTGATTACACAGAGATTTTTTCTCCTATATATAAGAAAGACTCTCTTCGCATTATTTTGGTATCGGTTACTCATTTTAATATAAAATTATAACAAATGGATATAAAAATAGTATTTCTAAATTATGACTAGAGGAAAATGTTTATATGAAACAATCGAAAGGATTTTCTTCTAGTGATGGTGAGCAATTAGTATGCAAGCTCAAAAAATCCATATATAAATTGAAATAAGCCTCCTGTCAATGATATTTAAAATTTGATGATTTCATCTCTTCATTTGATTTTAAAGAGAATATTTTGGTCAATATATATACTAAAATATCAGTGGGAGTAAAAATTTATTTCCTCAAGGACACTGCCTTAAACTTAAGGACCAGTTGAGGGCCTCCATTTCAACGAAGGAACTCAGCAAGGTGTTGGAAGGAAAGTATTTGAATGATATTCATCTCTGCTGCCGAGTTGTGCAACTGCTGGACCCAGACTTTCCTATCTCCTTATTTCATCCGGTGAATGCCAACGCCACCCAAAAGTTGGACTTGTTGACCCCTTTCGAAGGGATGGGTGGGCCTTCTTCTTCCAAGCTGAATGGTTATTAGCCGCCAAGCCACTCTTCTCTGAACTGCTAGGCTCCTCTTTTCTCCTCCCCCTTTTTTTGCATTGTATGGGCGGTTGGCCCACTTGTATATTTGGAATTCCTGCATTGAGATCAGTTGGATTTTTACGACCCTTGCGGCTGTTGAATTGTGCTTCCATGTGGAATCGCTTTCTCTTTCTTTGGCCGACTATGTGTTGTAGCTATCGTCATCAAGCTTGTCCTAATCATTTTTTCGCGGTGATACTCATTCCCTTGGGGAGGGAATGTCGCGACACCTTGATTTTGTGGGGTATTCTATCCTATAAGTAGGACATCATCGCACGCTCGAGGGTGAGCCTCACTACGGCTAGCTGGGTTTCATGGCTGCAGTAGCCAGGCTCTTGGAAAGTCGTAGGCCATCATCCACATATCACCATATTGCCACTAGGTCTTGTTCAGAATGTCATTGTCCATGCACGTCTGATCCTAATCCACTGGTCATCATCGACTGAGGGCGCCCTCTCCGTCGGAGAGAGGTCATTACACACCTGTTGTAGAAACCCCCTAAGATTTTATTGGCCATTTGGTTAGGTGCACCAAAAGCCCCAAGGCTTGGTTTTTCGACCATGGTTGGGCCGCTTGATATGGAACCAATGTTTAAATTTTGACCACTTAGTAGGCCGCTCGGCTCGGGGCTAAGGTTTATTGACCGTCAGTGATCCGTGAAGTAGGCCAAGACAAATCTCACCTGACTTAGGGGCAATCTGGATCGCTCGATTTAATAAGATGACAAACATGCATGCATTCACATGGATAAGTACACATGAACAAATAATAATTTCATTAATAAAAAACGTGATATATTTACAAGTATTCAGAATGATGCATGATATGCTTACTTGGGCTTGGCTAAAACTATTGGTAGTACTTTTTGAAGTGGGTGGTGTTCCACGTCCTTGGGATGAGCTTGCCATCCAAGTTACGTAGCTTGTATACACCATTCGAAGGATTGTCAAGATGAAGAACGATCCCTCCTAGTTTAGAGAGAATTTGTTCTTGTTGATGGTTTTGCTGGTTCCCTCTACGCTCTATAGAACATGTTCTTCCACCTTGAGTTAGCGGACTCTTACCTTTTTGTTATAGTACTATGCGATTCGCTACTGGTACGCCATAGTCTAAAGGCATGTTGCATCTTGGGCCTCTTTAAGTAAGTCAAAGTGCCCCCTAAGCCTCTAAGAATTGCTAAGGGGGTCGAAGCTTTCGACATGTAGATTGGGCAGACCGATTTCGATCGGGACCACCACCTTAATGCCCTAGCATAGACTGAAAGGCATTTCACACATTGACTCCCTCGGGGTAGTCTGTATTAACCAGAGGACGGATGGCAACTCATTGGCCTAAGAGTTCCCAATGTCCTCCAGCTCGGTCTTTAACCCATACAACAGTGTTTTACCTCCACTTGTTCGTTGGCTTGCCGGTAGGCGACGGAAGTATGAACCAACTTTTTTCACAGACTTGTGCAGTACTTAATGAATCGTTTGTAGGTAAATTGGATTCCATTGTTGGTTACTATAATCTTGAAAAGCCCAAACCGATAGACAATGCTTAGATGAACAAACTCTGTTACATTCTACTCAATTATCCATACCAATAGAGACGCTTCTACTCACTTGATGAAGTAGTCGATGCACACTATAATAAATTTTTTTTACCCAAATGCCATGGGTAGAGGTCCAAGAATGTCGACCTCCCATTGTGTAAACAACCCGAGTGATTGGAGGGCTTGCAACTCCATATGCGGCTGGTGAGGTATATTCCCATGGAGCTAGCAGCTTTCGCACTTCTTCACGAACAAGGCATTGCATTTCATTGAGTCAGAAGAATCCTTGCCTCATTATTTTGAAGGCAAGGTTCTTGCCTCCTGTATGTGAGTCGCAGACGCAGAGGTATACCTCACTCAACGCGTAATCAACTTCCTCCGATGTGAGGCATCTCATGTAGGGCATTGAGTATCCTTGACGGTATAGTCTTCCATCTACAAGTGTATCAACCTGCTGTCTTTCTTACGTGCTTGGCCTTGTCCGATTTCTCTAGCAGGATGCCTTCGGTCATGTATTTTTATATGGGGTCATCCATTTGTCACCGTTAGCCATTTGCAGCACCTCGCCCTCAGGGTCGTCGATGCTCAGATGACTAGGACTTTTCGCATGTCTTTGGAATATTGTTCCAGGCTGCCAGTCGCCGTTGCCCTTACTTGTTGGTCGGCCTTCCAATTTTTCTCTGTGGGGATGTGGATAACTTCGATCAAACGCTCAGATCAAACCCCTTGCCCTGGCAAGGTACTTTGCAAGCTATGGGTTCGACATTTCAAAGCTTCATTAGACCTGATTGATGATCAGTTTGAAGTCATTGTAGACGATCAGCGATCTGGTCGAACACTCCTTTGCAAGACGGAGCCGAGCTAGGAGTGCCTTGTATTCAATGACATTATTGGTGGCGGAGAAGCTGAGGATGATAGAGTACTTGATCTCCGACCCATCCATGGTTCGCAAAACCACGCCTGCTCCGCTACCTGACTATGTCAATGAACCATCGACGTGTAGTGTCCACGTCAAAACTTCCAACTTATCTGCATCTTCGGCATGGTCATGGGCGTCAGGAATTGGGGTTGCCATCTCGACTATGAAGTCCTCAATGGCCTAGCCTTCATGGCTAGCCATGGCAAAAACTCCACGTTGAACTTGCCCAATTCTTGGCCCATTTGACTAGCTGCCCAGTAGTGTCCAACTTCTGTAATATTCCTTTCAATAGCTAGTCGGTCAAGATGACGATCTTCTGCGCCTGGAAGTAAGGATACAGCTTTCAAGCAAAGTATATCAGGGCTAGCGTGATCCTTTCGGCATGCTAGTAGCGGCTCTTGCTGTCGGTCAGGACCTTGCTGACGTAATATACTAGTCGCTGCACGCTAGACAATTGCCAGATTAGAATCGAACTCAATGTCATGCCGAAAACTATCAAATATAAGTACAACTCTTCACCTTCCTGAGGCGAAGTCAAGAGAGGAAGATGGGAGAGATATTCCTTGAGTTCCTGGAATGCAGCGTCACATTTAGCTGTTCACTGAAAACTAGTTGCTTTGGTCCCTCTCAAAGCCTTAAAAAATAGCAGATATTTCTCCGTCGATTTTGCCAAGAATCGAGGAGGAGGGCGAGCCTCCCGGTGAGCTTCTAGACTTTCACGTCCAAGAAGGACTCATGTCGAGTATGGCCTTTATCTTTTCAGGGTTCACCTCGATACCCGACTAAGACACTATAAAATTTAAGAACTTTCGAAAGTCACTCTGAAAGTAGACTTGGCTTGGTTGAGTTTTATCTAGTGTGCTCAGAGGATCTCAAAAGTCTCACTCACGTCATGAATGTAATCATCGGCGTCTTTACTTTTGATAAGCATGTCGTCTAGGTATACCTTCACATTCCGACCGATCTAAAATTCAAACATTTTATTTGCCAACTGCTGATAGGTAGCCCCGTGTTTTTCAGATCAAAAGGTATAATCTTGTAACAGTAGGTCTCCTAGTCCATCATGAAGGAGGTATACTCCTCATCCTCCAAGCTCATCCTGATCTGGTTGTATCCCAAGTAAGGGTCCATGAAATTTAAAAACTCATGGAAGAAATTGGAGTCTACTAGTTAGTCGATCATCGGTAGTGGGAAGCTATTCTTCAGGCATGCCTTATTTACATTTATGAAGTCTACACACACCCGTTCTTCCCATTACTCTTCTTGACGAGAATGACGTTTAACAATCAATTTGGGTACTAGGCCTCCCTGATGAACCTTGTATCAAATAGCTCATTCACTTTCTCGTAGATGGAGACTAGCCTTTCGACCGAGTAATTCCTACATTTTTGCCAGACAGACTTATGATCGGGATTGAGGCCCAACTTGTGAACCATTACTCTGACCGATTCTCTGACATGTCAGCGGGAGTTCACGCGAAGACATCAGCATTCTACCTAACGAAGGTGACGAGCTAGTCGCATATGAGACCTAGAAGGGAGCTACTGACGTGTATGCATTTTTCAGACTCGCTTGGATCCAAAGGATTTTGATCAGTTGATTCTCCTGATTGGACATGTTGCCGGGTGGCTTCGTCTCAAAAGTCAAAACTCCAATCGGCTTGCTTGGGGTCGCTGGAGCAATTTAAGATAAATAGCACGTTCGACCCATTACCTAGTCTCCTAGAACTTCTCCAACACCGCACAGTGTTAGAAACTTCATATTCAAATGTGGGATCGACATCATTGCCCCGAAAGTGATTAGGCATGGCCATCCTAAGATTGCATTATAGACTGATGGAAGGTTGACGACCAAGAACATGAGAATCCAAGAGGACGTGCGTGGGTATATTCCCAGTGTGACCTCCAGTTGGATGGCTCCTTGTACGAGTATTGGCTCATTTTTTAGGCCATACAGGGATCATTCAGTGGACCTCATTTGATACTTTTTCAATCCAAGTTTAAAGAAAGTATTAAAATATAACAAATTTTAAGAGTTTTCATTGCCAATAAAAATTTATTTCAACTGATATTCTATTATACCATCCGAAATGATGACAGATACAATCAAATGGTCAAAATGAATGGTCATTACATAAGCCATATCGTCATCGTTAAAACTAATGATATCAGTCCTAACCCCAACCCTCAGCTTCTTACTACTGGAAGCGCTCTCTAGGCGGTCCAGGGCATTGCCCTTGGCTGGCTTGGTTATCACCATGTTGAAAAACCCGGCCATCACTTGATTCCTCGGATGCTCCTATGCGTCTTCCTCTGCCACCACTGGAGCCTATGCTGGGCTTTTTATGAACATTATCGGATGCCCCTTACGAATTAAGTCTTCAATCTCCCTCTATAGAGTACGGCAGTCCTCAATTTCGTGATCCAAAAATCGGTGATAGTGGTGATGAAAGCGCTGAGTTTCACCTGGTCAGTGAGCCCAGATATCCATCGGGCCTCGACGCTGAAGCGCACCAGGAAGTGCTTTAAGCTCTCGTCTTATCACTATCAAAATCAAACCAGGTACCATAGTTGCTTTGCCTCCCTTCGATTGGAGGCAAATTGGGATAGGATGTAATCGACAAGCTCCTCAAACATTCAAATAGAAATTAGTTTAAAACTATAGAACCAGAGGTGTTTCTCCCCTTTGAGAATCAAAGGGAAGTGTTGACACATGGCTGCCCAACCTAAGCCCTAGAAACTCAACAATGTGAGAAAGTGGTCCAGGTGGTCCATTGGATCGGCATTCATGTCATATGGCTAGAGGGCTGACATCTTGAATTTGTGGGGGAGAAGTTGTGCGCGAATATCGACTGCAAGGTCTACAGTCCTACCAGCATCACCCCTAAAAACGTGTTGCCATATCTTTGTCATCTTCTCCTCCATGTGAGAGGTGGATATGACCCTCTTAGCGTTGAGGAAAGTCATTAACTCTGAGTGGTTTTGAGTGGAGTGCGAGTTGTGCGACTCCCAGCTCGTGGTGGTCATGTGCTGCAGGAGGCTTCTCCTTGAGTTGTGAGCCTCCGATCACTACGGGAGTGGTTCTACCATTTAGGGCTTTTCTCTCATGTCTCGTGGCTAGGACAGCCCTCCGGTCACATTCGGGCCCTATTACTCGAGGCCTGTTGGGCCTCCGCATTGTCAGGTCGTGGGGTCTTCTTGATCGGTTGTTTCGGCCTTGAGCTCTTCTTCTTAGAAGTCGATACTTGTGTTGTGGGGGCAGGAGCCCCCAATTGTTGCTCATCCAGATGATTGCCGATCCTCTATAGCATTTTGAAGACATCTCCCATCTAAGGCAGCCAGCACGCAGATGTCAAGCTCGGGACACTCACCTGCATGGCTACCCGCAAAGGGGTCATTTCCTTGGGTGGCGGTGTCCCTAGCCAACACACTGGTGTGCGCCCTGGTGTTGACCATATTTGTTCTTGTGAGTATGGTGGTTGGTAGTTGGACTTTACATTGTTCTCATAGACGACGCTAGTGATACGTCCCTAATATCCGAATTATTGTACGGATTATGGAACCATTAAATCTTTCACCGCAGGTCGAATTGAAGTAGATCCGGTCTCCATCTTTGTTAACCTAAAACTTACACATCACAAACTCTAAATAAAAAGTCAAAAGATTGGCAAGACTCACTCCTAGATTTATCCTTTAACGTTCAAATGTAAATCTTTCCAATAAAATAAAAATATATAATGAAAATATAATAAGATGCGAATATGCACGTTTGCGCGGGATATGAATGGAGGACTAATCTCCTATAATGCACTCGACGGGGAGCAGCTTAGAGAGATGGATGATCGGGCTCCGATGTATCGCACTCGATGAATAGCTCACTATAGCACACTCAACGGGGAGTGTGGCTTTGCAAGGAGGAGAAAAAGCTGTATTGGGGAAAGAGAGTTTTATTCTTTATGGGCTCTTGTGTCTCACTCGAGAGTAGTCTTAGTTGGAAATTGATTGATCACTCATGTCTCACAAGAGTACCACCAAAATTTATCGGCCACTAAAACGTTGATAGAAGGCATCATTGTCAGTTATTATCTTGTGGTTGTGACGTGATCGCAATTAGTGGTGACCGACAGGGGCCAGGTTGCTTCTCATGTAGGTTGGCTGGGTTGCCAGTGGTTGACGGGTACAGTGGTTTTCTATGGTTGACTGCCATCACTATTAGTTGGGACCTACTGCGCTGATATCTTCTGCACTACCAGATGTTATTGTTAAAGTGAGGAGTGAACTTTGCTGTGATTGATTGAGCCACAGAGGCTATTCTCTAACCTTGGATCGTTGTTCATTCTAGGGCCTGTTTACAGTAGATGGGTTGGTTGGACGGCTCCCGAGCCTAGCTTCGCAGTGGGCTTTACTGGCTAATGGGTTAGCTGTCGAATCAACCCGAGTCGTGATTGGATCGACTTATGTCATAACTAGACCCATCACTCTGAATCCCCTCTTTTTCCTGGTTCACCCTTCTTATCGATTGCTATTTTCTTGTTATTAAAGGATTTCAAATTGGTAAAATAATATATAATATATTTATTTATTTATTTATTTTTATATAAATTTATTAATATAAATTAAGAAATAATTTTTGAGTAGATGTTATTTTTGAATCACATTGTATAATTGGTCTGCACAAAGACACTGAGTTGTCACTTCACGGCATTATTCAAAAGCAAGGGCAAAAGTTTTTGTGCAACTACTGATGAAGTTTCCATTTCACCCACCACTTTATTTAGGAAACCGTACGACGAAGACAAGAGCATTTTCTCTGTGAAATTTGTACTAAAAGCCAGAAATAAAAGAACCACAAAAAATACTGCAATAATATTTTTTAATTATTTTTAAAATATTTTATTAATATAAGATTCTTATCTTTGTTTATATAAAGTTATAAATATAAATAATTAAATTAAATATCACACCATTAATATTGTACTTTGTCCCAATATCTAAGGGTAGGCCCCCATAGCCGTGGGACTTTTTGTCCACTATGGAGTTCAGTGTAACCTTTTGTAAGGTTCAAATTTATCGTAGGGCCCTACGTTAATGTACTAAGGATACTGTTTAACTTTCAATCAACATCTTAGTGTCCCATGCTTTTATCAATATATTTATTTTTTATAAATATATAATTAATTAAAATATTATATTATTCAAACATATCCTATAAAATTTTTTTAAATTATCTCTTTTTTACCTTTAAAAACATAATTTAACTTTATAACCTTCTAATTATATAAGATCTATATAAGAAACACGATAACTTTATAAAAGTCCCTAATTGAGTCCAAGTGTACTCTTGGAACACGTAAACCCTTTTTTCAAATTTTAGTCGGCAAGTATTTTTTTTAAATAATATTATATAATTATTATTTAATCACTTATGATGACATACCATCTTATCTATTTATTTATTTTTATATAAATTTATTAAAATAAATAAATTAATAAAATATTATCTTATTTAGAGATATCTTTTAAAATATATTTTTTTCAAATCATAGGCAAAAAAATTTTCCTATGTTAAGATTTGGGACCCTTAGATTTGCCTAAATTGCAGGGTTGGTCACTATCGTCCCAATTGAGTCATAGAATTTGTAAAATAATAATAATAACTCAATGCAGGAGTTTCTCATGTCATTGGACCTTGATAGATCAAATACATGTATAGAAAATTACCTATTTATTATAAAGTTTGTTTGTGATTTGAACCATTAATATTTAAATTATAACAAAATAACCTTAATGTTGTTAAAATTATTAAATTTATAAAGTGGAAAAATAATATTACTGTGTGGGCTCCCTTGTATGAGTTGGGCAGAATCTGGATTTGTGGCATTGTGCTTGTTCTTATCCTTATGTCTAGGTAAGAGGCAAAGACAGTGGATATGGACTCCTACTCATGGAACTAACAAGTAACTATAAATCTGAAGCAGATATGATACAAATATTTTAGAAATATTGTTCGATCTTTTTTAAGATAATTTTCAATGGTGTAATATTATCCATCTATTTATTTTTATATGAATCTATTAATATAAATAGATAAATAAAATATCACATCATAAACTAAAATACTATAAACATAATATGTGTGCCACGTCCTTAATAGTGAATACATTAAAATTTTCAATCCTAGATAACCTGGTATAAAATCTACCCTCTAAACCATACATCATTGCGTTCCTCGTGTTAGATTTGACAATATGATTTCTCTAAGCAACAATGGAGTTAGAAGAAAGATTAAACGGTAAAGTGTAGAGAAATTCTTCGGAAGTTAAATGAACTCGTCCAACGTCTCCTCGACCAATGTAGTGAAGATGGTAGGCTCAATCTCCATAGCCACCCGATTGAGTTCCTTAGATGACGTCCTCCAATCAAAGACAAAGGAATCTCTTCCAAGATCCATCTCAACCATCATGTCGATTGTGTCGGACTCGACCTTCTCCCATGATTCCAGCCTCTTGCAAACCCTTTTGATCACCGATTCTCGGTTGTTAGGCCTGTTTTCTTTGCTCTCTTCTTCCTCAGCAATCATATGAGAGATTAGCCTTTTTAGATTGACCTTATTATAGGCCTCCAACTTGAAAAGTGCTTTCTTAAAAAGAAAGATATCATCTTCTGTGATTTCACATTCCTCGCCATGTTTCACAATTTTGGTGTATTCATCATCTCCTTCGAGTACTTCCTCGACTAGTCTGTTTTCAAGCTTAATACGATCCAAATTGGCCAGTTTCTTAGAACAACCAAGCTTCTTTGCCCCTTGAAGTTTTTGAAAATGCAGAACAACAAGCATTACATGACATATCTCAGAAGCAACATGAACATATTATAACTTAGGTTAGAAAATTTTAGTTTCAAAGTATTGGAATCGAGAGAACAAAATTTCAATCCAATGATCAAGAGTGTGTTCAACCTTGTCAATAGATATTTTTGAAGTTACCATAACAAATTCTTCATACTCAAGAGTAAAGACATTTGATTAAAAATTATTTTTAGATTATACCAATTGGCCCAACCATTTTTTATTGAAAGAAATATCTACATGTAAATATTGGTTTATCATTAACCCACAATAGTTGATCTAATTATGAAATTAAAAATAGTCTTCTATACTAAATTATGTATCCTTATTCTTTACTGTTGTCATTTGGTTCAAAGATCTTTGTCCTCAAATCCATTGATTTTTTTTTTCCTTTCTTTTAGAATATGAAAAAAAAAAACCAATGCATGCAAAAAGTGTTCTACTTTCTCTTTTTCATGTGAAGAAAATCCTTCTATTGAAAACCAATAAATAATATTAATATTGTACGATTTCAGATTTATGATATGTTATTTTACTTTACATTATATAAAATGTTATTTTTATAATTCATTCATGATCATCAAATTATACGATGATAATTCTATATTTGTACTAAGATTCTTTTTCATAACACAATTCAACATTATACATATTATCAAAAATCAGTACAATTTGACCTATTTATTAGAATGGCCAAAAGCTAAGCAACTAACCTCATGGATATTTATACAATTTTATTTATTTACCAAAAAAACTCATACCCATACCCATACCCATATTAAAAAGGAGGGTGGAGGGGGAGGGGGGGGGGGGGTTCACAATAACAAATGATGATGGAAGCTTTGTACTCAAAGGACAGCAAGCACAAGAAAACAAAGAGGTCGGGAATAACAAACGGCCGCACATTCAAACAAGGAAGATCATACGATAGAACGGCATTTTGTTGCATATGTAGATGTTGACCCGATAACTTAAAAATAATAAATTAAAATAAGTTATAATATTATTTATTTAAATTATCATGATGAATCCATGAAATATGAACTTTATGATTTTTCACATCAGTTAGATTGAGAGATGATAAAATGCGTTGCTCCATTCTGAGTTTTTGGAAACAGGGTATAATTTAACTCATTATAAAGAACTGTCCCATTAATCTTTAGCATTCCTCGTTAAACCCATGAATTAACTATGAAAAAACAAAGGGAAAACGACTGTCAAAATGGTTAACCTACCTTTCACGGATTCATAGCTGGATTCAAGATGATAGCCATCGTCGTTTTCTTCCACTTCCTCCTGGTTCTCGTCCTCCTCCTCGTCGTCATCGTCGTCGTCTTCTTCTTCTTCATGTTCTTCCTCGTCTTCAAATGGCGGGTCTAAAATGGAAACTGGGCTGTTCTGATCTTTGTCTTCCTCGCCCTCTTCTGCATGGAATTTCTCTGTGCTTTCTTTTTCGTGATTCAAATTTTCCTGTCAAAAACAGTTGGCCAGGAATAACTTTTAGTACCCATATGAATTCATTCAGAAGCATAAATTAATTTTGTTTTTTTAAGAAATAATCGACGAAACAAAAGGAAATAATTAATTTTTAAAGTTTCTGACCAAATTTGAAGGGAAAAGGGAGAGGGAGAAAAATTGCAGCTCGAATGAAATCATAATTTGAGGGAGTGAATTCTTTTTCATTGATATATAAGATTTAAAAATATCAATTTTAGGACTCGTTGGAAGAATTAATACACTGCAGATTCAAATTTTCAGATTAATATTTTTCTTAGGTTATTTTAATACACAACTTTTTTTTGAGATTTGTTCAGATAAATAAACTTATGAGTAAAAATACATGAAATTTGAACCATAAATTTGCAATATACACTACAAATATTTGTTTGAATTGCATATTATTAATTTGTAGATAAAACACTTCTAATATTATTAGGAAGTTAAAGAATTATTGTTGCTTGAAATTAATGAATCATTAATAGTCGTAATTATCCTACTAATGACTAATTATTATAGATTACATATCAATATTTAGATAAACTCGATTTTTTAACTTGATAAAATTAAGTTTAAGTTATATTCGTTAATACAGATCAATTAAGCTTGAATAATAATAACCAAGATTACTAATCACGTTATCAAAAGCTAAATTTAATTTTTTTAACAGTCATAACATATGTCTGTTGTTGATATAAACATCAAATTATTAAGACTATGTTTTTAATAAAAACAGAGGATCCCAAATATAAATCTGAAGGCAGTTTTTTCGTTTCCTTACCACGCCCCCCCACCCCCAAATAAAAAAATAAAAAAAAAAAGAATGAAACAAATAGCAAACCTCAAAGTTACTGCGGGTTGGGGACAGAGCCGGAAAAGCGAAGCCCGGCGACCGACGATCGGGAGAAGGGCTTCTGTGAAGAGCAAAACGGAAGGTGTTCAAGGGGCTAAAGCAAAACGAAGAGTCGCCGATATTTTCAAGCTCATCAACCTCTTCGGATTCCTCAACATCTTCAGGCCTACCACTGCAACTGCAACCCTCCAAAAAAGATGAAGATTTGCTATTCCCTTTGCTGCTCTCTGACAGAACGACGCCCAGCCTCCCGTTTGAAATGTCCGTTTCCAACCCGCTTTTCTGCTCCACAATATTTTCGGGTTCATCTCGCTTTCCTCTCTTACTGCAGTTGAACTTCTGATTTTTCAACGAAGGATCCCCTGTTTCACTGATTTCGCGTTTTCGGTTCCGATCTCGAAGGGTCAGCCTCTCGAGCACAGACCCAAAAATCCCGAAACCCAAATTCTTAATCTGGGACTTTGGTTTTTTTTGGATCTTCATTGCTGCTACCAGGAGCAGAGCAGCTGTCCTAGCAGGGACATGGAGAAACAGAGCGTTTGAGCCTCTAAATGGGCTTCTCGTCGGCGATTGGAAGTCGAAAAGCGACGAATTTCGGAGGTCTGGGGACTCTTGAAAGGAGAAACAGCATGCGCCTTTGCCGAAATTTGTGGGATTCGAAGCGTTAAGGGAAATGGGCTCTGATCCTTTTAGCCGTAACTGCGTCTGCGTTCTCACTGGTAAGGATTGTTTCTTTAGCTGACAGCGTTTGCTGGAAATATAAGCGTTCAGTTGGAATGGCTCTTGATCTTCTTTTAGCAGCTCCTTCAGTAAGTTCTTCTGAGCCATGGCGACTGAATTTGGATTGCTCTGTTACTGTTCGGGCAATGAGCGTTTCCACTTTCTTCTTGACATAGGAGAGACGAACAGATGAGGGGTGAGCTGATATTTGAAGTGTTGAACTGATCAAATGGCGGGTGGTTTGAAGAAAACAGAGCTTTGGATAGATTTACCGATGAGATGGGAGAGAGAGAGAGAGAGAGAGAGGAGGAGGAATCAGGAGACTTCCTGAATTTAAAAATATTAATAATAATAATCTACGAAATTTCAAAAAAAAAATGCAGTTTTTTTTTTTTTTTGGTGGTTGGGAGTGTTAAGTAGATGAAATTAGGTTCTTATTTCTAATAATTGTTAATCAATGGCCATTTAATTATTTTAAGATATTGTAATATATAATTTTTTATTTATTTATACAAATTATTAAATTTATATAAAAATAAGTGAATAAATATAGGATATATTATTTAAATACATCTTTAAAATAATTAAAGAATAAAATTAAATATAAAGCTTGATGGTATTAGATTGTCCCATCCCATCCATTCATTATGTTACTTTGATTTCATTTATAATTTTGATTTTTGATTTTCATTAGATTTTTTATTTTATTTTAGCACATGAAACTTATTTATATATAAAAATGCATTGTCAATGTTATAGTTTTTGGATTATGTACTAAAAATATTCAAAATATAAGCACATAGACACATATTAATCACACTAAAATAATTTTATAATTTTTAAAAATTAAAAATGGAAACATTTTTAATAATAAAATATCTTTAATCATGGTAATTTTAAGATCATATTAGCCATATCGTGTTATTTTTAGTTGATAAGCTAATATAAAAAAGACATAATTATTTCATATTATAAACATATTAATTAGTTAATAACTTAAACCCATTTAATATACACCCAAATTTTCATACTCAACAGTGTTAAGTGGTAGAAGCACCGCTAATTTTTTATTATCGAATCTATCAATCTATATTATCAAATTTATAAAAAAATAATAAATATATATATATTATATTATTTTAAAATATTTTAAAAATATAAATATCTTAAAAGTATATAACCCATCTCGAAATTTATTCAGATCCAATTAAAATCGTTAAAGAATATTTCCAATAGCCATAAAACTAACTAATTGGTGTCCATAGTTAATAGTAATTAATAAACGAATTTATAAAAATAAAGTTTTTTATTAATCAAAAAAAAATTTGTTAATTTATTTTTATAACGTGAAATATATCAAAAGAATTAAGTATACTTTTAGAAGTAGGTAAAATATCAAAAAATATTGATATATTTTTTATTAAATCCGTAAACCATCGAAGCCAAATTAAATCATAAATACTTAAGATTGGCCACAAGACTTTTGTTGGGTCTGAGATGGGGACTGCGACAAATGGGACAAGCTCATTATAACAGACAATGGGTTGATATAAACCATTTAAAATAAATATTAGATTAAATTTGTTTTAAAATAATTATTTAATATTTAATATTAATTAAAATAATTAATTAATATTTAATATTAGATTAAATAAATATTAATTATTTAATATTTAATATTATTTTTAAAAAATTAATTAATTTTTAAAAAAATATCTTAATTATTTAATATTTATAAAACAATTATAATTAAAATTTTGTTTTTTATAATAATGGCACCTAAAAAACAAGGGGCAATTTAGGTTTATTTTTTAAATATTATTTTGTTAAGTTGACAATCCCACGTGTACGTGGACTCATACTATCCACGTATAGCGGGTACGTTGGAGATTTGTGGGTCCCTTGTCCTCTGTGCCCATCCTTCTCCGTCTCGGCCGCGCACTGTAGAACTCATAGAACAGAGATTGTGACAAATAATATTATTTTATAGATTAATTAATCATTAACAACCATACATATTATTTAAAAAATATTATATATATATACACAATGGGTATATAAAAATATTTAAGAAGCGAACAACGTCCCAATTGACCCAATCTACCCAAATGATAGGCGATTAAACTTGTTAACCCAATCAATACAACTCACTTCACGTATAACCGATCAAAATAGCCGTTTCGTCTTATCCTATTCGTGAACAATTGTCGCTGGATAAGGATGATCCAACCGTCATTTACCTCTATAAATACCCCTTCATTCTCATGGAAGTAGGGGAATAAAGAATCCAAAAAAAAAAAAACAAAGAGGTGGAGGAGAGAAAAGAAAAGGGCATTACACGCTCCGTTTAGTCTTTAAGACTTTGTCATTCACTCCTACCAGAAGGTTCTACTATCCAACATTCCTAGAAACCTTACCCTCTATCTAGAGGGCATCATCTGAGGAGGTCAGCCCCTCATCCCAGGCGGCCAGAAAGCTTATCCTCATTCGAAGGGTCTTTCCCTCTCTCTCTTTCTCATCTAGGAGGCTTGCCTTCCACATTTCTAAATCACTCATCTGCAGAGCATACCCAAATACTTAATTCATCACAATATACGTCTGTACATATTCTCACATTCTCCTAATATCTTTTTATTTTTTAAAAAAATATTTCTAATTTGAGCGTCGAAGAATATATGGTGAGAGTAATTTTTGCCGTCCTCTAACCTTTCATTTTCAGTTGTGTTGTATAGGGTCCAAATTTAAAGAGATGGGATTAGATATGCTCCGATTTAACCCGACGTGAAAGATCGAGCAGCTCCCTTATCCGCAAAATAATCAATCTGAACATTAATTTAAAAATATGCTCATTGTGTATATCTTAATGGGATTTATGAAATAGTCCTTAGATTAGAAACATATTAATGTGAAATAGAGATTATGGCACTCCAAAAAGGAAACTTTAGATGAAAGCAGATAGCGTGGGTTGTGGTAAATTCTAATATTCATAATTATTATTATTTTATTTAAATATCAGCATTTTTAAGAAACTTTATTATTTATTTCCTTAAATAATATAATATCTTATTTATTTATCTATATTAATTTACTTATATAAAATTGATAAATGTTTATGTTATTTGATGATATTCTAATGGTATTTATTAGGTATTTTTAAAATATTATTTGTCTAGAGCCCAACTGACACCGTTTGAGCTGCTTTTGTAAGTGGGTTATTTGACCCATTTTGAGCAGGCATTGAAGTAAAGCAGCCCAATTTCTGTAAGGTTTAAAATCTCATGGTTAGGCCCAATTCGGCCCAACCATGGCGTCCAAGTGTTTTGCAGCCCATTTATAGCCCACTGGACCTCTTTTTTAAACCTTTTCCTTATATATACGTCTGATAAAAATGGGAAATGTGGAATAAAAAAATATATAATAATATAAAACAAAAGTGAAATAAACATGAAAAAATAAAAAATATATATATATATTTCAAAAATTTCTGTATATATTTTTTAATTTTATATCCATTTTTTAAATAAAGAAGGTAATATTAAACCCTTATTTTTAAATAATTTTTTGTTAGCATCAAAATAAATAAAAAGAAACTAATTTTCTATTTTTTTTTCCACGGTTATTTTTTATTAATTTTTTTTAAATTTTCTTATAATTAAACAATCCAAATAAAAATATGTTTTTGAGTGTTTAGAACGTTATGTGTATACTATATGGCACCCAAAAAATTATAAATTTATGTAGATTTTTGTATAATATATATTCTATATTGAGAAAATAGCTCAAATGAAATCCTATTCTTAGTGTTCGTATCTTCACAAAAAATGCATAGATTTAACTATATTATTATATTTAAAAATATTATTAATAAATTTATTTGTATATTTACTTATATTAAAATTACTAAAAATATATATATCTTATTTTTTATTTTCTTTCTTTTATTTTTTTATATTCATTTTAATAATTTTAATATAGATGAGTATATGATTAAATATATAAATATTATTTTTTATTTTTATTAAAATAAATCTTGTTTATTTATTTTATTTTTAAAGGCACAGGATAAAAGTACCATCCCGTCCTTCCCACGTACTTACCTGACACCACTGTTCAAGCTTTTTTTAAATAACATTTTAAAAAAATTTCTACAACTATTTGAAATCAATTTGAAATCCTTCAGTTTTGGCCTTTCTCTCTCGAAGCCCACCTTAGTATGATCAGTAGGACCCGCTCCACTATGTCATATTGCATGCCCTTAAAAATCAATTTCATTTTCCTATTTTCATAGTGCTGTGATTTTGGTATTTGTTGTAGGGTCAACGGTGGCACCACCTAGTGACCACCGCAAGAGTTGGTGGCCGGCATTCAAAATTGTGGGCATCTAGGATTAGCCGATAACAACAATTGAGGGCAATATCGGGCAAAGATTCCTGTGATGTTGATGAATGAAAGTGTTGCGTGTCCCATATCAAAAAGACAGCCCCACAAATGCTACATTTTAAGTTAGAGGGATTTTCCTTCCTCAGAGGTACACCTTTTGATGAGGTTCAATCTCTAACGACTTCTATTCGTAACAGTGATACTCTCGCTAAGAGCAATTCTAACCTGAAGAGAATTACCTGCAAAGGGTTTTGCCTGAAAAGAATTACTTTTAGAGGGGTTGACCTACTACCGATGTATTGAAGCAAAATAAAACATCGTAGAGTAAAAAACGTCGAGTAAAATGTCGCAGAGTATAACCGCTTAGATTTACAATTGTCGAAAGGGGAGGAATATTTTGAATCTCATATTGGGAAGGCAGAGCCCCACAAAGATTGCCTTATAAATTAGAAAAATTTTCCTTTTTCAAAGTGTACTTTTTGGGAGAGGTTCGGTGTCTAATGATTTGTATTCACAATAAAAAGCGAGTCAAAACGATAAAATCTCAACCGGCAACAAGAGGGTTCAATATGTCATTGGCCAAGACCGACGAGGTGTTAGAGGTGTCATCAACTGGCAACTAGTAGCGGTGGGTCGATGCATCATAGAATGACAACCATTTTGTAAATGGTTTATTATTTTAAAAATAAATAGTCATTTTTAAAATTTAAGTGTTAAGTTTATCATCAATTAAAAAAATATTATTTATTTATTTTTTTGTTTGCGCTAAATATCAAATAAAATGTTTGATATTTTTTTATACACATCAAATACTGAAAAAATGTAAATAATTTTTTAATTAATTATTTTTAACGTAATGCCAATTGACAAAATTGATAATTTGATCAACTTA
Source organism: Nepenthes gracilis (assembly GCA_033239525.1). Taxonomy (NCBI): domain Eukaryota; kingdom Viridiplantae; phylum Streptophyta; class Magnoliopsida; order Caryophyllales; family Nepenthaceae; genus Nepenthes; species Nepenthes gracilis. The sequence goes on along the minus strand of BSYO01000037.1, from coordinate 11,955,103 downwards.
TACACATCAAAAATATACATAGTTTTTAATATATATATATATATAATAACTCTATAAGATAATCATGATAATTTGCTTAAAAGTTTTAAATATATATCATTTTAATTTTTATAAATTATGTCACAATTGATAATAAATATGCCGTGTGGAGTACGTTTCCGCCCTCAAATTATTATTCCCCCCCAGCCAGAAACTTGACCGGATGAAATTATTAGTATAGTCAGTTTAATAATCTTGGATAAAAGATTACATCTCCTAAATAGATTTTTCATTATTAGATTTATATAATTTATCCATTGAAATAAAATAATAATAATAATAAAACAAACTTTTTTTTGTTGATTTTTATAAAAGTTATACTATTAACACAACTAATTATACATATAATTTTATCAAGATTTTTAAAAATAAATATAAACTCTATTGTATTTTAATTTATATATTTTTTATTATCTATTTTTATTACATTAAAAATAATAATTTTAATATAGTTAAATATATAACTAGATATATAAATAATATTATTTATAATATTTTATAATAAAATTAAAATTTTTTGTGGCGTGGGCTCCATGTGATTGTGACTTTGCTTGTACCTCCAAACGCATGACTAACTTATTAAATATTTAGTTTAACGTGTGGTATTGATATTCTATTTATTTATTTTAGTCTAAATAATAAACATAATTTTTTTATTATTTAAAAATAAATTTCCACGTGTCAAATATTATAAGCCCTTGACCGTATGAATGACTTGTAAAATGGGGAATCGACGGATCCTTATAATAAGTAGGATCTTATTTTTTTATTTTTCTTAAAAAATATAATTAGGCTAAATTTTTAAAATAAAAATAAAAAATAATTATAGTTAAAATTTTCTAATATTAAAATATACTGAGTATTAATTTAATATTAAAAATTTAATAAAACTGACTATTTAAAATATCTTATTTAATATTTAAATTTTGAAATCTAACCATTTAAATGAAAAAATAACTAATAGCTATTATTTTAATTGATATATCATTTAATTTTTTATTCATCATGCCACTTATTAAAAATCTGCAAAGTTGCACCTAAAAATAATATTGTGAGAAAAATAAGATTTTTTTAGGCGATAACCTAAGCTTTATTATTATTATTATTATTATTATTATTATTATTATATGTAGTGAATAAGAACACACGGGCCTATATTTTTTAAGAGATAAAAGCTATTTTATATATTTTAATAATTTATTTTTAAATAAATAATTATAATTTAATAATTAATTTTAATAATTTTTTATTTTTTTAAAAAATAATTTTAATCATTCAATTAAAAATAAATAATTTAAATTAATAGAAAAATGGGTAATGTCACACAACCATTCTCTGGATCTATCTCAGATGTAATATTTTTATTTTTTATTTTAATATAAATTTATTAATATGCATTATATTAATATAAAAACATCTTCAAATATAAATATTACATTTGCTTTTCGCAATCCCGCCGTGCCGTTTGAAGTGGCGGACGGTTGTAAAGTAGCGCAATCATCAATTTTGTGAATGATTGGCATTAGGTATATTTCTTAATTATTTTTAAAATATTTCCAATATCTATCTATATAATTAAATTTATATAAAAATAAATAAATAAATAAATAAATAAATAAATATTACACTATTTAAAAGTAACTAAAAAATATTTATATTATATTTTAAATTTTTTAAAAAAAATACTAATATTTTACTCATTTATATTCATCTTTAGAATCTAATATATATATATATATATATAATAAAAAAATATAAATAATTATAAATAAATGTAACATTTATTATTATTTTTTCGTTCTTGTATCATTCAAACTTCCTTATATGTTAATAAATTAAAATTAAAAATTAAACAACTACTATAAAAATTTCATGTCATCTTCAATTATTCAATTTTTTTTTTATTTTTTTAGTTTTAACCATTAAATAAATAAAAAATATATATATAATAAGATGACTATAAGAAATCCATGTTGTAGGGACCACGGGCATGGAAAGGGCATGTCTTTTACACGGTAGTTGTAGTGGTTAAACTGTTAGATTGTGAGTATCGGGATTTACATTAAATAATTTCTAATTAACCAAATGTTATTTACTATAATGACCTTATTAATAAGCTTTTCACAATCATCAATGATCAGGAGAGTCTCATATCTAAAGAGATAAATATATTTAATTTTAATTAATTATATTTTAATAGATAATTATAATTTAATCATTTTAAAATAATTATTTTTAATTAATTTTTTAATTTTAAAAAATTTATTTAAATAATAATTATTTAATTTAAAATAGATAGTCAAGATATATAAAATAAATTTCTTTATCTTTATGTATGGCGAAGCTCTTCCAAATCTATCACGAACGCCCTGGTTTTGCATAGTTAGATGATACAAGAGTAATATTATTTATATCACTTATTTATAATTTTATTATCTATATGTAGAGTTTTATGAAAATTTGAAAAATAAAAAAAAATTACAATAGATCCTACACATAGAGAATTAAACCTGAAATTTTATAAAATTTGATTAATATATAAAAATATTATAGAATAAAATGATCATAAAAGTAGGCCCAATGGATATTTTAATCTTAGCATGGTTACTAGTGAAAGTGTTTAGTTTGACCCGACTCAATCTATATTATATTTTTTATAAATATATTTTTTTTACTTTGATTAATACTAAGTTTAAAATTTTACTCTTATAGATCATATTTTTGTACAATTAATAATTCATTATATAAATATTCATTAAAATATAGACATATTTATTATTTTATCCTAAATATTATAATTTTTAAAATATTATAATATTTATATATATTTTTTATACAATTATAAATTTTTAAATAAATATACTAAAAATGAAAAATACCTATAGATCGGTTTGAATCAACCTAATTCAATTTATGGACAGGCATGATTAAAGTTTTTGATCAGGGTAGTTAGACCCTATTCTATATAACCTGACTTATTAATCATAAGTTTTTACTTATATTTGATTTAAATTTAATTATAACAAGGTATATAGAGAATACTTCGTTAATGAATTTCCAAAAATGTAACACTTGACACACAGGGCTCATATGATACGGTTCACATGACGGTTGGATTAAGATATTCAATCTTACGGTGCAAATGCCCCGCATATTTTGGGTGATAAATGTCTATTGTTTTTATTAGCTTTTTTTCAATTGAAAATAAATAAATAAATAAACAAGTCATCGAAAGCTAAAACAGACAAGTTCAGAGGACCATTCAGCAAGGGAAATAAAGGAGATTTTCTTATGCTTAATTTAAAAAATAAATTATAAAAAATTTAACAAAAATACAAATATAATTATAATATTAAGCGCATATGATATCTTATAAATTATTTTACTTATCAACTAAACAAACAAAAATATTTTTATCAAAAACTTACTCCTTTCTCATGTAATTTTATGTTAACATCCAAATAAACAAATACATATATATATATATATATATATATTAAAATTTTTATTTTTTTCTTATATTTTTTCCATAGGAAAATAAAATGGAAAAAAGAAATGACATTGAAAAATAACAGAGCTTGAGAAACGTGGAGTTACAAACCTGTCTGTTGGGCAAATATCACCCCTTCCTAAATCAACTTGTTCTATCCAAAAGCTAATGAAATCAAACATCAAAGGAAAAAAATAAAATAAAATAAGAGTTCAAACAAAATGCACCAAACCAAAGCACCCCATATACAGAAAAATAACCAAAAAAAAAAAAAAAAAGAGATGGAAGGGGAGGGGAGATTAGATTACATCACACAAACCCTAATTGGCTATGAACAAGTTTTTTCTGTGGGTCATAATCAATCTTCAGTGCATAGAATCAACGCTCTTGCTCAGCTCTTCCAGCTTCTTCATCCTCAGCCGCTCACTTTCGCTCACCAGCTGCAGATAAGAGAAAGAAGCAGCCAAAATCATGTTAGATGTGAAGCACTCAGTTAATTTCCCATATGTACGTATATAGGTAGTCGTATTAAAGCGTCACCGGATGCACGAGACTGCTCATATTATAAACTCCAGAAACAAGTTAAAGAGAAACTAGCTATGTGTAACATAAACATAAGTGTATGTGGCTTAAACCCGTCACCTCTAAGTCACAGTGGAGAAATCTCATCATCACGACAAAATATAGAGAGACTATTTTAGTAGTTTGAACCATAATTTCTATGTTTTATAAAGAATGGCCTAACACACGAGACTTCTCCAATTGTTTTTCTATGAAGGGTTAGATATATATAATCTTACCTTAACAAAATAAAGAGAGTGTTTTAGTGGTTTAGAGGTAATAATTGAGAAACCTCACTGTTATGAAAAAAACTCACCCCCCTCCAACCAAGGGTTAGATGTACGCAGTATTACCATTACAATAAGGAGAGATTTTAATGGTTTGAACCATTGACCTCCATATTCTGAGAATGGTCGCCCAGGCTTGAGAAAGGTTCTAGATTTAGGAGCACACAACCTTATTGTTATAACTCAGAGAAACTACTTTGATGCTTTGAACTTATAGCCTAGTATAACAATAAATAAACATCAGCATTTCACCAAATCTCATGGTCTTTTTATCCATATCTAGGCATGAAGAAACAGAGAATATGGAGGATGAGGTTTTCATTCCTCAATTCCTATGACAATCAAACAAACAAACAGATTGTTTGTTGTAGATCAATCACGAGAAGAGTTTTGAACAAACATTTTCACTAAAAAGAAAAGGGATTTTACCTCGACCAATTTGTTAATGAGCTGTACTTTTTCCTTGTTCTTATCGTTGAATGCGTCAAGGGCTTCTTTGTATTCTTTTTCCTGTGACAAGTTGAAACCGGTTGAGGAATTCTTTTGTAGTATGATTCTTCAAAAAAACTCCATTCTTGAATTATGAGCATGAATATCCATTCATATAGGCAAGGTTTTCTCAATTATATGCAAATATTATCTCATTTATTCAAAATATTATATACCTTCTTCTGGACCGTATGCCCCAATGGTTTTAGATCTTTGTTGACTGCATCGATCTTTTTACGGACCTGAGCTACTTCTTTCCTCATTGGATCCGCCAATGCTTCTAACTCCTGAGAAAATTCATGGGAAACAAAAGCATTTGATACTCTTAAATGCAAATAAGGGAATTGAGAGACCCAAATTGGTAATTTCCAACTGGCACAATAAACTCTCGATGGGGAAAAACCATGTGATATCAGGGAGCTGCTTGTCAATCCAAACCATACATCTGAAAATAAACAGCCCAAATTTAATAATTTCTAATGATTTTGATATCGTGCATGATTAACTCTCTTTGAGCACAAACTCAATGCTCAGTATTGGCACTTAAAAACTACTTTCTTTACTTCTAGAGAAAGGAAAATTTTCACCTTAGACAGTAATTTTCCGTTTAGACTTTGTCATTTGATTGCCTTTGAAGTTTGAGATATGCTATTTGAAATCTTTTCACATTCTTTTTCCCTTGTTATTTGTTCATGTCCAGCGTAAATTTGGTATATTTCCAAAGGTCCTTCCACCCTTTTTCATTTCTCAACTATGTTCTGTAAGCATGACTTTGGACTTTGATTTTCAATCGTGTGGATTGGGAGGGGGGGCTCTTTCTACTATCAAAGAACCATGCTAAGTGTTTACAAAGAAAAGTTGGGAGTCCTATTATTACCCTTTCATTTTGATCTTCCCACATATGACAACACATTAAATATGCCGAACCCATCTTATAGTCTTAGTTGTCTAATTTACAAGTATGAAATCCTCACTTTTGAGTATCTGAAGACTCTAACAGCTCCTGAAATGTTGACAAGGGCCCTATTTTGTTATGTAAACCTAATTCTTTAAACACCTATAAAACTCTTTATCCACTAAAATAGCAGCCCAATGTATGAGGCTCCTACAGTGTAAGATCTCCATGAGTTGGAAGAGAAACTGTTTCTATGGATTAAAATCATGACCTTCGTGAGCAATCTTGTCTAGGACGCCCCCCCTACAGCTCTTCATCCACTAAAAGAAAATTTTAAGAATAACCAAAACTCATCAGAATGAGATGGTGATACATAAAGCTACAGTGAAAACTTTGCAGTTTTAGAGGTTGAACATCAGCTCAATACGTTTTTTTATTCTTTTTCTAGGACATGAATTTCTTTATTTTTATGGTTTTCCTACTCGAAATTCAACAGTAAAATGTTCTCAGATCCATAAATTTCCACATCAAAATCCAGATCAATACTTCCCAGATCCATAAAGCTATGATTTTCCTCCGAAGGAAATAGAATCCTTCTTCATTTTTCTTTTCCTCGGGAGGAGAAAATATAAATTTCCAGAAATTTTTTGGGGTTCTAGGGGGCTAAATTCATGCTAAGGTCGTAGAAGAGGGTCTTTATGGAGTTTTTTTCTTTAATTTTTAACTTTTTTAAAAATTTGTTTTACACTTGATCTTTGATTACATGTATAACTCGATTTCAAGGGCTTGAACCAGTTTTCCATATCTTTTGCCTAGTTTCTATTTTCATCTCCGCCAAATAATTCAATTAGACACTTCAATAGTACCAAAAGAACATACACAAAGACTAGAAAACTACGTAAAGTTCTTCACCAGTTAACTATCCGCTTCATTTTCTAGGAAAAGACCTGAAAATTCACCATTTTCCCGCCTAAAAAGCACCAAATACCCAGAAAATAGTACAACAACTTGCCCTTGATTTTCCAAGAAAACAGAAAATTTCTATTTCCTCCGTCCAAATTCTGAAACCCAGAAAACCTAACTCACATGGGTTTTTCCCCCTCTCTTTCCAGAGAAAACAAATTCTACGCACAAATAAAGCTATTTTCCCAGAGAGAGAAAAAAGAAGCTTAAATTTCTAAGAGAAATTACCTCTCTAATCACGGCCAAACGCTTGCTTTCTTCTTCCACGCGACCCAACTGAAGCTGAACTTTCTCCCTCACCTCCATCTTCTTCCTCTCGATCTCTTCCTCCTTCGCTCGAAACGTCGAGAGAGCGGACTTAGAGATCTCCTCATCTCCGGACGACGCCGTCGAGTTTCCGTTGAAGCTCAGGGCGCCGGAGTTCTGAGCAGCCACAGCGTGCTGCTGATCTGCCGCCTGCAGCTTTTGGCCAAGCATTATTTCTCCACTGTTCTCTTCTCTCTCCTCGCTCTCCGCTCCCCCCCGGCTCCTCGAATTCTCCCCTTTCTCTCTCTTCTCTTCTCTTGCTTTTGCTTTTCAGAGAGAGAGAGAGAGCGAAAAATAGTGTGCTCACCTTTTAAGCCGTTGCGAACCGTTGCGCTCAAACGAGGCCGGCAGGCTGAGCTTTAAATGCCTGAAGCTGTGAAGCCAGCTTCGCTTTCTCTCTCTATCATGCAATTAATATGATCCGCCCCCCGTAAATAATATTTTATTAAAAACAGAAAATAACAGTAAATAAAAACAAAATGAGGACACCGTAATTGATAGTATAATTATATTAATTTTTTTTATTTAAAATCTTAAAATTAATTTTGATATTTATCTAAAAATATATATATCTATAAAATATTATCTATATTTAAAAATAAAATTTCATAAAGTCATATTTTGTCAATTTTCATATGTTAAAAATTATAATTTATATTAGGATGATATTTATTTTATTTTTATATATAGAATAAAAAATAATTATATTTTAATTTTATTTTTTACTCAAAATTATAATTTTTATATATTTTAAATAACATGACTTAAATTCTACATAAATAAACTTAAATTTATATTTTTAAATTTTAAATTTTAATTTCGTGATTTTAGAAAATTCTTCCCAGAATTTCAACCTTGGAAAGAAAATATGGAAAAAAATTAATATTTTTGTAATTACAATTATTATTTTTTAAAACATGGTTGCCACGTGTTCGGTTGAAGATGAGCACATAGTAGGTGAGCTTGCGTTCGAGAGTACTGATAGACTTAGTTGAACCAACGATGACTAATTACTATATTTTTTTTTATTTTTTTATTTATTTTGCAAAAATTGACAAATTATTTTCACCCATTTATGACGTCACTGATAAAGAGATTATGATCAAGTGTGGGCCTTGCATTTTGCACCTCGCCATCTTGCCAAAGATGACTGATTCTATGATCTTCCTGTCACATTTTTTCAAAATAATAAGTTTAATAATATAAAAAATTATTCATTTATCTATAATTATAATTAATATAAAATAAATAAATACAATTAAGATATTTATGGGTAACTTCATATGTTATTTATTAATTTATATTAATTAATTTGTATAAAAATAAATAAATAAATAAATATTATATTATTTCATAACATAAAAAATATGAAGCCATTCACTTAAAAGCTACATTTAACTTTTTTTTTCCTTTTTCTTTTTTCTTTTTTTTTAAAAAAAGCAAAACACTTTATTTATTTGAAAATGTTACTTTTTTTTAATTGAACTTGATCTATCTTTTTTAAGTAACACCATCCATGCCCATTCCAATTATTTTATGTACATTTTGGAGTGCTTTTACTTTTTAGATATGGAAGAATTTTGTCAAATTTCAATCATTATTTTTATAGATCTTTCTAGCATTGAATTAATTTTTCAATAGAATAAGGTCACAAGATAACTTTTAGTTATCAGATACATTTAATTATATAATATTTTATTTATTATTTATATTAATATATCTATACAAATAAGTAGATAAATGAATGACATATCACTCAGAATAGTTTCAAAAATACAAAAAAAAAAAAACATCCAAGAATATTTTAAGTCAGTGAAGGATATTACATTTATACGTTAATATGTAAATTAACTCTTTATTATAATGGATTTATTAAGCTAATAATTGATACTATTGAGGGTTTTTCTTGAAATGGAGTGCTTAACGAATTTTGCCTCTAATGCGACATTGGTATTTGAGTTGCGGTACAAATTAGAAAGCTACTCATCTTTCGCTATAGGTCAAATTGGAGCGAGTTCGGTTTTCGTTTCTATTAACCTAAAATTTGGGTACTACAAATTACAAATAAGAAGTCAGATGATTGGTAGGACTTATTTCTTAATTTATCATTGATATTTAAATAAAAAATCTTTTTAAGAAAATAAAAAAATACAATGAGGATATTAAAAAATACAGAGTTGCATGTATATGGAGATGTAAGAGGATGATTGAGCTCCTATTGTGTGCTCGACGGGGGCGGCTTAGAGAGATGGAGGTCTAGGCTCCGCTTGGTTGTATGCGGTCGATAGCTTACTAAGATTAAACTCGGTAAGTGGCTCACTAGAGATGCACTTGGTAGGTGGCTCACTAGAGATGCACTTGGTAGGTGGCTCACTAGAAGTACACTTGATAAGTGGCTCACTACAGATGAAGAGGGAAAGAGTTGTCTCAGAGGGGGAAAGCTTGGTTCTCCCTTTACGCTCTAGGAAGTCAGGGGTTTCCCCTAGTCCGAAGAGGGCTTCGAGGGTTTTGGTAATACTCTCAGATGATACTAGAGAAGGATCCCCCTCGCCTTATGATAGCGAGAAGTATTTATAATACTTTGTGAAGAAGGATTTGGCGCCAAAGTCTGGGACAGGTGTCGCCTCTAGGTTCGCTGGTCGTTAGGGCGTTGACCGAAGCCACCTCTAACAAGCGTCACTTTCTGATGATGAGGAGTCGTGAGTGGTCCCCCTGACCCAATCGTCAGACTACTTCAGGCGGCACCTGCATGCACATGCTCTGACTATCGCAGGCACATGCTATGGTCGCTCTACTAGTTGCCTAGTGGAGAGCCTCCTGGATTGGTCTGTCCGTCTATATTATTGCTTTTACCGGTGAGACTTGACCCATTACTCCCTGGGTCTCATCTTAGTTGCTACAGTGGCATCTAAGTTGGGTCAAATCGATCTTCTTTCTGAGATTTTATTTGTTGCTTGTTGAGCCCCTTGTTGCATTGATGGTTGAGCTTGGGATTAGGTCGGCCCATGGCATTACTGGACCTGTTGCATTCCATGAATTCGGGTTGTCCTATGGATTAGGAGGCCACAAATCGGATTTTTACGCTCGGTCGATTTGATATGGATCTGATTTCTATAACCTCGAACTTGAACCTTGTGCGGCACAACTAAAAACGAGAGGTTAAAGGATGGCGAGAATTACTTCCACTATATACCCTCCGACGCTTAAATCAGATATCTTTTCAAGAGAATAGAAAGATACAAGAAGAATGTGTAGATGAATATAGCGGTAGATTGAGCGTTGGGATGCGTCCAATTAATAGACAGTTTAGAGGTGCACCTGATTGAGGAGTGCCTTAGATGTGCTCCTTGTTGAGAGGCATCTTAGATGCGCTTCCTGTTGATGGGCATCTTAAGAGACGAAAATTGTATGGATGTCCTAGATATTATCGGGTTAGTCTTGAGGGGTGGCCAGGCACTTGAATAGATTTGTTTAGATGAACTCCTGAGGGATTTGACCACTTGATAGGAAAGATGAATTCTGGGAGGATTTAGAGAGTAGTGTCCTCATAAAGTCTCTAATCCCTTTTTCTCCCCTCCTTGGCCTCTTCTCTCCCAAAGGTCTTCCTCTCCCCTTTTTGTTGGGATAAAGGGAATATATAGAATCGAAAAAGTAGTTTGTCATTATCCATTGAGACAATTGCCCATGACAACTGTCCCTGGATAAGACAGAACGATTAAGCTATTTCTCTTTCTCGATCAAGTATACTGAACCCATCACTAGCCCTCCATGTCGGGTAGTTTGAAATTTTTTAACCCCCGACATACTTCTGATGGGACCTTGTCTGTAGGTTTGGATTTAGCTTACTATTCTTAGGAAATTTGGTTTTCAAAATCTGACATTTTCTAGGCCGGTTGGTGATATAATCGAGTTTTAAAATCTGACCGCTTCTAGGCCACTCGGTGATATAATCGAGTTTTAAAATTTGACCTATTCTGGGTTGCTCAGTGATGTAACCGAATTTTAAAATTTGATCTTTTCTGAGTTGCTCAGTGATGTAATCGAGTTTTAAAATCTGACATCTTCTAAGTCGCTCGGTGATGTAATCGAATTTTAAAATTTAACCTCTTTTGGACTGCTCGGTGATGTAATCGAATTTTAAAATTTGACCTCTTTTGGACCGCTCGATATGTAACTGAGTTTTGGTAACAGGTGAATGAAAATTCAACCGGCAGTCTAGGTCAATCGGCGATATGCAATGACATGCGAGTGCTCGTATGAGTAGATAAAATGATTATTAAAGTATGGCTCAAGCACTTAGTATGATGCATGCAAGACTTACCTGAATTCGATGTGGAATCGTCGTCAACATTTGCGGTGCTCGGGGTAGATGGCGTATTGTGTCATTGGGACGAGTTGACCATCTTGGGCACACGGCTTGCGTGCATTTCTCCAGTGGGTCATCAAAATACTTTTTGCCGACTATCTGGCCTATCACCCTATACTCCGTATAACTTGATCTCCAATCATGGTCTGGTTGGCCAGCACCTTACTATGGCGCCGGGAAGTCTAATTTTCTATGACTCATATTCCGTCACTAGTTGGTAAAAATTTAGGCCGACATGGAATTTAGATGGGCAATGCTGATTGTGGTACGATATGTAGTGGGCTGCTTATGCCCAACCCTCCATCATGAAAACCATGGCAACTTTTGTAAAGTCTTCATCGTCATGCCCGATGAGAGACGTTACTGCAGGACTAGGCTTGTTACTGTTCTTGGACAGATTTTAAATGAAAGCTTGTTCCTTTCCTCGAACAGATTCTAAACGGAATTTTTGTTTCCGTTCTTGGATAAATACGTAAGCTTGTCCCTATCCTTGGACAAATTTTGGATGAAAACTTGTCTCATATCTTTTGACAGATTCAGGACAGAATCTTCATTTCCATCCTCGGATGAATACGTTAGCTTGTCCCTATCCTCGAATATATTTGAGACAAAATCTTCATTTCCATCCATTGGCAGATATGGGACGAAATCTTCATTCCTTCCTCAGGCAGACTTGGAACGAAATTTTTGTTTTCGTCCTCAGGCTGATTTGGGACGAAATCTTTATGTCCGTCCTCTGACAAGTTTGGGATAGAATTTTCGTTTTCACCCTTGGGATAATTTGGGACGGAATTTTTTTTTTCCATCCTCGGACCTGTTCGATCTTTTTGGAGAAGGAGGCCTTCATCGACCAAACAGAATGATATCATGGCGGATCATAACCAACTACTCCAAATTGCGAAGAATCAAATTTGGGCTAATACTTAGTAGCAACATCAGTTTGTAGTCGATCTTCTTGAGTAGAATGTAGCCAATCAATCGGGAATGGAATTGAGCGGGAGTGACCAAATTTTTGGAATGGATTTCAATTTCGGAGTTAACAAACTTTCGGAGTGGCCAAACTTTTGGAGTGGACAAGATTCCGAAGTGGCCAAAGTTCTAAAGTGGCTAAACTTTCAGAGTAAACGAACTTTCAAAGTGACGAAACTTTGAGAGTGGCCAAACTTTCGGAGTGGACAAATTTTTGAAGTGAGCAAACTTTTGGAGTGACCAAATTTTCAGAGTGGATTTAGACCTCTTCTGGAGTGGCTATCAACGCCGATTTGAGGTATTGCTAGAGTGGTATTGTCGGTGCCGTGAAATACCAAAATGGCACCGTAGGAACCAGCTAGGCAGATAGGAAATATAGGTTACTTGTGTGAGAGAGAATTGGAATGGATCTGTGTTTGGTTGCCTATGAGAGGAGATTCCAGAATACAACTTTGGCTAGCTGCTTGTGAGAGGAAGTTTCGAAATGCTTTTTGGCCGGCTGCTTGTGAGAGAAGATTTCGGAATGCCTTTTGAGCTCCAAAGTGGATAATTGCCGGAATTCCTTTTGTAGTTGGTATTTTGAGAAAGGAAATGACTGTATGATCAGCGTCCGGCATTTTTAGAGATAAAATTTCTATATGGATTAGCGTTTGGCATTTTGAGAGAGGAAATGTCGGTATGGATCAATGTCCAGCATTTTCAGAAAGGAAATATTGGAATGCATAGGCATTCGGCTTTTCGAGAGAGGAAATGTCAAAATGCATGGATGCCCGGCTTTTTTAGAGAAGAAATGCCGGAATGCATGGGCGTCTGGCTTCTCTCCCCTCTCTCTTTTCTTCTTTGTTGTTGCGTCGCCCGACTGCTTTTTACTTTTTTATTTTTCTTTTTCTCTTTTTTTTTAATACTTTATTGAGCTTTTCTTTGGCAAAGGGCTTTAGCCCTTTGTCACACCCAGGTCTTATCTTTTGTAGCCGTTCTTGCTATCAATTTTTCTAAGTAGAGTAGCATCTTCTTCAGATTTTTTCCTTTAAGTATTAGAGACTGGTGTTGGAAGGGAATCCTCAAGCATGGCATCTTCTAATCAGCTCCTGTGTCCTCAAGCCAGGGCTTATTGCTACGCGAGATGGCTTTGGGAGTAGAGGTCCAAATAGTAAATTATCCTTTGATGCTGCATGAACATCTTTATGATCAAAGAGGTTGCCAGCTATCTTGCGAATGGCGAGGATGTTTCCCTCAGTCTTCTACCTTGAATGAAATCCGATTGTTTGAGCCGATTTGGATTAGGCCTGTATGTTTTCTAGGCTGGGTGCTTTCTTCATTTCTTTTTCTTGAAGTTGCAGCGTGGGTGGTTAAAGAAAGAACCCCCAACCATTGATGACTGCGTCGTGCGCAAAGAGCCCAAAATGGATGTATTGTACATTTGAGTATTGATCTATTTCATGAAGAGCGTCTTTCGGTTTCATTCATGGCCATTTGCAAGATGGCCAGGAGTGGTGGTCTTCTTGGCAACAGCACTCGTATGAGTCTTAGTATTAATCAGTTTTATTTTTGTATTTTTTGGTGGTAAAGATGGCCTTTTGGTCACTTCCAACAGAAGATGCTAATGTTACGTTTCATAAATTCAAATTGTCCTACGGATTAGGGGTCTGCGAATTGGATCTTCATGTTGGGTTAGTTTGATGCGGATCCGGTCTTTATAACCTCGAATCCGAACCTTATATAATACAATTGAAAATGAGAGGTTAGAGGACGGCGAAAATTGCTCCCACCGTATGTCTTCCGACGCTCAAATCAAATATATTTTCAAGAGAATAGAAAGATGTAAGGAGGATGCGTAGATATATGTAGTAGTCGATTAAGCGTTGAGATGTGTTTAGTTAATGGACAATTTAGAGGTGTGCCTGATTGATGGGCGTCTTAGATGTGGTCCCTGATGAGGGGAGTCTTAAGAGACGAAAATTATATGGTCATCCTGGATATAGTCGGGTTATTCCTAAAGGATGGCCGGACACTTGAATAGATTTGCTTGGATGGACTCTTGAAGGATTTGACCACTTGGTTGGAGAGATGTATTTTGGGAAGACTTAGGGAGCATTGCCCTCATAAAGTCTCTAATCCATTTTTTTCCTCTCCCCTCTTTGGTCTCTTCTCTCCCGGAAGTCTTCCTCTCTCCCTTTTGCTCAAATAAAGGGGGAGATACAGAATAGGCAAAGTAATTTGTCCTTATCTATTGAGACAACTGTTCATGACAGCCGCCTGTGATAGCCGCCCGTGAATAAGATGGAACAGTTGAACGGTTTTACTTCCTGGGTCGGATATACCAAACCCATCAGGACCCATCAGCATTGATACTGGATCTTGTGTTATTTATTTTATTATACTATTTTAGTTTATCTACTTTATATTTAATATCTAGATTCACTATTTATTACCGTATATTTAAATTACTATAATTTTAAAACCATGCTTCATACCCTATAAATATCTGTAAAGCCGTTTTATCATTGCCTTGTTTATTCCTAGAAAAGAAATGCTTTTGGGATCTCATGTACTTATTGCTAGATTACTTTGACAAATATGAGATTAATTTATCTATTTATTTTAATATAAATTTATTAATGTAAAAAATATTATATTATTAAAAATATATTTAAAATAATTAAAGATCCATTCCAATAGGAGTGTAAAGTGGTAATAACGTATTAGCATCGTTGTATAAGTGGGATAGAAAAACAGTATCGTTATTGATACTGGTTTTGTGAGATACTGGTTCTGGGCAGTATTGATTTTAAACATTATCGATTTTTTGATGTCGTCTAAAGTGGTGGTATCCTCAGTAAAATTATAATTTTTTTTTTTCTAAAATCTATTTAAAATAGCAAAATAAATTATTCAAAATACCAAATATGTTTTATTACAGGTCGTAAATGGTTCGACTTCTATTTTTTCAAAAACACATTTCTATAATTCTATCATAATTCTATATTTTTATAAATAAAAACGGCCGTAGTATAATATGATCAGGGTATAAATATTGCGTTTGGTCACTTTCTTATGGGTAATTTAATTATTTTTTTTGTTTTATTTCGGATGTATTGCTGGTATTCTGTATCTGTAATTTTTGTAACCAATTTTACATAGTGCAGTTTTTTTAAAATTTATTCCATAATTTTTTTTTAGTTAAAAAGAGTTTCTACGTTAAAAAAAAGTTGTGCATTCTTTGTTTATTGTTCCTACTAAATTAGTAGCTGACGTTCGGTAGAGGGGTTTGGGTTTTGCACTGCGTGCCTGTCATTTTGTTCGGTTTTGTCCTACTGACATTCCCTTAACCCAACAATAAATTAAAAATAAATTAGAATTTTGATCATATACTAATTTATAAAGTTGAAATTTGCCATCTTAAACCTTCAATAAATGTAATGAAGATTTAAGGATGGGGAAAGGGGGGGCGTATGTATTAAAACTATTAAAGTGTGGTTTTCTTATATTATTAGCAGGTGACTAATGATGAAATATATGATTTTAAAAACATTAAACGAATACCCAACAATCACAATATTAAACATATATATAAATTTGACTCATATAATAATCTTGAATATAATTGTACTACAATAATTAAATATATAATAAATCCCAAATATAAATTTAAATTCAAATTGAATACAAAATACAAATATAACTATATCTAAACCAAGTTTTCAAGTCATCCATTGTCTGAATGATGTAGGTTTTTCAAGCCTCTTAATCTGAAATGATTTAAAATATTTATAAAATGTGAACCAAAAATTTAATAAATATATATATGACAATAAATATAGATTCATAAATTAAAATAGATAGCAAAAAATAATAAAACATATCCAAAATTTTAATATATATGTTAAAAGTTTAAACGTGTCTGATGGGTCTAACATGGATTTGGGCTAGAACTAATGAAACCCAAACAATAGCAGACATGCCCAACCAGTAGACGAGCCTAACTAGCAAAAGGTGACCCAAGGAAATCAGGGCAAAGCCCATTAGGCTTCCCTGGTGCGTGCCCAATCAACTTTGCCTACATTCCTACCGAAGCAGCTGCAGACTGGTAGCGCAAGAGGCGCCAACTCAGGGAATGTCAGCAAATGGGAGACAAGGTCAACGTAGGCAAGCCGCAACGCACGCTGTCCCGACAGTCGTTTGACCAATCCAAGCAAGATCAAATAGGCCAGTGTCGGCCACACCGGACAACAGTTCCTGCGCCATCACAAAGTGACAACTAACATCACTGGCCACCGCCAGTACTCAACGGCCAACGAATCCTGACAATCCACCCGTCGAAGATTCTCATGCTGGAAAGCTTCCTTCATGGAGCCTACAAATGTCTTCTCCCTCAGCAAAGAAGAGAATCCTAATCCTTGATCTCTCAATTCCCCGTTCAAGTTCCAAAAAGAGCCTAATTGGTGCCTAGTGATCAAAAAAATCGATCCTAACACCTCACGCTCAAGAAAGATGAGGAGAAAGAACCAACTCTCTTCCCTCAAATCATCGCCCCCATACGATGACGATAGTGAGCCACTTTTAATAGTGCAAAAAGGGGAGCACAAGTCACCTTCAAGCAATATATGCACACACTGCATACTTGTATATGTGCATTCCCCATTATGTATACTTTCATACCTACATCTTTTTATCTCTTAGGAAAATTTTCTGACTTGAGTGTCAAAATATTTATGGTGAAAGAATATCCCGCTATCCTCTAACCTCTTATTTGTAGTCTATGATGCATAGGGCTCAGGTTGAAGATATGTGGAGACCAGACTTGTTCGTGATACACCCGAATCGAAAAATTTGAAGGTTTTCTAATCCGCACGAGAATTTGGATCCAGGGATGCATCATGTCAAAAATTTAATTTTGTTTAATATCTAATTAATAAATACCTAAATATGATTTCATACATAAAATTCATAATTTATATATACAAATACCAAATATTCTAAAGTATAAAATCATTCAAAATCCAAACAATACAAATCCAAAGTTTAAATCCGAATATCAATCAATGCCTGCAAATATCTAAAATTAAGCATCTCCAATATCAAATTATATGCCGGTGAAAATCTCAAAAAATATAAAATATATTAAAATTTAAGAACTAATGATCAAAAGATTAATTTTAAAAAAACGATTGCACATATTTTTGGTAATTTTATACTGAAATATTACTTTTTATACTCATAAATTGGCTGTCTACATATTATCCTTATAGTCGGGGTCAAATATTACTTTCTTTTTGCCACCCATGAGAATAAGTTCAGTCTACAGGTTTATCTAAATATATTAGACGTTTGAATATATTAATCTATTTAATTTCCTATAATGATTTTTAAAAATATTAAATTGGAGTATTTTATAATAAAAGACTTAGAATGTTTTCTCTCTATAAAAAAAAGTATAAAATTTTTACTCTAAAAAAATATAAATATAAAACTTTTCTCCATATGAGATTATATAAATACCAAATAAAATATTAAAATAGAGTCTAGTTTAAAATACATGCATGATTTCACATGTAAGGTCCAAATGTATAAGTTTATAAATTTTTCTTTTTAAACATATTTGTATTATTTTAAAATATTTATTTACTCTATAAAAACCAACAAACATTCAAATCTTTTAGTAAAATCAAATAAAAATTTAAAACCTTTGATAAAAATATCATGTACTAAACAATATTTAAAATAAAATGCTAAAAAGGCACATGCATATATGTCCAAATAAAAAAAAATAAATGAAAGTAAATAAATACGAAATAGATTAAAGATCGGGTTTAATTTTACTTTTTTTTGATATTTTGGTCAAATAAATCTGATTCATAATAGTTTAAAATTTTTATTTGTTCTCTTTTTCTATCATTTTTATTCTTTCTCGTTTTCATACGAAATGACAAAAAATAATGCACACAGATTCTTTTAAATATAATCGGCACAAGAGCACCCAATAAGCACGCATCAAACACAACTTATAGTCCTCAGGCATACACGAGTACATAACAAATGTAACTCATTCGCCAGCTAGTTTGCTTAATCTTTGCGCAGATGTAAATCAAGTGCCGCTAAATTTTTTCAAATACGTACGCGTGTGGCTTAACCGTTGATCAAATGTGAAGTTTGATTCTAAGATTTAATTTTTTATAAAATTTTTTATTATATAATTATCTTAAAATTAATTTAAAATTATAATAAATAAAATTATAAATTATATTTAAAAAAATAGGGTGGTGCACCTCTTAATCACGGTGACATCCGTACCGGCGATGATAATTCAATCAACGCGGTCAATTATTTGACAAAACTGCATCGTGATACCACTCCATGAATTGTTCGGTACAGAGTGGACAGAAAAAGTTTGACCGACTCGCGCCAACAACAGTGAGAAGCGAGAGCGCCCAGCCATTGGAGCTCACGGGCGGCTTCAGCTAGCCGTTTAGCAAGTTTGACCATTCTTTCCAAAAATAACAATATTTATTTTTTATTTATTGAATAATTTATTCTCATATTTAATTATATTTTTCACGGACTCATTCAACGGTCCGATTTAGCTGTTCAAACTTACGGCAATACTAATAATACGAGGACAATAATCCAGGCCTATTAATATAATCAATTAATTTAATTTTTTAATTAAATTTATAATCATAAATTTAATTCTTAATATAACATATCCCATATTATATCATATAATATTTATTTTTAAGATTAATATTGAGCGATAGAGAAGACTTCTATTATTAAAAAATATTAAAATATTATTAGTTTTTTTTTTACATAGGAGTACGGATATTTATGAAAATTTTATACAATAATATTTTATAATACGTACGTTTTTCGGATCTGATGGAGGAGGCCGTAGATAATCTGCCAAAATAAGTGGACGGTCACGATTGTTTGATCAGATGGATCCCCCCAACTTTAGGTCTCTTAGATCCGACCCGCAAACTTTCTGGTTGGGCCTTAATACGTATAATTTGATTCACATGCTAATACTTATAAATAGAAATATATTAATATTTATTTATTTATTTAAAATTTTTATAATTTTTCTCATTTTTTTAAATAAAAAAAATCACCCGCTATAGTTATATATAAAAAGATAGCCATAAATTGGCCATAGATCATAATTTCTCTTATATATATTATTACGTATATATTGTTATATGGATATATATTATCCGTGTTAAAGAATGAGGGTTTAATCTCTTAATTTTTGACTGACAAAAACAAAATAAAAAAATAGGTTATTTTCCCATACTCTTTCCGACGCTCAAGTCGGGTAAGTTTCCACAATAAACGAAATGACATAAAAGTGGTGTGTGGGGGTGTGCGGATTAGTCTTGATGAGGAGTCGGTGATACACTTTTGGACGTAAAAGTGTTTGGCTAACTTCCCGTTGCTCGAGTAGGCTTAGGAATCAAGATCTTGAGAAAAGCGGGCTCGTTTGTGGCCTCAAGACTTGAATTCTTCTCTGTTCGATTACTTTCTCTCTTTTTTATCTGGAAAAGGAAGAAGAAGCAGCCCCCTCCTCTGCGGAGGAAGATGGCTCTTATAGGTTTCTCCCGAGAGGATTTTGGGCACGAGAACTCAGAACTCCCTTAGTGTCGGTTCTTTTTTTGTCGGTCCTTCGCCACATTGACCGGCCGGGTCACCGTTGTCGACCGGCCATGTCAGCTGCCATTGTCGACTTTGTGGTAGCAGAGACTCTAAATGTTGCCGCCACGCTGATCTCCCATCGTCGAGTTGGGATTGGTGGTTACTGCTATGAGCGCTGATCGAGTGCCATTGCGGCGTTGGCCGCTTCTCCATTAATTTGTTTCTTTCTCTCCGATTATTTTTCGATTAACTCGTTAATGCTACTGCAGTGATGCCCATTATATTTTTTTAGTTGGATACCAACTCTTTGGCTTGTGAGTTGGGTTGGGTTTGAGATTCTCATGGGCCTTAGTATTGAACCCAACATATATATATATATATATATATATATATATATATATATATATTATTATCTGTCATAAAATTATTAATTTATTTTTTTACCAAAAAAAGAGAAAAAATCCTATTTTATATGTAAACTTCTAATCTAATTTCTTAAATATACTACCAGTATTTTTCAGATATCTAATTTCTTAAAATGAAAAAAAACCTAAGCCTTTTATTTTTTAATATAAAACATATAAAATTGCATTTTATATGTAAATTTTAACCTAGTTTCTTATATATATATATATATAGACGAACTCGATTGACGATTTCCTATGAATTATTTTAATATATCTAATAAGTTTTAGTTTAAGTTTTCTTTTTTTAGAAATATCATTTTAAAATTAAAAAATAAAAACCTACCCAAGCCATAAAATATTTTAATATTTAACAAAATAATATTTTCAAAATAAAGGTGCGCTTTTCCACCCACGGCCTCCGGACCCATTAGCAAAGAAAAAGGTTAGATTCAATTTGAAAGGGTTGGGTTAAGTCGGTCTGATTTTGGGGTTCATAAATGAAGAAAAGCCTATAGAGTATAAAGCTAGGATTAGGGTTCATATTCATAATTAAATTAAAATTTGATAATTAAGATTTAAAAATAAAAAAATATTAAAAATAATTATATTTTAAAAATTTTATAATATTAATATCTGTTAAATATTAAATATAATATCAAAATTAATTATTTAAAAGATATTATTTAATATTTAAAATTTTAACTGTTAGTTTTTTTAATCTAATGACTCAAATGAAAAAAGTAGGGTAGAAGGTCACCAATTTAAAATAATAATAATAATAATAATGTTATTGAAACATTTTTTGGTCATTATATGATGCTCTTACTAATTTAGAGTTATATTTGTTGATTTATATTGATAAACTTATATAAAAGAAGATGAATAAATAAAAATAATGCCATTTAAAAATATCACAAGGGTAATTATAAGATGCCCATTGTATTTTCATACCCAAAAATAATAATAATAGTCGAATATTATTTGGATAATAGTTAGTGAGAGTTGCAATGATATACGGTCCAATATAAACCGGTCAATTTCATCTATTTTGATCGGATATAAGTTTTGATAAAATCTAAAATTTTATAATAGTTTGGAGTTATTATTCTTCAATTTAAACCAGGCTAAATCAAAATGCGATCCAAAATTAATGTTATAAAACGTGAAACGTACATATAGAATATAAGTTATAAATGGATCGTAGGAGACTAATAAAATTATCATTTTTCTAATATTTAAATATTAAACTAACTCACAATAATATCGATTTAACTATTATATTATATTATATTACTTATCCAAAAATATAAATATATATTATATTATATTATATTATATGATAATACACTGTTAATGAGTTACTTAATTTTTACAAAATTGTGTAGATTTTAATTTCTTCACCAATATAATATTTTAGATATTTATATTCTTAATTATAGAAATATTCTGTGATAGGTTTGGTAAACCCAACTCAAGAAAAAGATTCGCGGATGAAATAAAAGCCCAATAAAATTCAGCCCAAAAAGGGCACAACAGCTCAATATTTTCGGCCCAAAAAGTGAGCCCATGTGCTATGCGTAACTTACGTATTCGTCTTTATCCACGGAGACGGTTAATAGGTGCTTATACTGTCTGATAATCTAACTGTCCCACTAATCTATAAATATCCATTTTATTCTCACGGAAAGGGAAGCATAGAAAAAAGGGACCATAGTGAGAGAGGAAAAACGGCCGAAACAACCAAAGAGGCACAGAAAAAATGGACCAGAGTGAGGAAAACGATTGAAACGGCCAGAGAGAAAATCCAGAAAAGGAAAAACGGTCAAAACGACCAAAGAGGCAGAAGGGAAAAGAGAGAAAAGGAACCACCCACTCCGGCCATAAGACGTAACCTAAAGAGGCTAGTCATCCATCTCAGAAGACTTATCATCTTTCAAGAGGACTCTTTCTCTTCCAGGAAGCCTATCTCCCATATTTTTAATAAACTCTTTAACATGGATCAGATTTAAGACACCATCAGCAGGTGCACATCAAAGCCGTTCATCAACAGGCGCATTTATGCTCAATTCGCCGCACATGCATTCTCAATGCATCTTTTTATACTTTTAAAAAGATATCTAACTTGAACGTCGGAGAATTTACAGTGGTAACAATTTTCACCATATTTTAACTTTTCGTTTTCAATTGTATTGCACAGGTTTAGATTCGAGACTATAGAGACCAAATTCACATCAGACTGACTAGCACAAAGATCCGATTCGCAATCCCCAATCCGTAAGACAACCTGAATTTATAGTATATAACACTCTATGAAGGTTTTTTTTTGACATCTAGATTATATTTAATATATCATATATTTAAATATTTTTTTTATTGATTTAAGAGTTAAAATTACTTGAATAAAAACCATCACAATATAATTAAAATTTAAATTTTTCAATAAAAGGGAAACATTACTTCCGATAGAAAATTTTAAGTATAACTCAAATTAACAAGATCTTATCTAATCCAAAATATTATGAATTGAATTTAATTTATGAGTTTAAAATATTTGCCTTTTTTTAATTATGAGTTTTTGTTATCTTTTTGTTATTAATCGATGCCCTTTTTTTGTTATTTTTGTCGTAATAGATAAAGGAAACGATACATCAGAAGGCAAGAGCTAAAATTCCATGGCAAGACGAAGACGAAGTTCATGGAGATGCTGATATCCGTTGGATACAACCTAAACTTAAAAATTTACGCTGTTGAGCGATACGCCATGCTTTCCAATATTTATTTATTTATTTATTTATTTTCCAAGGAAATCGCATGTTCTGATCGCTTGAAAAGCTTAAGCCACGGATTGGTGGTGGCACGATACGGATTTAATCGGTAGAATCAATTCAGACAATCGGTGTCACGGACAATTTCCATAGATGGAAGAATGATCGCAGCCAACGGTTTATGCTCGTATCCTCCTCCTTCATCGACGATCAGTCTAAGCCCTTCGATATGAAGCTTCCCGTGGTGTCCACTCACCACAACTGTCGGATTTGCAGTCAGTTCCTGAGAAAATAGCATAAACAGACATCGAAGCATAGGATAAATTAGAGCAGACAGGTCAATTATTGGTAACACAGCATCAACAACAAAGTTTTAAATCTAAGTAGGAGCAGAAATATAAACCCGCTTCTGTTATTCCGTTTGATCTATGGTAATGTCGTCTGAAAGAAGTAATTTAAATATTTTTATTGCCTCACACTAAGTTTTCTTAGACATATCTATTCGTTTTTTCCCTCAATCGCAGCTAACTCATATTTTTTCATACGTGCTTTACCAAACCAACATTTTAAATGCCCGATTCCATTATTGTATCCTTTATAAATATAATTTTTAAACACTCATGAATATTGTCGTTCAAAATCTTTTTTACTATAGTTACGATCATTCATTTTAACATTATCATCTATGCAACGATTACTTTCTATACATATTGTTTTAGCAGCTAACATTCTAATCTATAAAATATAACGAGTCTAGCATCTATTTTATAACATTTTCCTTTCAATGTACAAGTTAAATTTCAATCGCAAAGCACCACCACTTGAGTTCTCCACCCGATACAAGTACTACTTATAGGAAGTGAAAAGATGAGATCCCGATTGTACCTCCGGAATGTCCCAGACGCTTTTCCTCCCACTGAGAGCCTCCACCTTCGGCACCCTCGTGTCCCGTGCTTTGAGACAACGGAGCTGCTCGTCGACCCCTTTCCCCTTCTCTAAACCAGCATGCACAGCAATCAGCTTACAGTGTTTAATCCCCTCCCCGGTTTGCACACAAACATCATCCTGAAGAAGTTTCATATTTCATCAATGGAAAATAATTTTTGGGATCAGAAACTGACAAGTAAATATCAACCTAATATATCAAAATATATCGCCAATACGATAACATATTGTTATTTTGTCATGGTATTGGAAAAACCAGTATTGGGGGCCAATACCGATATAGATAAGCCGACAATTTCATCCATGATATTAGCCATGTGGCACCGTGAATATACTAAACAAGCAATCTGATTGCTACATACAGGGGAGAAAAAGAGAGGGAAAATGTAGGACATGGTCTCCCTCGTGATTTTTTTTCAAGTACAATATCATATTTGTGATTGTTTTGTGAATAATCTTTCCTTTTTAGTAAGTGATGAATAGTAAAGATAAATAAAAAAAAGAGCGAACAACACATGGTACAACTAGAGCTTCATCTAAGGCATTCCATGAGACAAAGTAATGAAGCCCAAAACTCTAGGACACATCCCGATGAACAAACTAAAAAAAAAAGGAACATCGAGCCATAACACAATTCAAACCCAGAGATGGGAAATCAAAAAGTAAACGAGAGAAACAGTAGAACTACATCAATCCATTAATGTAAATATTAGCCTATATATATGAGTATCAGGACCTCCCTAATATCGATATTTTCTAATATCATAATAATATTACAATATGTAGCCATATTTATGATATATTGTAATATATCGATTGATATATATCACAATATATATCCAACGCTGATATGTATTGTCCGATATGTTTAATACAGATATGGCCATAACGAATACCGATATTGATATTTTCATCAATCATAAAGATTTGCCAAACCACATTGACCTCAACTTCATGAGGGGATTCATCCCATATGATTGGGCTATGTAAATATTTTTCATCTTAAAAATTTAAAATAAAATAACAGAGCATTTGAGGCCGACCTGTTCATGGACCCAAACTAAATCGGCGAGAAACTTCTTATGTTCATCAGGAATTGCTTTCATCAAATCTGCACAGTAATTAAAAGAACGAACACAGCAATAACAGAATCATAATCATTTAACATGTTTGAGTTCGTAATTATCTCACATAAAACATATTGCAGCTTCACTGAGAAATTGTGGAAGAGAGAACCATCAGCAAAGATCCGGTGAGCAAAAGAATCAGAAAACCAAAGGAAATCACCAATTAAACGAAGACCAGATCAATGGAGTCCAAGGACTGTATAGTTTGATGACAATACCAAAAAAAAAAAAAAATTATGTTTACTTTTAGATGATAATACTGTAAATTGAACAGACAGATAGAAAAATATTGGTATAATTGACTCCAGATTTTGTTGTGTTGTTTTCGTAGCGGGTGACTTTATCATTTTTTGTGATTATTATAAACAATTGTTATTGTGACCTTCTGTTGGAATGAGAGTGACCCATCTAAACAAATCTCACCCTCACAATCGCGTGGGAACGCCAAAGTATCTCTGCCATCTTCCTACATGCGACTAGCTTTATCTTTGTAGTTACCAAAATGAAGCAATTCTTAAATAATGTATTGATTTGATAACCTGCATTAGTTACTTTGCTTACTACTTTGAAGTTTTTTGAGTGGTGGAGTCCAAACTTATTTCATGAATGAGGCGTTTTTTTTTTTTTCGTTTGCATGACATGTATCTAATCAAGAAACCGGTGCAACCTTCCTAATATAATATCCTGACCTATGGATTCATCTCTCTCTAAAAGTCTTTTCAAGTGCAATCCACAAGTCAAATATCAGCAAATACGATTTGGAACCCGAACAACAAACAAACGAGCATTTTCGAGGGCCCAAAAGATATAGTTAACCTGGCTCAGGCACCCCTGCTGTCAAGTCATAAAGGAGTGTAGCTCCAATGGACATTAAATTTCTACTATATGGATGGTGCACGGACTATCACACCATCTTTTACTCAAAAAGCCGAATCTATTAGATAATTGGCCAATGCATATTTACAAGCTGCTATAATTCCTTACCATGCAAAAACCATCACAAAAGCACTCCAATATGACGACTGAGCTGCTAAATATGAAGCTAATCAGTCAGGGAACAACACAATAATATCGAAAACTAACCATGAAATACATGATTTAAACACAAATCCATCAAACCAATGCAATGAAAGATCATGCTAATTTTCATTTAAAGTAAAGATGCGACTACACATTGAACCACTAACGACTGTACATCCAAATCAAACGATTGAAATTCAAGCAATCAAGAAGATCTCTATACCCGAGGAGCCATGAGGAACACCATACGACTCGAACGTCGGCGCGGCATCGTAGATCGAGCCCTTACACTCAGTTCCCTCAACAGTATTAAACTCAACCTTGATTGATCCTGCCCACATTCTCCCTTGCAAATGCATATTCTCATACCCATCACCTCTATACCATCCTTCTCTCTCCTCACTCTCCTCATAATCCCTCCACGTCTGCTTAAACTCCGACCCGTCTGCCGGCGGCGGAAGAACTCCGACGAACGCCGCCAAGGCAAATTCATGGTTCCCGCAGAGGAAAACATGGGATTGATTTGGATAATTTGAGGGCAGAGAAACCAAAAAATCGATTACTTTTTTGGTATCCGGGCCCCTGTCGCAGTAATCACCCAAGAAGATGATTAGGGAAGTGTTGAATTGAGATGGGTTCGTTCGGGATTGGAGACTGGACCATAGATTTTGGAGCTTTGAGTAGTGACCATGGATGTCGCCTACGCAGATGAGCAATCTATCGCTCTTTTGGGTTTCTGAGAGAGGGTTTTGGATTTGAACTCCGCCATTGCTCATATTCAGAGGGCCTTGGCTGTGATGGGTAAGTAGCGTTTCCGAATCTTTTAATTGAAGTTAAGTTTGGAAGAATCTTTTAATTTAAGACCCAACGATCGACTTGATTTGAACTTATTTAAGTTTAGATCCAGGATGCATCAAGTTTAAAATATTTGACTTTTTTTAATTATGAGTTTTTGTTATCATTCTGTTATCCATTGATGCCCCTTTTTTTTTTTTTTGTTATTTTTGTCATAACAGATAAAGGAAACCATACATCAGAAGGCAAGAGCTAAAATTCCATGGCAAGACGAAGACGAAGTTCATGGAGATGCTGATATCCGTTGGATACAACCTAAACTTAAAAATTTACGCTGTTGAGCGATACGCCATGCTTTCCAATATTTATTTATTTATTTTCCGAGGAAATCGCATGTTCTGATCGCTTGAAAAGCTTAAGCCACGGATTGGTAGTGGCACGATACGGATTTAATCGGTGGAATCAATTCAGACAATCGGTGTCACGGACAATTTCCATAGATGGAAGAATGATCGCAGCCACCGGTTTATGCTCGTATCCTCCTCCTTCATCGACGATCAGTCTAAGCCCTTCGATATGAAGCTTCCCGTGGTGTCCACTCACCACAGCCGTCGGATTTGCAGTCAGTTCCTGAGAAAATAGCATAAACAGACATCCAAGCATAGGATAAATTACAGCAGACAGGTCAATTATTGGTAGGTAACATAGAATCAACAACAAAGTTTTAAATCTAAGTAAGAGCTGAAATATGAATCTGCTTTTATTATTCCGTTTGATCAATTATAATGCCATCTGAAAGAAGTAATTTAAATATTTTTATTGCCTCACACTAAGTTTTCTTAGACATATCTATTCGTTTTTTCCTCAATCACAACTAACTCATATTTTTTCATATGTGCTTTACCAAACCAGCATTTTAAATGCCCGATTCCATTATCGTACCTTTTATAAATATAATTTTTAAACACTCATGAATATTGTCGTTCACAATCTTTTTTACTATAGTTACAGTCATTCATCTTAGCATTATTTTCTATACAACAATTACTTTCTACACATTGTTTTTGCAGCTAACATTATGATCTATAAAGTATAATGAGTCTAGCATCTATTTTATAGCATTTTCTTTCCAATGTACAAGTTAAATTTCAATCGCAAAGCACAACCACTTGAGTTCTCCACCTAATACAAGTACTACTAATAAGAAGTGAAAAGACGAGATCCTGATTGTACCTCCGGAATGTCCCAGACGCTTTTCGTCCCACTGAGAGCCTCCACCTTCGGCACCCTCGTGTCCCGTGTTTTGAGAAAATGGAGCTGCTCGTCGACCCCTTTCCCCTTCTCTAAACCAGCATGCACAGCAATCAGCTTACAGTGTTTAATCCCTTCCCCGGTTTGCACACACACATCATCCTGAAGAAGTTTCATATTTCATCAATGGAAAATAATTTCTGGAATCAGAAATTAATGGGTAAATATCATCACAATATATTAAAATATAACACCAATACAACAACATATTATTATTTTGTCATGGTATTGGAAAAACCAGTATTGGGGACCAATACCGATAAAGATAAGCTGACAATTTCATCCATGATATTAGCCATGTGGCATCGTGAATATACTAAACAGGCAGTCTGATTGCTATACACGGGGAAGAAGAAGAGAGGAAAAATGTAGGACATGGTCTCCCCCGTGATCTTTTTTTCAAGTACAATATCATATTTGTGATTGTTTTGTGAATAATCTTTCCTTTTTAGTAAGTGATGAATAGTAAAGATAAATAAAAAAAAAGGAGCGCCTAACACATGGTACAACTAGAGCTTCGTCTAAGGCATTCCATGAGACTAAGTAATGAAGCCCAAAACTCAGGACACATCCCGATGAACAAACTCAAAAAAAGAGGACCATCGAGCCATAACACAATTCAAACCCGGAAATGGGAAATCAAAAGGCAAACGAGAGAATCAATAGAACTACATCAATCCATTAATGTAAATATTAGTCTATATATATGGGTATCAAGACCTCTCTAGTACCGATATTTCCTAATATCATAATAATATTATAATATAATGCCGTATTTATGATATATCGTAATATATCGGTTGATATATATCACGATATATATCCAACGCTGATATGTACTATTCAATATGTCTGATACAGATATGGCCATAATGAATACCGATATCGATATTTTCATCAATCATAAAGATTTGCCAAACCACATTGACCTCAACTTCGTGAGGGGATTCATCCCAGATGATTGGGCTATGTAAATATTTTTCATCTTAAAAATTTAAAATAAAATAGCAGAGCATTTGGGGCTGACCTGTTCATGGACCCAAACTAAATCGGCGAGAAACTTCTTATGTTCATCAGGAATTGCTTTCATCAAATCTGCACAGTAATTAAAAGGACGAACACAGCAATGACAGAATCATAATCATTTAACATTTTTAGTTCATAATTATCTCACATAAAACATATTGCAGCTTCACTGAGAAATTGTGGAAGAAGAACCATCAGCAAAGATCTGGTGAGCAATGAATCACAAAACCAAAGGAAATCACCAATTAAACAAAGACCAGATCAATGGTGTATAAGGACTGTATACTTTGATGACAATACAAAAAAAAAAGTTACTTTTACTTTTAGATGATGATACTCTAAATCGAATAGACGGATAGAAAAATATTTGTATAGTTGACTCCAGATTTTGTTGTGTTGTTTTTGTAGTCCGTGACTTTCTCATTTTTTGAGATTATTATAAACAATTGTTATTGTGAACTTATGTTGGAATGAGAGTGACCCATCTAAACAAATCTCACCCTCCCGATCTCGTGGTGATGTCAAAGTATCCCTTCCATCTTCCTACAAGCGACTAGCTTTATCTTTGTAGTTACCAAAATGAAGCAATTCTTAAATAATGTATTGATTTGACAACCTGCACTAGTTACTTTGCTTACTATTTTAAAGTTTTTTGAGTGGTGGAGTCCAGACTTATTTCATGAATGCGGCATTTTTTTTTTGCATCAAATATATCTAACCAAGAAAGCCGTGTAACCTTCCTAATATAGTATATTGACCTACGGATTCATCTCTCTCTAAAAGTCTTTTCAAGTGCAATCCCAAAGTCAAATATGCGCAAATACGATATGGAGCCCCAACAACAAACAAATGAGCATTTTCGAGGGCCCAAAAGATATAGTTAACCGGGCTCAGGGACCCCTGCTGTCAAGTCATAAAGGAGTGCAGCTCGGATGGACATTAAATTTCTACTATATGGATGGTGCACGGACTATCACACCATCTTTTACTCAAAAAGCCTAATCTATTGGATAATTGGCCAATGCATATTTACAAGCTGCTATAATTCCTTACCATGCAAAAACCATCACAAAAGCACTCCAATATGACGACTGAGCTGCTATCTGTGAAGCTAATCAGGCAGGGAACAACACAGTAATATCGAAAACTAACCATGAAATACATGATTTAAACACAAATCCATCAAACCAATGCAATGAAAAATCATGCTAATTTTCATTTAAAGTAAAGATGCGACTGCACATTGAACCACTAACAACTGTACATCCAACTCAAACGATTGAAATTCAAGCAATCAAGATGATCTCTATACCAGAGGAACCATGAGGAACACCATACGACTCGAACGTCGGCGCGGCATCGTAAGTCGAGCCCTTATACTCAGTTCCCTTTACAGTATTAATCTTAACCTTGATTGATCCTGCCCACCTTCTCCCTTGCAAATGCATATTCTCAAACCCATCACCTCTATACCATCCTTCTCTCTCCTCACTCTCCTCATACTCCCTCCATGTCTGCTTAAACACCGACCCGTCTGCCGGAGGCGGAAGAACTCCGACGAACGCCGCAAAGGCAAGGTCATGGTTCCCGCAGAGGAAAACATGGGATTGGTTTGGATAATTTGAGGGCAAAGAAACCAAAAAATCGATTACTTTTTTGGTATCCGGGCCCCTGTCGCAGTAATCACCCAAGAAGATGATTAGGGAAGTGTTGAATTGAGATGGGTTCGTTCGGGATTGGAGATTGGACCATAGATTTTGGAGCTTTGAGTAGTAACCATGGATGTCGCCTATGCAGATGACCAATCTATCGCTCTTTTGGGTTTCTGAGAGAGGGTTTTGGATTTGAACTCCGCCATTGCTCATATTCAGAAGGCCTTGGCTGTGATGGGAAAGCAGCGTGGTTAGTAAGCTTCCTGCAAAATGATGCACGCTGAATAAAATAGGAAGCGTCGTCTCCTTTAGGAGAGGGAAAGTTCAGGCAATCTCTGGAAAAGACCCGGTGTGTTTCCGAGGAAATAAGGACTTAGGGAAGGTACTTTTTTCTAAGTTTCATCTCAACTACTATATTAAAATTTAACAGTAAAAATTTAAAAATTGATGTGTCATGAAATCAAACTTTGAATGGGTTTAAGTTATGTCGATTGTTGAGTTCGAAACGTCCACTGAGTTTGGATCTCTGTAAATTAAGACAAACAAAATGTCAGTGCGATTAAATGTTATCATGAAAATCTTACGTCACCGAGTTAGTAAAATAACTACAGAATCGAAAGGTAAAGAAAGCATAATGAGGGTGAGAAGCAGAGAGTGTTTATGGGAATGATTTGGCTGTCGCTGGGAGAGGTTAATGTTGTTCAAGAGGAGCATCGATTCCTGTCTTCGGGATTCTGAGAACCGTAGCGACAGGAGGTAAAGAGAGTGCGGGCGTCCTAAGAGCGTAAGAGCTTGGGAGGGCGTCGGGCAAACTCTTAAGGATTCCCCTGTAGAAAGGAACTGGGAACGTGAGAGTAACTCAAGTAGGTATGAGAGCGTTTTTTGTTTTCTTTTAAGAAGACGTGCCCTAGAGTGTTGACTCCATGACTTTCTTATACTCGAGAAGTTGAGCATCCCTCCTTTGGTAGGAGTGCGTGACTCCAGCGCTCTATTGGTACAGCTTTCTTTCTGAACGTTGGTATTAATGGCCGTAATGACTCCTTGGGAGGGTTACCTTCCTTCTGTGTTTTGTAACGGCTAGAGTTTACAGCAAATAGGGGAGAGAATCCGACGCTTTCCTTATGGAGTGAGTGTTGAATCTGTTTGTAACTGTTATCGTGGAGATTGCCTTTTGGGGGAGCATGTAGTTAGGGAAGAGAGCCGTTGCTGATCGCAAATGAGAATGCAGGTCAAAACTGGGCCTGGCCCACATAATGCCTATCCGTGGGCCGGCCTACTGTAGCGCTACCAGTCAACGAAAATGTTGACCGTCCTTTTGTGCAAGTTGACCGTCCTTACATTGGTTCCCTTTTCCTTTCGTCCGATCAACGGTTCGTATTGACCGTCTAGGTTTACATATGAACCCTTGTGGATTTGGGCCACTCCTCCTCCTTGGGCCAGCCCGTTGTGGGCGTACCCGTCACTAGCCCTCATACTGGTGGTCTGAATTCTGACCTCCAGTATATTCATGGTGGGTTTCGTGCCTTGATGCCCCTAAGGTCTTGCTATTCTAGAGAGGGAGCGTTGACAGGAAAGGTTGGCCGTTTGGGGCATAGTCTGAGAGTTTGCTGAATGAAATGTTGATCGGATTAGTTGACCGTCCATGATAGAATCCGGAGAACTTGTGGAAGTGGAGTGACACGCCATCATGGGCCGTTTTGTTAGACAAAAAGGTGGCCACGTGTCCGCACACGGCGAATTGAAGATCCCGGCAATTAATGCATTGGGGGATCTGATTTGTGAGTGCCCATTCAGGAGGTGCCACATGGCAGCGATGATGGTGGTCTTTTACGAGGCGGTTATGCCAACCGGCGTTTACATTGCCCTTTAAGCTGCCCTTTCGTTTTTTTTTCTTTTGGATTTCCAACGCTTTCCTTTATTTTCTTTGAGTGAGAATTTTTTGAGTGTTCTGTAACTTTTCCTTACTTCCATATTCATGGCTTCCGTTCTCCAGATTGCCTCGGTCCTCGGAGAACCCGATGTAAAAGACCTATGTGTGGAATACAATATCCCGAAGGAGATAGTCTTCCGGGTCCGTGTCAAGGAAGATAGGATGTGTATGCCCCCTGAGGGTTTCGTTACCATCTACAAGGCCCACTTGAGGAGTCATCTGGGGAGTGAGGCCTACTACAAAGAGGAAGGCTGGGACTCTGGTGATTAGTGAGCCATCTGGGGAGAAGTCCCCCTCAAGTCTAGTGGTAAAGAGGTCGATGACAGTGGCAGCTATAAGGCCTTCCTCATCCTCCTCCACCGGTCTAGGGACTGTTCTGATCGGTCAACTTGCCAGTGTAGGAGATAACTCTGGCTTGGGCAATGAAGAGTCCGCCATTGAGACTTATAGGGCCAAATTGCGCTCCACCACTGGCTGCGTCATTCTTGCCCTCCCGCATTCGGAGCACTTGACGCGGTTGGAGCCTTCCTCGGAGCTCATTATGGAGCATGCCACTGATCCGTCGGAGAAGACACCTATAGGGCTATCTAGGGGAGGCACCTGCTGAGTCTCCTATTGGGCCACTCATTCCGTCATCTGTCGAGATCGCTCCTGAGGCGAGTCAGGAGGAGCCAGGAATGCCAATTGTCGAAGAACCCCATCCGGTGACTAGGGTTGGAGAGGAGATTGTGGAGGAGGTTGTCGACGGGGAGCCTACACAGACCGTGAAAATGCCAGAGGAGACCGCTGTTGGAGAGCCGGTGGGAATGGATGATCTGGATGCGGAGCTGCTAGAGGAGTCGGTGGCGGAGACCGCAACTAGGTCTACTCAAGGGGCCTCCATTTCTGGCTTTTCGCCGTCCGAGTGGAGATCTTGTATCAGGCCAGCGCTTCCAACGCGTAGAATTTGGCAGATGAATTTTCGCAACCTACCCTTTCCTTTTAGTTCTAACTGCTACTAACGCTACTTGTTTTTGTAGAAGGAAAAAGTTTTTGTTATTTGTTGTTAAGGCGATTGTGATGAGACACGGCAATTTCGCGAGGATAAATTGATTGCTTGGCTCGATGAGGAGCTGGAGGCGATGAGGGCGGAGCACCGGGAGGACGCGGTGGCTTTAGGGTCTATGTTGGCCAACTTGGAGGCAGAGAACATCCGGCTAAGAGAAGAGAATGCTAGTCTCAGAGAGGCCATGGTGTCGGGTCTAGTGGAAGAGAACGATAAGCTGAAAGAAGGTAATGCCCGCCTCAAGGATGAGATCGACTGGGCCACAAGGCGCGTTGACCAACTAGCAGGGCAAATATTCATGCTAGAGAATGAGCTGACCACCCGCGTCCGCCCTCATGAAGTTGAGAACATGCTGCTGGCGTGGTTATGGGAGGGGATCAACATTAGTCGGCACATTATTGGGTTGATTGATCCCAGCTTTCCAATCAAATTTCTTAATCCAGAGAACCGCTCTGCTTAGCATTGTGAGAGCCTCGTGGGGGAACCCCGGGTCAGCCACGGATCATCAGCGCCTTCTTTCAGGCGCTCCGCTCCTCCTTAGCTTTTGTAACTGATGTATTTTTTTGATAAATGTAATCGGTGAAACGGTAGCTTTATGGACGTTATGCGTCTTTTGCCTTTTGTTAGCTTCGTTGCTGAGTTTTTCGGCCAACTCTGCGTGCATAGGTTGGTCGTCTGCATTGCTTAAGACGATGTTATCGTTTTCTGAAAGACTTTGGCCTTTGAATGGATATCTCGGACGTTGTGCCAAGTCTGATCTGTCCATACGAGAGTAATAGTTTGGTGGCGCTGCCCTAGCGCGTGCTTGGGCGGCCAACGTTCCGGGCAAGCTACCCTACTTTTGCCGATCGTCGTTGACTGATTGCGCTGCTTCCTAGTGTAGGAGGTTGTCGTGCGCGCTATTTAAGTCCCCTAAGATTTTTTGACCACGAATGGGCCACTCAGTCGTCCAAAATTTAACTCGACCCTTAGTAGGCCGTCTGAATGACTAAGGTTTAAGTATGACTGCTCGTGGGCCGCCTAAATGACTAAGGTTTAAATACAACCGCTCATGAGCCGCCTAGATGACCATGGTTTAAATTCGACCACTCATGTGTTGCCTGGATGACCAAGGTTTAAATACGACCGATCATGGGTCGCTTGAATGACCACGGTTTAAATACGACCGCTCATGAGCCGCCTGGATGACCATGGTTTAAATACAATTGATCATGGGTCGCCTGGATGACTAGGGTTTAATAGCGAGCGGGTAAAAACCTGCCCAACTTAGGGGCAATCTAGGTCGTAGAAACCTATAAACATACATAAACATGCATATGGAAAAGAAAAGGAAAGAATCTACGGTGAGGTGATATAATGTGCCAAGTGTTCCTATATGTATGCAGATGGTTGACTTACCTGTGCCTCTACTGAAAGTAATGCTTCAGGTGGATCGCGTTCCACGTACGAGGAACCAACTTGCCATTTTTTGTCCTAAGTTTTTATGCTTCGTTTCGTAGGACGGCGGAGACTAGGAATGGATCATCCCAATTCGGGGAGAGTTTATTTTGGTTGGCGATCTTGCCTGTTGCCTCGATACTTCGCAAGACTGGGTCTCCGACCTTGAAGTGTCGCGCTTTTACCTTTTTGTTGTAATAGCGTGCGATCCATTATTGGTAGGCTACCGCCCGCAGCTTTGTGACATCACGGGTTTCTTCCAGCAAGTCCAGGTGTTTCCAAATTTTTTGGGGGTTACTCTGTGGGTCTAAAGACTCAACCCTGTGACTCGGGAGCCCGATTTTGATCGGAATCACTACCTCAGTTCTGTAGCAGAGACTGAAGGATGTCTCACGAGTCGGTTCCTTAGGAGTTGTTCAGTAAGACCACAGGACGAAAGGAAGCTCGTTTACCCAGGAGCCCCCTGCATCCTTCATCGTGATCTTCAGACCATGGAGTAGCGTACGGTTGGTGACCTCTACCTGTCCATTTGCTTGTGGGTATGCTACCGAAGTGTGGACCAATCTAATATTGAAACTGGTGTAATACTTGGTGAAGCGCTTTCCCAAGAATTAGGTTCCGTTGTTAGTGACGATGGCCTCGGAACGCCAAATCTGGTGACTATATTCTGACGGACAAATTCAAGAGTATTGTGCTTTGTGATTTTGGCCAACAGGATAGCTTTAATCCATTTGGTGAAGTAGTCGATACCCGTGATAATAAATTTTCTTTGCCCTGTTGCAAGGGGAAGTGGGCCGAGAATATTTAACCCTCATTGTGCAAATGGCCATGGAGCCTGGAGGGATTTCAGCTCGGCTGGTGGCTGGTGGTGAAGATTGCCGTGAATCTGGCAGTTTTTATGCATCTTTACAAACTTGAGTGCATCCTTTTTTATCGTTGGCTAGTAGTATCATTGGTGCATGATTTTAAATGCCAAGTTCTTGCCGCTAACATCCAATACACATATCCCGAGATGGACTTCTCCCAAGGCGTAGTCGGCCTCCTCTGGAGTGAGGCACCGAAAGTACAGGGTCGGGTAGCTACAACGATATAACCGTCTATCGACCATGGTGTATCAGCCGACTGTCTTTTTGACCCGCTTGGCTTCGTCTGCGTCTTTTGAAAATGTTTGATCCATTAGGTATTTTTTGTAAGGGGTCATCCAATTTTTTACCTCGGAGATTTCCATTGCTTCTTGCTCCTCTATACTGAGAGCACTGAGAATTTTCCGCATGTTCATCGAGTACTACTTTGGGTTTTTGGCCACTGACGCCCTGGCAAGCTAGTCGGCCTTCCAGTTTTCAGTTCTGGGAACATGAACAATGATCACCTTGTCAAATCTCTGGTTAGTCTCCTTTACCTTAGTTAAGTATTTAGCCAAGTGGGGGTTGCATGCCTCAAAGTTTCCGCTAACCGGATTGACGACAAGCTTTGAGTCGCTGTAGACAGTTAACCGCCTAGCGGAACACTCTTTAGCCGGTCTTAATTCAGCCAGTAGTATAACGTCTCCAGGCACCCGCTTATAGATATTGACCGCTTTGGGTCGAACCCGTACGGTTTTGTTCTTGGTAGGCCCACGGCCCCCAAAATGCGTCTACAAGGGAGAAGTATTCACGCCCTTATTATTATTATAATGTATCTTATTATTTATGAATTTAAGTTATAAAAAAGTTATTTTATATATATAAAATAAAACAGTGGATAAAATATCTAAATTTATTCAAATTTTTTAGCATACCTTATATTACTAAAGTTTTATACATTGGATTGTCTTTTCTTTTATCAATAGCACGCCCTCTGCCGGCCCTTAGGCCATGGAAACCCCATGCACAAGGCCACTTAGTATTCATTACACCTTATGTTTGCTTTAGCTTCTAAAAAATATTACAATTACGATCAAATGTTATAATTATGTATAATTAAGTTATAAATATTATTAAACTCATTGTCTTAATGAACTGAATTTTAATAGAAAGATAAAGATTTAAATAATTGAAAAACCATATCTTATTCTGTCCAATAAATAATAGCTTTGAGCCATCTTTTAAACTATTGAAATAGTAATTTTTAAGAAGAAACTTTTAAGGAACTAATTACTGTTTCATTAAATCAGCACAAGACTAAGAGGATAACCATGTTAAATTTTGGGTCGCTTTTTTATATTTCTCATACTTTTTCTGTATAATGTTTTTTATTTCTACTGTTGAAGATTCGTACAAAATTCGTGTCATGTTTAATTGAGTGAACACCTCTGCGAGTGACACAAATAAATAGGATACCATGGGGGGTTCATGCATACCGATTAGATAAAATATTTACATTTGATATGTACAAGAATAACCATGTTATAAACACCCTATTTCGATTTTTTAATTGGGATGAGCCATTTTTTAAACATGAAGGTGCCAGTTTGGAAAGAGAAAAGAAAGAAAATTTCTAAACATCCAATTAATGTCTGGCTCGTATGGCTAATATGAAAGATACTGTTTAAATTTATATTGTAAAACATAGAAATCAAACATTATCATTTTAACTCGAGCTCAATTTGGTAAAAAATTGATATGATCAGGATTAACTTGTGCTATATTTTAAAGATAGCATTAAGATCAAAAGTTTTCACTAACACTTTACCAAATAAATGTTTCGCATTCATTACAAATCACAATTACTGAAAGCTTGATCAAATTCAATATACATTTACTTTTCTCAAACGAAACATTATTTAACAGTTGCTCTAAGAGGACTAGTTGGAGAATCAGATGGGTGCTTTCCCATTAGCTGATCTTCTGGAAAAAAATAATAGAAAAATAAGACATAACATTTCCCTATACTTCTTTTCTATGACTAATTACACACTACTTGGTATTCTTCTAAATAGATTGAGTAATTGGTCATCTGCGTTGGAAGTTGAGGAACTTTATCCCATATGCGAAAACGAACAAGAAGAGAAGAACCCAGCAGAGATGGACGACGACAACAACAGGAAGGAAGTCATGATCATAGCCCAAGTTCTGCTTAAGGAAACCCTTGACCGAGGTAGTGCCAGCTCCTGGCACGACGAACGTCGTGTCTTTGTCACCCACTTGAGAAGTCACGATCCCGTAGAGAGTCCACGACACGGGCGAAACCCAATAGTACCACCTCCACCATATTGGAATTAGCTGCAATATGTCAAGGAAATGCTGTTTAGAATGAAAATTTTGACGGTCGATAGAAGATTATGAAGTGAGTGTTGGATATAGCAGAACAAAACAATTTATGAAAATCATAAGCTAATAGGGCCGTATCAGTAAATATAACGTGATATATTATCGATACAGAAACATATCATGATATTATCACGGTATCGGCGGGACCGATAACAATGCATATCGACAATATTTACATTAGTGCAGTCAATAGAAGATTGGGAAGAGAGTGTGAGAATGACATACTGGCCGAGGGACTAAAAAACCAGCAAACAGATTCCAAATGCTGAGGAAGAACGACATGACAATCGACCCGATTTGGTGGCCGGGTGTCAGGGCAACGAGCATCATCCCGTACATCGTGAAGTAGATGAAGGACATTACTACAAAGTAGTAGAAGTAGGTGAACTTCCCGATCTTCCATTCGAATCCGATCATCGAGTAGAGGAGGAGGGTGTAAAGAAGAGTCTGAATTAGAACATAAATCGTCTCTATGGCCACCTGCAGAGGAAGAGATTCTTGAAAACAATGTCCCAGTTTTCCAAAGGAGTAATTAGCTCTTTCGAGATAACTGATGGACAGCATAGTCCAACAAATTCTCACTTTGGAAAAAAATGTTTTGGGAAGACCTATTACACCCTTTGGATACATTGAATATCAACTGACTTGGCTTTCCATTTATCTATCCATACAAGCGGCCTGACACAAGAATAGATTGATTGTACAGATATTCTGTGAGAGAACTTATGCAGGGCATAATCCAACAAATTCATGATTCTTGTAACAAACATTTTGTAGAGACCATTAGACACACTTGGGACACCATCGAGTGACGACTAACTTGTGACCCCACACAAGAATAGATTGATTATATATGCTTTTTTGTGAGAGAACTTATGCATGGCATAATCCAACAAATTCTCTCTCTCTCCCTCTCTCTCTTTTTTCAAGAACTGTTTTGTTGAGACATATTAGACATCATTGAGATACCATTGAGCGACGATTGACTTAATGTCCCATCGTCCATCCATATTAGCAACCACGTACAAAAATAGATTGGTTATATAGCTCTTTTCTGAGAGAACTTATATATGGCATAATCCAACAAATTCTTGGTTTTCTAATGATTAAGAAATCTTTTGGGAAGGCCTAGTAGACATCCTTGGAACACCATTGAGTGACGACTGAATTGGCATCCCATCTATTCATCTATACTAGTGGCCCTACACAAAAAGGGATTGATTATATAGGTCATTTGTGAGAGAGCTTACGCAGGGCATCATCTAACAAATTCTCACTTTTCTAAAAAAAAATATTTTGGGAAGGCATATTAGACACCTTTGTGGTACCATTGAGTGAGGAATGACTCGGTGTCCCATTAGTCCATTTATACTAGCGGCCCCACACAAGTAAATTAAACATGGGATGCCATGTTAAATTAGGTGTCTAAATGGTGGCCATGTAACATTAATCTTTTTTGGACGGGTTGGTTGGGACAGGGATTTATCTTCTGGGCACATGACTATCTTCTCCCCCAACCACTCTGCATTGCATCATCACAGCCAAATCAGTCACCACTGAACAGTAATTATTATATTTTTATTCTCACTTATTTATTTTCATTGTCTAGCAATTTTAATTAATTTCTGTGTTAAAGTTACTTAAGAAAGTTACGCATTAAAGTTACTTAAGAAGAAGAAGAAGAAAGCTTAGGATATGAAGGGTGATGTAGTGTTTTTATAAAAAGAAAAAAAAGGATAGGGACACCACAATCACCACCACCACCTCCACTACTAACACCACCGGTGCCAAGCTAATACCACCAGTACCCCACTAGTGTCCAGTCAAGGCTAAAGGTGAATTCGGAAATCCAAGCTTCATTTAATTTTCTCATACACCAATTTGAACCATAAATCAAGAATATGCCCATTCAGTAACATAATATGAAAGATAATTATTTAACAAAATTGGGTTTCAGCAATCAAACTCTTAGCCACCGGGTCAAAAGTTCTTGAATTCATGTCAATCAACCAACCATCCTGAAATCATAAACGGTTTGTTAATGGCTCAACTGCTCAAGAATAGTTTTACATTCGAACAGCAGCCATTCTAATCTGATATTTTGACCATTGGGAAAACCATTTGAATCACTATAGGGCTTGATTGAAATGGTTCTCACCCTATACTCATTTTTGTACTTGCTGTGATATTTTCAAAATATTTTTTCAATCAAAATAAACGAAAAGGAATAAGATATGATATAGAGTAGGTATTCTTTTCCCTTAGCTAGTAATGTGGCCTGGCAACATTACCTGAGCAAATGCATAAGGAAGCGCTGAATACATTCCAGCTGCTCTTTCACGGTAAAATACGGTTCTCTCGATGGTGACAACAGCTTGAACAGTTGCTGCATTTGCTGCCCCGAGGAAAAGCACAGCCGAATACATAGCTCCCAAAATATTCATCAGATCTTGCTCCTTGGATCTATCAACAAAATAATATACTTAATGCTAGTATAGATGAAAATATCGATTGATATATATTGATATTGGCTCCTAGATATCGATATTTTTCAATACCACGACAATATCACAATATATCGACCGATATAACCCTATAAATTTATAATTTATAATTTTTTTTTCCTTTCAATATATCCAATACCAATATAGCTATGACCGATACCAATGTTTTCATCCATTCTTAGTAGTGACATCAGTAGCCAAATGAACTGCAGAAACAGTTTTCAGCCAGTACTTTGACAAATATGGTGTGCCCCACAGAGATGAGGCGCCTAATCTGAAGTAGCACTGAGAATCAATACTTACAATTTACTACCAGTGTCCCAGAATATAAGGCCAAATAAGACACCAATAATGGTGGTCATAAAGAAACGGATGGCGTTATATGGCGGGTTCCTCCAGTAAGACTGGCGTTGCTTCCAGAAACAAACCTTGCACTGAGTAAGAAATGGTTGAGCATACTTAGTAGGGAAATAGAGATCCAGGGAATCTGGTGCCGGAGTACTGAGCTGCGTTATGAGTTGTTGATTCCTCCTGAAAAAGTAATCATATGAAACACTCTTAATAAAAGAAAAATGTAAAGAACTGAATTAAATGCTGCCAAATTTATTCGAAAAGATGATATTTTACATACTGATAAAGAGAAGAATTGGCATAAAGTTCTGCAAAATCCACACCCATTTGAGACTCTACTTGAGGAGTAGTTACTTCAAGCATCCATGTAGCAGGATTGTAACCATCCTTTATTTTTGGGATTCCTGGAACAGCCTGCAATGGAAGACGGGTTTAGTTCTACAACAGAAATTCAAGATCAGAATTTTCGTAAAAAAGTACTCACTTCAAAGTATTCAATAAGCTTGTGAGAATGGTGTCCAAGTGGTCCGGCATAAATGACTTGCCCTCCTCTCTTCATCAATAGGAGCTGCAAAAATACGAGAGCAGTTTCAATTTCAACATATGCACAAAAATATAAGGAAACTAAAAAAGTTTGTGAACTTGTATAAGAATTTTATGAGATTAAAATTGTTTTTGGATCTTTGAATTATCACATTTTTATAATTCAAAATCCGAAATTAAGTTTCATAATATACCTGAATTCATACTTAAAGAATATAAATTTGTACTCTAAAATTGTAACCGACTTCTCTTCCTTTACCCTTATCTCTATTCCTTAATGAGAGTACAAATTTTGTGTAGAAAAGATTGTGTACAATTTTTTTAGAGGGTTTCTTAAATTCATATGATTGGAAGTCAACAAGACAACCTCGATTTCAAATCTAAAACCGTCCCCAGAATCCAAAGAAACCGCCCCTCATTATCCTTAACTAACAATAGGCAATTTAATCATTTACAGAATAAAAAAAAGATTAATTTCTTAATTACATAAATATCAATATTTCCATCAAAAAATTGGGCCTAACAAAGAAAATAATTTCTCCCATAAAATATAACAAAATCATACAAGATCATAACTTTTAATCATTTTAATAAATTACTAAATATGTACCATGTCATTTTAGATAATGTTTCACTCAAATGAGGAAAAGATTCTAAACTGTGAACCATACCTCATCAAAAGCTTCAAAAATGTCTATACTTGGTTGATGAATTGTGCACACAACAGTTCTTCCGGTGTCTACCGTATTTCTCACGGTACGCATAACAATGGCTGCAGCCCTGGCATCAAGCCCGGATGTTGGCTCATCCATGAAAATGATCGATGGGTTAGCAACCAATTCCACAGCTATTGTCAGCCTCTTCCTTTGTTCTGTTGAAAGACCATCTACTCCAGGAAGGCCAACCAATGCGTCCCTCAATGGGTTAAGCTCAACCAACTCCATGATTTCTTCAACAAACATCTAAAGCATGCCAGGAAGAGTAAAACGTTAGTTTATAGAAATAATTTTGTGATCTAGGATTTAATAGCTCACGCAATTTTATGGAAGGATAATTCCAGGTTACCTAGATACGAACCTTCCGTGTTTTGGTATCCACATCTGATGATAGGCGAAGCCACGCTGAGAACAAGAGAGATTCATAAACTGTGATATTTGGTGAATGAATGTCGGTTTGTTCACAATAGCCGCTAATCCGAGCAAATGTTGCTTGGTTCTTTGGGTAGCCAGAAATAGTGATACTTCCTTTGATGTAGCCGCCGGTCTTTCTCCCAGCCAATACATCCATCAATGTGGTCTTTCCAGCGCCACTCACTCCCACTAGAGCTGTCAAAATACCTGGCCTAAAAGCACCACTAGCATTCCGTAGCAACTGGAGACGATCTCCTTCAACACCTTGACTTTTCATTTCCTGGAGAAAAAAACCGAGCTTACATCTCATTTATTTGTGTGTGAAAGTCCTCTATTTATACAATTATGGATGAAAATATTAGCATCGGTATCGGTATCGATCACAGTGATATAGATATCGGACATACTTGACGAAAATTTTTTTTTAAAATTGTAAGGTGATGGCCTATCGACAGATACATCAGCTGACATTTCAAATATCAACTGATATATTGACTTGTATCAACCGACAAAAGCATATTGCGAAATTATCACAATATCAAAAAATATCAATATTAAAGGGCTCTAAAATCAATACATATATCGTATGCTAACAAGGCCTATTGAAAGTATATATCGGTCAGCATTTTAAATATCAGTCAATAAATCACCTGTATCGGTCGATACAGAAACATATCGTGATATTGTTACCGTATTAGAAAATATCAGAAAGCCTCAAAATTGATATATATTGGCTGATATGTATCATAACGGCCAATATTTGCATCAATGATACATATGAATGCATACATATATACATACATACAAGTATGATAATCAACTTTTTTATTTTATCTTTTTGGATCTTTTCTTCTTTTGCTCTTTCCTTTCTTGTCTTTTGTTTTAATTGAATAAATAAAGGGCATATTGCATAGAAGTGCAAACCTATAGAAGTTTCCTACAAATTGCCAAAAGATTTTATATAAGTTATATGTAAGGGAGAGAGGGTATCAAAGAAGCAATCGTTGTGTACTACCAAGCATTGAAAGTAGATGCTAGGATGACTCTTTGAACTAAACGATGTGATTAAGGAACTAGCTACCATCAAGACTATAGGAGATGATGATTCAAGAAAATTGAACTAACGGTGATAATGGAAGTGACAAGGAATGCGACATATCTAATCTAATAGAGAAACTTCTTCAGTTACTTAGTCAAAAATAAACCAAAAACAAAAGTAACTAAATCATAATTATGATGCCCGATCATTTTCACATCTTTTGCATGGGGTGAAAGGACTAAATGAATGGTGAACATAATTTCTTCAAAGCAATGGAGCTCTATATGTTGGAGCATGAGATACCTATCTTGAGCTATATAGTTCAGAAGTTATAATTTGTTTTTATATAACAGAAGTTATATTCTCATTAATCCTTAACTAAATGTGGGTACCAAAAATACAATAGACGATTATGTCATAAATTTTTGC
Organism: Nepenthes gracilis; assembly: GCA_033239525.1. Classification (NCBI taxonomy): domain Eukaryota; kingdom Viridiplantae; phylum Streptophyta; class Magnoliopsida; order Caryophyllales; family Nepenthaceae; genus Nepenthes; species Nepenthes gracilis. The sequence goes on along the minus strand of BSYO01000037.1, from coordinate 11,910,405 downwards.
AAATTATTAAAAACTATCAAAACTTATCCAAATGATGAGATTTTTATTTCAAAATCAGCATAAATTGTGGAGAAATTTCAAATATTTGGCCGAGGTATCGTGTTTGAAGATAGAAAATTACAAAGAGAGAGTCCCAAAGATAAATCACTTACAGCAGGCATATCCACATGGTAATTGATGTGGTCGAATGCTAGTGAAAGAGGTTGGAACGGCAGTACCATTCCTCTTCCTTGTGAACCAAACCTTGATCTTGTACTCGTTGCAGCCATGTCTAGACCTTCAAGTGCCTGAGAAGAGTACGGGTTTTTGCTCCTTTTGTTATCATTATCTTCTATGACAATGGCTTTTGAATCACCAAAAGCTGAAATCATATTTCCATAAAATGAAGGAGGTTAGTGTTATGATCTACCTTTGAGTTCAAAAATCAAAAGGAAAAGAAAATTCGCATGGCTTACGATCCAAGAATGTCAAAGCCAAGATGAATAATATGTTGAACAGAACAGAATACCCAAAGAGCGCTCCAATACATATCCAATACCAGTATTCCTCCGTAAAGAAGCCTTTTGATTTGAGGAGGGCTTTACCAATTGTCGGTTGATTAATTCTAAGGTCTGGATTAGGCTGCCATGGTTTAAATTTTCATGAGAGATTTGGCAAATTGCTATTTGTTAATAAGGAAGGAAACCAAGTGTGTCTCAATGCTGCAATATTATTAAAAAAAAAACAAAAAGGAACTTAACTGCAGTACTTGAATAAACTGATATAGAATTCAAAGGGAGAACTTACGCTGCTCCATCTTTCATCAAGAAATTCATTCATGACAATGGCATTTTGTCCATACATCATAGGCGAAACATAATAGCCCCATATCATCCAGGATTTAATGTCATCTGTACTCCAAAAGTCGAAGAAGCAATGACAACAATTCTACCATCTCAGGAAACATTTGATCAAATGGAAATTTTAAATGGCACTAAATGGGACATAACTCGAGCAAATTGTTTTCAAAGCAAGAAAGACACTAGAAGGGTACCTTTTGCAATAATGAATCCACCGAGCACAAAAACTATTAGCAAGGTGAAAATGCCTACTGTGTTAGCAACCACCATTGTTCTTCCCAATGCACCAATAAAACGAAAAAGGGCCAAAGCCATCTGATGGATACCAAAATATGCTAAGAACTGCCGGAAAAACCTGATGAAAATTGAAGTTGACTCAGAAATCAATATAAATTCATTGAATTCTAGAAACCATTCAACAAACAAAGTAAAGTGTAATACAACATTAAAGCATGATTGTATATATTGTACAGAGTTGAAAATCAAGATTAAAAACAGGATTTACCGGCTGGCAGATGGAGCAAACCCAACTGTGTAATAAGTTAAAATTATCCATATTGCTGATTCCATGAACGACAGAGGTATCCTCAGTATCCAAATTGATAGGCCAAAAGCCCATGGAGGAAAGAACAAAAAATCTCTTTGTTTATAAAACACAGGAAGCATGAGAACTGTCATTGCAAGTTCTGCCATACCATTGAACATTACATTTATGAGACTAAAAAACAGTGCTCCAAAGTATTTTACTCCATCTGATATAGCGTTATGATGCATTGTTGTTCTAAAGAACAATGACATTGTAATTAACGACATGATTGTTATTTGTGTCGTCTTGAAAATGTACACAAATGAGTTACGCTTCATTAGTAGCCACTCTCTTGAGAAGCAAGCCTTAAATAGTTCCTGGTTGGAGATACCATACTTTTGTTTCACCAATGCAGCTGGATGGACTTTAGATTTATCAAAAGGAACACTGAGATCTAAAGCAAGCTGTTTGCCAAGGTGAAAAGATTTGAAGGCCTGAGAAAATTCAGGAACCGAGACATATCTATAATGTTGGTTGTCACTAATCCAATATTGCTCTTGGTCTTTCCGGGATGTCACTTCTTGGAGAAAATCAGCTACACCTTTCCTCTCAAGGCATTTGAAACCCATGGATTCAAAGAAATCTAAGACTTGTTCACGTGGACCTTGATAGACGATGTGACCTTCTGAGAGTAAGATGATATCATCAAAAAGTTCATATGTCTCAGGAGCAGGCTGCAGAAGAGAGATGATCATGGTTACATCCATTATATGAACAATTTGCCTCATATACTTGCATATTTGAAAAGTGGTGGAACTGTCCAATCCTGTTGATATCTCATCCATCAGTAAAACCTTAGCTGGTCCTACCAGCATTTCCCCTGCATCAAGTTGTTAAAACTGTTAGGGCAAGCACATTGTTCAAGTTGTGGTTGGAGAACATAGCCTATGTAACCCTCAAATAATCAGAAAGTGATTAATCCATGGATGGAAATACCAATAGGTAATTAGATGATATGTATTGGTATCGGATATATTACAAATTGGAATCTGAGAGTATATTAGAAAATATTTAAGTATATCATCGATAAAGCGACATATTGCAATTTTCTCGTGAAATTGAGAAATATCAATATTAGGGAGCCAATATTGATATACATTGGCTGATATTTTATACCATGGAATAAGCTAAATTTCTGAATTTAATCCATCCATTTCCTCATTAAATCTTGAAGAGTAAGATTCAAGACTCATTAAATATTTATATTCCTTATATCAGAAGGACGTATAAAGTTTTACAAAGGATTGAAGATTCTTCTTATTGAAGCAAGCTAGCAGAAAGATGGAAGAGTGGATGCTAGATGTGGAGAGCCTGCTCATGCTGTGAAAAATGCCTTTACTGCAAAAGCAAGAGCCATACAGGAACACACCAGTAATATTTTCTTCAGTTTTTCAGCCAATTAAAAGACAAGAAACATACCAGTAGTTACACGCTTCTTTTGCCCACCAGAGATACCCCTTCTCATTTCATCACCGACTATCGTATCTGCACATATATCCAGCCCAAGTATCTGTCACATTGAAATACAATGTTAGCTTCTCCATATCACCGAGTTAAGTAGATATATGGATTGACCAATTTAGGAGTGAACCTTTAAAACATAATCAGTAACCAAATTTGTTTCTTGGCCTTCCATTGCAGTTGCCTTCATGAATGCATCAATCTCGGGGTCTGGTTTGATTGCTGCTTCCTTCTCTCGTCTCGAGAGTTCTGTGAGCAATTCATATCTTGTACCAACACCTAAGCATCGTCCTGAAAAATCTAGTGTCTCTCTCACCGTCATCTCCCCATAGTGAAGATCATGTTGACCAATATACGCACATGTCCTTTGAGGAACAAATTCATTGAACTTGTGACCACAATATGTTATTTTCCCTGTTGCCTGTTTGAAATATCAGTGGACACATAAAATGGGGACAGAGCAATGCCACTCTTTAAAAACTTGCTGAAGCAGCAGACAAGCTATCGATGAAAGAACAGGGTTTAGGAAAATACACCTTTAAATCTTTATCAAGTTTCCCAGCAATTGCCAATAACAATGTCGTTTTCCCTGCAGCTGGAGGTCCCAGAAGCAAGGTCATCCTGACAATATATAAGAGATGGACAGCAACAGGGGAAATATAAGATGCTCATTGGAACTATATTGTAGTTAATACAGCAATTATATTCAAAGAAGAATAAAACTCTTTTCTACAAGAAAAAATAGCACAAACACATAGTTCCTCAAAATTTTGGGCAAGACAAGTTGGTCATGTAGGCCTGCAATTACACTTCAATTCAGGAAAACAACATTTCTGAATCTCAAAATGGGAAAATTAAAATTTTTGAATAGCCCACACAATACTGTGGCCGTCAGTCATTGATGCATTTGTTCATGTATGTATATAAGTATATGTACATGTAACATGCACATGTGTGTATGAGAATGTCTATTATATGCAGATGTATATGCATGTGCATAAGTATATGGTACATGAATGTGTGTATGTGAATCTATATATCTATATATACGAACGTAGATAACTAATGCAGGTATACATATGCACATAAAAATTACAAGGAAAAAACCTAACAGATACAATCATGACAAATATACAAGATAATCTCTATAATTGATCACTCATCAATATGTCCAGGAGAAGAACAAAAATCCAAAAGCGGATGCGTTTTGGCGGAATGAAGGAAAAATGTCAGATGGGCATTTTTCCCAAAATGTCCATTATGGGCGAAGGGTACAAAATGCCGGAATGGCATTTTGCCCGGTATGCGATTTTGGTGGAACGATGGCAAAATGCCGGAATGGGCATTTTGCCCGGAATGAAACATTTCACTGGTTTGGAGCAGTTGACAGGAATGTCGGTTTGGCATGAATGGATTTACCGGTTGGTTTACTGGTATGGAAACACCAAGGATACCGTGGCAGCTGACGTAGCAAGTAATTGGATTTGCAAGTTTCGCAGAGCAGGTAGCAGACCTGCAATGTGTGCGCCATCTGTGAGAAACGTCAGACTGCAGAGTTGGTGGGCAAGATTGGTGGCAGGTTGCAGGTAGTAGGCATTTATCCACACGCATCTTCCTATTGGTAGATGGTCTCTGGACAGATCATTATATGTATGCATGCTGGGCATGCTGTAGAAAGGGTGAGAGATCCAAATGTGTGAAAAAAAGAGAGGAGTGGACCACCAGTGAGGAAGAAGAAAGAAAAATAGAGAGTGAAAACGGAGGAGTATTTTCTTGTTTACTCTGGATAGGTTTTTCTTTGTTATTCTCGGGTGTATTGCGGATACTCCATCTCGGAGGGTTTGTAACCAATTTTTTACATAGTGAACTTGCAGTGGATTTTGTATCCCGTGGTTTTTCCTTTCGATTTGTGAAGGATTTTCCACGTAAAACACTTAGTGTTCATTTCTCTTCTCCTGCCTTCACTTCACTATGTGCGCGCGTATTGTTCCTGTGCCTTTGATAGACATCCGTCCGTCCATTCCGGCCAACACATATGTCCATCTCAACATGCTTGTTGTGGGCATGCTGAGTAGGATTAGTGGCCGGTTAGGAGGCACCAATACTATCACAAAAGGCATGCTTCATAGCTACAGAGTGGGAAACCCAAGAATTGTGTATCTACAAGTATAACATTACACTATATAGGACATTTCCCGAAGAGTGAAAGTCAGATACTACATTGCTCTCACAATACATCTCCAAATCTAAGAATCATGAAAAGAAGGAGAGTCCCCTGCGGTTAGTTTATAAGCAATATTGGGTGTACTCACAGGCTTGCAATTTTGCATCTTACTACAATCCAAAAATTCTAGAGCATACTTTAAATGAAAAAGGCCCTGCTAATTGGACTACCCAGAAATGCCAAGAAAATTGTGGAGTAACTCCAAATTGGAGATGGAGAATTCACCTTTGAGAGCTGAAATAGTAAGATTTAATAATGTAGAAGTGGGCTAATTATCACCAACTAAATAAACAAAGATAGAGGAATCTGATCTATTGCAACTGCACCCATAACACAAAAAATGAACCAAACCTCTAAAACTAGGCTTGTGGGACCTGCTTCAAACCACAAAGTGCATGACACACAATTTTGTAAGCCCATTTGGATCCCACAATTTTTGCACCTGAGGTTTTGGGTACTAGAACTCAAATATGGCTGTGACGTAACACATCATCTTCTTCAAATATAGATTTACCCCACAAAAGTCCTGATTTCCCACGTAATGGAGGTAAATCTGAGAAGAGTAACACCTGAAGATGTGGAAGGTGTAGAGAAGATCTATGTTTGATAAGGAAAACAAGTTTCGACAATCTCACATGAGATGAGATAATTATCTCATTTGTCTGAAGATCAATGAAGTAATAGCCTTTCTGAATTGAAAGATACCCGAATAAAATACACAAAGTGGGTATTAAGGACATGCAAAAGCACATAAGCGGGTGTAAGTGGGCTTCTGATGGAAAAGCTATCCATGAGGGCGGCAATATTGGCAAAACATTGTGGATAAAAGATTCATAAGATATACAACAATGGAGTGTACCACAATCCAAAACCAAAAAGGCAAATGGGATAGAAAAGGTGAAGTTTGAAAGTACAAAATGGCTTTGTGCTTTCTTTTCGCCTTTCCGTTCTATTGTAATTTGTATGGGCATCATAAGAAGTTGTCTATTCCATTTCACGTGTATTGCAAAAAGATTGAAACTTGTTATTTACATATCTTCTGCCATTGTGAAGTACATTATTCAAGGTAAAATAAGACAAGGGACAATTTAGTAGTAAGAGGGATTGGAAGGTTACTGTTGGCAGGTCTCTTCGTATGTTTGGAAAGAGGAGGAATCGATAATTATAAGGGTTAATTCAATAAATGACTGGGTCCTATGGCTCTAATTGTAAGGAAAGAAAAAGCAATAAGCTTACATTCTTTATTTGAATCCATCATTACCAACTTGGCAGCTAAGGTAGAAAAATCACATGAGGTAGAGGTCATGAGGTAGAAGCCTCACAATCCATGGACAAATTTGCATCGTGCCATCTGTGGTTGTGAAAGAGTAAAAATTTTTTAAAGCTAAATTTGCTGAGCTGTGAGCAAGATGAGGACAATTTCGTGCATTTGGAGTACAACACCATTGACAAGTTGAACCACCACTTGCCAATTCAACACCTTAAACACCACCACAACCTCCACCACCAAACCTACCAGGACCACGATTTCCTTGGCCATGAGAATAAGAAAAGAATAATATTATTTTGGGCTTGGTTTTGGCTTTTGCATTTGGTCAACAAGAATAGGAAAGAGGATGAATTGAAGGAGGAGAAGGTGGTGGGGAAGATTGACAACTTTCTTCACTTAAGAGCAATGATTTTTTATAAGAATTGTCTAACATGACATGACATGACATATATTTAATAATTTATTGACATAAGTAAATATTATGATCTTATATTGTTTTATTATATTTTATTAAAGAAATTATTTCCTTAATTAGTCAGATATTTGATTTATAAATAACAAAATTGTTAATCGTTAGTTGAGAATAATGATTAGTAATTTTCTGGATTATGAGGTAGTTTTCAGATTTATATATGGAAGTTGCTTTTATAAATATGAGGAATATAAATTTTTAAGAAAGCACTCCAAAAAACCTGTAATAGAATTTTTCTTTTCACAAATTCTGTAATTCTCATGAAGGAAAAATGAGAAAAGTAAAACAAGAGAAACCGATTCAAAATTCTTCAAAAAAAAGAACTTTAGATATTGATTCAATTATATTTATGATATTTGCTTTCATATTACGATATTATGAAATAATGTAATGAGGTTAACAATCCGCATATCAATCCCATAAAGTTTTCCTACACGTAGTATTAGAGCGTTGTTCAAATTATCATATTATTTCTATTCTAGATAATCTCATGATTATTGTTTTGCTTTTCAATATTCATGATTACCATATATGGACTTATGTTGGATTCAATTTCTTCAAATTTCATAGATGAATTATGAATTCCATATCTTGATTCAAATTCTCTCCATTGTTGTGAATGGATTATGCTTTATGAACCTCTAATTTCAGTTTAGATCTTGTTCTGTCAGTTTTGTATGTGGGTTACAAATTCAACTCCTCTAATGAAAATGAAAGCCCTAGAAATATGCATGACGACGTGTGTAATGCAATGCATAGGCAGAATGAGCTCGCTTGATGTGCGTATAATGTGCACACATGCAAATTACAGAGAATATCTACACCTGATGCACAAATGACATACGCAGATACACAAATTACAGGATACTTGTGCCTAATGCATGCACAAACACAGCTTATAAAATAACTACGCCTGATAAGCACATGATGTATGCATCTGTGCAAATTATAATAGACTAGCACCTGATGCACGCATGATACACGCACTGATTGAGTAGTATGTACACAAATGATGTGTGCATGATAGATGCTTATCCATCAGGGTCTCGAAAATTTTTTACTGCTTAAGTATGCTTTCTTGTATGTTGCTAAGTGTAGCTAATTGTTGTCCATAATAGCCTTCTAGGTGACAACATTAACGGATGAAAGACAGCATGAGACTTTTTTATGCTGTGAAAATCTTTCTTTCGAAGATTTTGAGCATTGGTTTGTTGATTAAAGAGAATGATGACGACAATAGACTCCACACTTCCTCTGTAATCATCACTGTGTTCATTTAAGAATTGCCAGAAGAATTTCTATAGAGTTAGTGGTATATAACCATGATAATGTATGAAAACTATTTGTAGTACTGAATCCATGAAAAATAATTGGGAATCATTTTTTCTGTGGGCCAAGAAGAACCATCAATATGGCCATTTGCCCCGTCATTTGTTTTCTATCGGAAGAAAAGCAGGATCCGGCCCAAATTGATGAAATAAAAAAGATCTAAGTGAATGGAAATAACAAAACAAAGAAAACACGTTAGTTTTAATAGTCATGTTCAATTATTTGAATTATTGGATTTCAAATTTTAATTACTTTTTTATCCATTTTCAGCAATTCATGAAAACGGAAATTTGACAAAAACTTATGACTGTACTACCTACTGTTGGCCGTAAATGGGGCGGCCTACCGTCACAATCACAAAGGGATCGAAGAGAAGGAGAGAAAGAGTAATGACAACCGATATTTACGTGGAAAACCCTTATGAATCAAGGGAAAAACCACGGGACGTTGAGTCATTCTTTTCTTCCAGGATAAAAATTGCACTATGTATGAGATAGAGATTACAAACAATAAGGCGGAAATGCTCACACACTCGGTCGGGCCTTCTTCTACTCTCTGTTTTACTCTCATAAACTCGCTCTACAACACTCTCTTTTCTTACACCACCCTTTTCCTTTACCACCCACACACACATATATAGGATATACAAAGGTCTCAACTAATTCCTAGGAGTGATTTGAAGGTTTTGACTTCTCCCTTTGCTTTGAACCAACACGTCCTTCCTTGTAGTAGGTGCACGATTCCCAAGAGGCATGTGATCGGCCTTAGCGAAGTAGACGGCGCATCATCCTGTCGGCAATGGCCTTAAAAACAGTTCATTGTTTTTTTCTTAAGGTTACCTAAATAATCCCCTTCACTTGTGAGTGAAACAGCCAACCTACTCACCCCTTCCCAGACAAGGCATTTCGTAAAACCCTTCTTCCCCTTAGGAAGTTTTGATGTGTTGCTTTAACGAGCATTCTTGGGTCATCCTTGTAGACCATCCTTCAAAGACAAACAACATTGACACGTTATGGTCGGTGCCACCCATCTAATGAATCGCGCTAGCCCAACATTCAGTTGGCCGTCCATCCGGTCAACATCATGTTGACCGCCCCCCGGAATTTCTTCATGGGAAAGATTTCCAACACCTACAAGACACACTAGACTCAAAATCTTGTACTAAATAGCATTAATGAACAACAAAGTTTTTTTTCGAATTATTAAAAGAAACAGATAAGATGCGCATTTCCTCATAAATGGAAAAAAAAAAAAAAGCAGATCTACTTTCATTTGGTATTTTGTTCAGAATTCTTAGGCCTCTCAATATGGGAACAAAAAGTTGTTCTGTTTCAGTGACAATTTTCTTACGTTTGACACATTGAAAGAGAATGAGATTCAGAGAGGAGGGCATTCAAGTATGGAACCACGCCTGCAGTATTGATTGGTTTAGTTGGGACTGCCACACCATGACGTTGAAGATAGAAGATGTGTTGAGAGAGTAGAACAGTAACCCGGAAAGGTGGAAATGGTTCTTGATGGCAATGGCGCTAAGGGAAGGAACAAGAAGAAGAAGAAAATAGCATTTTTTGAAATTTTAGCAGAAGCACTATGATACCATGAACTAATTTGAATAGCCCACACAATTACGTGGATGTTACATGATTAATATACATAAAAATGCACATGACTTAAGCATAGACAACATAACCAGATAACAAAGATACTCTCGCTACTCTAACAGGAAGGAAAAAATAACTAGGAAAAGTACCGTGATGGTCTCACTATTCCACTGAGATCATGTAGTATTTCGATAGCCTTCTTCTTTGATGGGAGGAGTCGCACCCGGCCAAGAGTTGCCTATCATGGAATTCAAAATTGGAACCAGAAGCAAGAAATAGGATGCATCTTTTGGCTTAAGTAATTTTTAAATGGATCCATTAACTACAGAAGACCCTGAAACTTTAAAATAAAAGAAAATTAGTCAAAGAATATGGTAGTATAAAAAAAAATAGGCCACAATCTGTTGAGAAAGCTCTTCACGACATTTCTTGGGAAAATTTTCTTTTTCTAGAACGCTTCTTTTCTTCATCTCTGTTTTCAGTTTGATTGGAAGCGGGTAAGCAATTTTTTTCGACTCAAAAGGGGAAAATCAACTACCTCTAACTCATGAAGTAAATTTTCCACCGCAACCTCTAACACCTATTCCACATCCATGTTACGCATCACCAAACCGCACCAAACAGCCACAATAACCCAGCATGTTTTGTTATCTCAAGGAAAGTAATTTCCATTGCGAACAAATATAGGAAAATGGATGAAGGTATTATTTCTCTTCAAAAAATACATATATATTTATTTACTGCTTTAGGAAATTTCCTATTGGGAAAAAAAAAAAGACTTTCCATCCAACCAACAGAGAGCCTATGTTCCTCCCCTTCACCTAGGGGGCATAATATACTTCGAAAAGATGATTAATGATGAAATTTAATGTATTGTTCTTTATTGGCCCCTATCAAATTTCATTATATGGCTGAGAAGATGACCTTTTTTGGGGTTTTTTTTTTTTTTGGTGGTGGGGGGTCGCGGTGGCGCGCGGAGGTTCGAAGATTACCTCTATGGAATTCATAGTTGCATTAAGAAGAGTAGGCAGGGCTCTGCTCCCAACATGCACATCTCCTTCCACTGATAAATGTTCATATCTGACTTCAATCTTCGGAATCTCAATCCCAACTCTTATGTTTCCCACCCCCACAAAAAATCAAACAATTTACCAAAAAACCAAATCAAAATTTCATATCAAAAGGAAAACCACCGAGGAAAAGCAATAGGAATTAGAGAGATTTACCTGTCAATCCTTTCCCTGAGAGCTCTAAGAAACTTCTCATTGTCTTCATCAACAAATTTAAGAATCATATCAGTAAGCAACTTCTTCTCCTGCCTACCGAAATTCTTAAGATCAATTTCAGTCAGGACTACGTTCCCACTATCAAGCACTTGCCTCAAAAGGCTTTTTCTCAGCCGATCATACGTCGGAAGCCGCTCGAGGGCTGCCCACCGCAGCTCCGCCTCCTCGTCGTCTTCCACCCGCCTGCTCCTATTGAACACATCGGTCGGTGCAGTCCAAATTTCCCGGAAACTTGAGGATGCCCAGCTCCTCCGACTGCTTGTCGAACCAACTAAATCACCCTGAGCTAAACCCATAGCCATTTTCACAGAAACTGTAAGATAAAATTCCTCAAAAGGGGATTCCCAGAGCCGCGCTTTCTCAATGGTCAACAAGGTTTTCCGGTTGACAAGCAGAGGACAAATCTTGATATTCTACCGTGGAGATGCATATGTATTTTTTTTATAGAAGAAATAAATGAACTAAAGAGACAGACAAACTTCAAAACTAAGAAAGCAACAATGGTGAAGCTATTGAATCTCCCGACTGGTCAATGAGAAAACGAAGGCGGCGTCTTGGCCATTTCTCAGTTACCCAGAATGCAAGAGCTGATCCACCATGCATGACAATGGAAACATAGGGACTCGCCGGCCTGAACACACCGGTTTTTTTCTCCCTTACCCTGCCACCCTCTCTCTCTGTAATAGAGAAGAAACTGCAGAAATGAAGTAAGCCATGACGATTACGGAGACAAGTAGCTCTGTTGGCCCAATTAGCTAGAAAATGCTTACAGGATGGGGATAATCTCGCATTAATTGAGGAGAAACGGTGAAGATAGCGAATGGGGTTCAGCAAAACATTTAATAAGGATGGATCTAAATGGATTTCTTCCTTGCTCTGCTACGGGACGAGGGAAAGAGACAATTTTTTTAGATTTAAATTACTGATTTTAAAATAAATAATTACAATTAATTTGTTATTTTTTAAAAAAATAATTAAATTATAATTATTTATTTAAAAATTAATAATTTAAATTTAAAAAATAACTTTCTTTATTATTTTAAGAGATGGGTTCTGTTCTGCCCAACCATTAAATTTTGCAGATTTCATTGTTTCCATTAAAACTCAACCACCAACGTTATTTCTAAGAACAACGTATCTACTGTTCTAAGGCTTAGTCCAATTGTATAAAGTGAAAGCATTCGAAAAACTTGATATGTTATAAAAAAAATTAATTAAAGAAAAATATTTTAAAAAATGGTTTCAAGTAATTTTAAATTATTACTCTGAAAAGATAATATTCACTTTTTATAAATGTAAACTGATTTATGAAAAATCATATCAATAATATAATTAAATATTACTTAACTCTGTGCTATAATAAAAATCATACCAGTAAATCAAACCCGAAACTATAATTAAAATAATTCATCTAGTATTAAAAATTATTTTTATAAATAAATAATTACTTTAAAAATATAATTTTATCATGATTTGTACCCATCTAAAATTGTCTATAAATATATATTTATATGCAATTATAACATAAAAATATATATATTTTTTTAAAAGTTAGGCTAGTTAAATAATAAAAAAATCGTGAAAAATAGCCTAAGACAAACCTCCTATGCCAGACCTATGTGCATGTGGGATCAATAAATGACATACCACTATTAAAGATAATTTATAATAAATAACCACTTTATTATATAAGGGTTTTACTTACTATTATAATTATGATATAAAACTTTTGATGCTTCATATAATTGAAAACCCCTTTTAAAACACTCGCTATCATATAAAGTTATAAATTTAAATAATAATTTATCAATCAACTATCTACGATGTAAGTTTTATATAATTATAAATATTTATCTTTTTTATTCTTGATATATTGTGAATCTCAACTGACTAATTAATTATTTTTATCAATAAGATTATGTATGTTCATATATTTGGGTTGTATGGATTAAGAGATCCTTTGATTTTCTGATCAAAGTTGAATTGGCAGCAGATCTGATTCCGATCACAAAATTTGTATTTAAAAAAAATTTCAAAGAATAACTCGCTCTTTAATTATCACAACGTTAAAAAATAAGATTTTTCAACAAAGAAAGATACAATGATGTGAGAAAATGTGAATGCATACGATAAAAAGATTATCTTCCAGAAGTAGTTTAGATATGTGCTCGATTAATGGGCGGTTTAGATGTGCGCTTGATTAAGGGGTGACTTATAAGATATAGTGAGAAATGTGTGAATGCATGCGATAGGAGATAATGAGGTGGGAGGAGTGAGCCCTAGGTGGAGAGTGGGCGCCGACTTATAAGATATATGACATACGATAAAAGATTGAGTGCGAGTGCGCCCCGATTGAGAAGTAGTTTAGATATGTGCTCGATTAAGAGGCGACTTATGAGATAGATAAGGCGAGTTATAAGATAGATGGCGCGGTGGTACGCCCGACCAGGGGTGACTTATGAGGTGGAGGACTGAGCTCCCTAGGTGGAGAGTGGGCGCATGGAAGGAAGGATAGGCCTCCTAGAATGAAGGCATCTCTTGGTTAGAAGGCAGCTCTTGGAAGGATAACAAGCCTCTTGGATGGAGGATGACTCCTAAATGAAGGACAAGCTCCTTGGATAGAGAGCGACTCTTAGAAGGAGGGCATGGTGCCTAGAATGAGAACCTCCTAGATGGAGGGCATGACTCCTCGATGGTGGGCATGACACTTGAATGGGAGGCCGTTTGAATGGAGAACATCGCTCCTAGATGGAGGGTATCATGGATGGAGAGTATGACTCCTGGATGGAGGGCATGGCACTTGAACAGGAGACCTCTTGAATGGAAGGCATGGCTTCTGGATGGAAGACATGGTGCCTAAAAGGAGGGCCTCTTGGGTGAAGGGTTCCTTGGATGGAGGGCGGGCTTGCACTCATAGGAGAGTGGCTAGTAGCGGTTGTGTATTTTGCTTAGCCCTCCGAAGCATCCTAAGCCCCTTCTAGCTTGTGGGATCCGCAGTAACACCTGCCTGCCTAGGCAATATAGGACCTAAGCAGAATATCTTGAGATGATTGGCCGAGCTAGACTTGTTGGGCTGCATTGTGGGCCCGCTCAGTGGGCTTCTAGGGACCTTGCACAGGGCTTGACTACATCTCTAGTGGGTTGCCTATCTCATGTAATGTAGACTCTGGGCTGATCCATGATATTGGACACATCACTAGCCCCTATGCCAGGAGGTTCAAAATTTCAATCCCGGCATGTAGTGATTGACATCATCATGCAGGTCCATACGCGCATTCTGTTTCCCTACGTCCTTCATATTCTTGCTCTGCTTGGCAAAATTCGGTGGTGATTTAACTCTCTAAAGCTGTCGATTCTCTACGGTGCAGATAGCGATCTTCTACAATACTTGCTCATCGACCTCCTCCCCCGCTCTAGATGGAGGGGTTTCCTGCGCCTTCATGAACCATTCTCCCATCAGCAAAGTGATACGAGAGATTGGAGCAGGCATGGAGCTTGCACTGCTTTGGCTAGGATCGAAGGAAGTTTTGAGTGGTTTGAATATGTACTTGAAGTCTTCCTTGATTCCCTTGCTTTGATTGGTCTTAGGCAGTGATGAGGGTGGCTCAAGTATAGGGTCACTGTCATATGTCTCTCCTAGCTAGCGTTGCATAGTCCTTGCTGGGGCGGCTTAGTGGAGTGGTGATTCGGCCTCAGTAGGAAAGAAGGTCACTTCTTCCTCTTCCCGTCTGGGCAGGCGGACACCCCATTTGTGGCCCACATGGAACTGTTGGTGCCTGCTGGAGGAGCTCTCTTGGCCCACCTTGGGTCAAGGTCGTCGTTGCTGTGCTGGGTTTGGCGCAAACTCTAATTTGCACAGATACGGCCTACTTTAGTGGATGATCTTCGATGGTCGCCTCCCAGGTGAGAGCAGGTGAATAATACCATGCTCTTGATAGGGACGATTTCGGCATTCACTTCTTACTTCAGCGGTCGACAGGAGGCGACGCGCAAGAGCTTGATCTTCTCAATCGCCTGGTACGTGATGCTCTGGTAGCTAAGATTCTATTCTAAGATCTCATGCTTGCTTGCCCTTCAGGTGCCTGATCTAGCGAGGCAAGGCTTCAAAAGTCAGATTGCTGTTGCATGTATTCATTTTCTTCCTTTGAGTCGTACATCCGCCGCCGTGTGTTTTGCACTTTGCAAAGGGAATTGATGAATGGAACTACTAAGCGTTCTTTGATTTTGCTGTACGGCTCAAATATTCTTGCAAGATGTGAATGATTGAAGTGTTCAGATGGTGCCTTCGGCCGCTCGGGCTATGCCGTTTTGGTGGTATGGCAATCTGGCGTACTGAAAACTCGTTCTTCTGGAGGGTTAAGCTCGCGGCTACTCATCCCTACGCTTGAAAGGGACATGGGCCGACCGAGCTCACCACGCGACAGTCAGGGTTGAGCATCTTTTGTTGCTTAACTTCTTGGTGACTTGATATTCGGCCAACTAGCATGTCTCAGTCTTCCGACGGTCCAACTCGTGGCAGTCTACCCTAACGCTTGATCAGGGTATTGGTCAGTCGAATTAGCCTTGAATCTGCCAGGGTCTGGATCTGTCGACTTTCCATCCTCAGGAAATAGTTCACTAGGGCATCACTAGTTGCCAGCGGGCTGCACTAGAAGGCAGAGCTGTCGTGTGGGAATTGTGATGTCCGCGAGCTTCACTGATCCTGGTCGGCTCATTTCAAGGGCATGAGGCCCCGTAAAGTCGAGAACGAGACGTCGACTTTGACTTTTTGTGTAAGCCGTTCCAATCTCGGGTGAGGTCCAAGAGGTTGCGGAGGGAAGACTTTGGGCTCGGGATCAGATAGCCTTGCTACAAGGACGTGCTTCGGGAAGACGTGTGGCGACTTGCTGCCTTCTAAAGCAACTATGCTTGAAGAAGCGAAGAGCAGAGGACTCAGTTTTATTTGGAGGAATCCTGGCCGATCTTAGACCTTCCTATCGGTGCCTTTGATTTGAGGGGCACCTAAGTTCGGTATTGATTTGACTTGGTTGGTCTCCCAAAGACACAAAGGAAGCCTTCGCTATGCCTGCTAGGGGATTTCCGCATCAAGATAGTCGATCGTTTGAGTTGTAGGAGCAGCTACACTTTGCATTTATTGGAAGGGTCCTTGTCACACATTGCTGCTGGCGGGTCGACTAAACAGACTAGGGACGAGGAACCCCTAGCAGACTCCGGTGCTAGGGCAGAGGACCCTTCAGCTGACAGGCCGGGCAAACAGATCGACACCATGACCGTGGCTGAGCTTGGCATCCCGATCTTAGTGGCCTTCTCTTCGAGGATGCAGTTCTGCTTGCTGGTTGAGTGCCGGGGCTATTGGGGATGACTTAGGCATATATGTCGAATTGCGCTTGCTTCTGCTGGGGGAAGGTCATGGCACAGATATACCTCGTTTGTCGGCTAAGCACAGGAGCCATCGCTACTAAGCTTGTCCGAATGCATCTTACTAGTTGTGCTCGCACCTGCTTGGAAGAGGTTGCAGCGCTGAAAAAATGTGGTTGCTAGCTAAGCCTTGCGGCTATCATTATCGAGTTTTGGTGTTGCCTAGGTTGTCGCCCGTATGTACCTGTCGACACCCGGTCCCACTAGAGGATGTAATTTTCATGCGTCTAATCCTAATTTGTTGACCATTATAGACTGATTGTGTTCGTCCCTTTAAGAGGGCATTGTCACACGCATGCCTGATGAAGCCCCCTAAGGTTTGGAATTCTACCATGAGTAGGCTACTCAGTAACGGGACCGAGATTCAAATTCGACCGCATATGAGCCACTCAGTACGGGACCGAGGTTCAAATTTAACCATCTTTGGGCCGCTTAGTTGCTAGAACCGATTTTCAAATTCAGCTGTCTATATGCCGCTCGGTTCAGGATCAAGGTTTGGTAACAGATGAATGAAAATTCATCCAACTTAGGAACAGTTTAGGTCATCTGATTTTATATAATGTTATGCAAGAACTCACATGAGCAGACAAACAATAATCAAACAGCTATTTTGTTACAGTATGGTTCAAGCATTCTATATGATGTGTGCAAGACGATTCGGAGTGAAATTATCGTCGGTACTTGTGGTGGATGGCAAACTACACCTTTGGGACTGGGAAGCCGTCCTAGACGTGCAGTTTGCATGCACCACTATGGAGGGTACATCGAGGCACTTTTGTTGGTGTTCTGGCCTGTGGCCCCTACACTCCGTGGGACTTGGTCCTCCACCATGGGTTGGCTACCTTATTCGGATGTCAAGCTCCCATTACCAATAGGCAACCCGCAGGTACCGAGGGTGGATTTTGTCAGTGAGAGGGAAGCGTCTTTAGGCGTAAAACGCCATAGGCAAAAAGGGGGACCGATGGCTTGACCTTCGTAGAGGGCTTTCAAGACTACTTTCAGATCTACGTGGGGAACTTACAATGCCCATGGGAGTCCGGAGAAGTGCAAAGGCGATCCAGGCAGAGCACCGGATCGGAACTTCAGTCACTGAATTTCAGGTGGAGTTCCCAAATGTTGCAAGAAGATGGAGATGATTGAATCCTCATCCTGAATGGTGACCTGGCCAGGTTGGTAAGGTGTCTTGTGAGGCTACATAGAGTTCCTTCTCAAGCAAGGGGTCTCTTGTCGTTGTGGGAGCAGCGCGGATCATGCTGCTCTAGGCTTTCATTCCACACCTCATGACTTGTTTAGTCTTCTGGCTAGCATTAGACCTTGTCATCTATGGCCGCCCAAGCTATGAGGTCGTCAAGCCACTGGCTCTTCTACGGATGCTAGTCACGCCGATTGGTCAGGTTGTTGGAGGGTGGAGCCTCGAGCATTGCACCTTCAGATGGACACATATGGTCCGAAAGGGGTGCTCATCTAAACACCAATCACCTACATGCTTTGGGGTCTTTCATCTGTCAACATAGCTACCCGAGGAGGGGCCGATGTGGGGCACTATCGTGGGATTAACCTTGCCAACCCCCCAGGTTTGGCCTCTTGCTCCAGTGAGGTCATTCGCAAGTAAAGGGCCAAACACTCTGGAGGTTTCTCTAAATCAATCCTCTAGCCCCCGCGAGGGGACAATTGGGTGCCTGTTAGTGTTACAAGAGTCTTCTTTAAGGTTGGAAGGTCGCCGGTCTTTTCGAGAATAGCAAAGGTATCACCGCTCTGTGCCTTTGTCTTACGTTCCAAGATTGGCTCAAACTTCCTTTAGAAAGTGAGCCCTATCACTCAAATCTTTCCAAATATCGAGGTCATCAAGCGAATGAGATTTTTCTTAGCAAACGGTATCTTCCTTGACTTCCCCTTCTGAGAGCGTAAAGACTCGTGCATGGGAGGAAGGAGCCACTAGCAACTGCCCGTCCAAGCGGTCACATGGGGCCTAAAGCAGTCCAAGCATGATGTTCTATTGGGTGTCGGATGCACACTCGTCAAAGGTAGGCCAAACATCGCCATGGCTATTCATAGGGTCGTCACCATAGGAGGTGATATCTCCAACCGATGTGCTGACTGGGGCACAAGCATTGATTACACTCATTTGTTGATGTGTAACCTGCGGGTGCCAGAAGGGAGAAAACCTTAGTCGACAAGTGGGCAACGTCTTCTAGCATGGGAGGCTGCATGCAGGGGTAAAGCTCTCTGCACCTGAGGGCGTCCTAGCCTTCTGTCTGCCTCTAGCAACTCGGTCGATTGTCCGATTGTAGCTGGACCCTATCGTTTGGGGCCACCTGGGCCTCGAGGTTGTCAGGCCCTTTAATCCTCTAAGGATGATCACTTTCTCCAATCATCTGGAAGTTAAAGGGTGGAGCCCCTGCATTACACCTTCGGACGGGTGCAGACAATTTGGGGTTGATAGGATCAGGGCATCCGACCGGGCTGTGAATGCCTGCATGTTGGGAGTTGATCGTCCATCCGCATAACTACCCAAGGAAGGGTCGTTGCCATGGGGCAACGTCTCCCGGCTGGTGCATTGGCCCACACCTATTATGCTAACCGTGTTTGTTCTTATAATTACGGTGGTAGACTTTTTAATCTTTTTCACAGATGGTACTAATGATATGATCCTAGATTTTGATTATCGTACGTATTAGGGAGTCACCTGATCTTTCACGTCGGATCAAATTGAGGCAGCCCGGTCTCCATCTTTGGTAACATAGGTCCTCCAGAATACAACTAAAAAATAAGAGATTAAAGGATTAACGGAATTCGCTTCTCAATTTATCCTCCGACACTCAAGTCAAAAATATTTTTCAACCGACAGAAAAATGCGATGATGTGAAAGATACGTGGATACATGCAATGGGAAATTAAGTGCGAGTACACCCGATTGGGAGGTGGCTAAGAGATACGCCAGACTAAGGGGCGTCTTAGAGGTACACCCAACTGATGGACGACTCATGAGATTGAGGATAGAGCTCTGAATGTGCACTCGATTTGGGGGCAGTTTATGAGGAAGAGAATTGAACTCCTGAGTGGAAAGTAGGCCGCTTGGATAGATGATAGACCTCCTTGATGGAGGGAGGTTCCTGGATGGAGGGAAGGCATCCTGGATGGAGGATGGCTCTTGGAAAGGAAGCAAGCCTCCTGAATGGATGGTGGCTCTTGGATGGAGGATACCTCCTGAATGAAATGCGACTCCTGGATGGAGGATATGGCACTTGAACGGAGGATATCCTCGATGGAGGGTATGGCGCATGGACAGAGGGTCTTCTGGATGGAGAGGATGGATCCTAGATGGAGGGCATGGATCCTGGATGGAGGGCCTTCTGGATGGAAGGCATGGCGCCTGGATGGAGAGTGGTTATGGCTTCTAGACAGAGGGTATATTGGATGAAGAGAATGGCTTATGGATGGAGGGTATGTCACTTAAATAGAAGGTATGGTGCATGGACAGAAGGCCTCCTAGATGGAGGGTATGGCTCCTAGATGGAGGGCATTGCTTCTAGATCGAGGGCCTCCCGGACAGATGGCATGGTGCCTGGAAGGAGAGCCTCCTAGATGGAGGGCTCCCTAGATGGATAGTTGGCCTACACTCGTAGGAGAGTGGCCGGTGACGATTGCGTATTTTGCTAAGCCCTCCGGAGTCTCTTGAGCGTATTTTTGTTTAATTTTAATGATTTTGATTTAAATTATTGAGTCAACGACAAACTACTGATCAAAATATTCATAAAATTTAGATAATAGTCCTATAATTTATAGAGTATAAAAATAATTAATTTATTAATTATTTAAATATTTTTCTTTTCATTAAATATTAGATAAATTAAAAAAATAGTTCATCTAATAAAATATAATAATATTATTAAAAATTATAATATTAAATTACTTTAATAATTTATTCAATAAGTGTTAATGGGTCCTGTAGTACTATAGGTAAATCCAACACTAAGCCCATCTGTCAGCATACCAAGGATACTAATGCCCAAGAAGATCCAGCGAGACGCGAGGCCCTAGGACTATGATCGACACGGTCGCAGCCCAACTTATCACGAGTAAATAAATACAAGTATCAAACAAGCCCAACAGACAGCCCAGGTGGACTGGCCAATCGCGGCACAAGGAGCCTGGAGATCGATAGTCTGGTCGCTATAATATATGCATCATGAGACACCAACAGCTACCGACAATACAGACTGGCAGGTGTCTGGTGAGAACCACCAATTGTCACATAATCAATCCAAAATGACAATTGATATTGGTGGCCTCCACGGTCGCTGGGACAATCTGATGAATCTTGACGGGGACAGCTGTCAGCAACCTTGGCACCAAAGTTACCTCAACACTAACATTACAAATGCCCTTCATCCCTTCAAGTGAAAAAGGAGGAGACAATTCTAGCTACCACTTGCCCAAAAAAATAAAGAGCTCTCTATCTCTCTCGCTCTCGAAGTTGTCAAACCTCAGAAGAGACTTCCTCTCTCTCTCTCTAAAAAGTCACTCTCTACGAGTGTGTCCATCGGAGCCAAACCCTCCGATACCACTTGCAAACTACTCCTCGTCGGGCGCAACTCTAGAGCCAAGCCCTCTGTCATCATTCATAAATCACTTTCCGTCGAGCGCAACCGCCAAAGCCAAAACTTCCTCTATTACTCTCATTCCCTTCACCCATGCATCATAGCACATTGTATCTTCTATCTTTCTTTTCTCTTAGAAAGATATCTAAGTTGAATATTAGATGATAAATCGGAGAGTGAGTCCCACCAATTTTCTGACCTCTCGTTTGTCCATTATATTGCGCAGAATTCAAATTATCAGAGATGAAGACCCAACTTACCTAAACTTGACCCGCCATGGAAAACCGAGGAGATTTCCTAATCTATATAATAATTTAAATTTAGTGATGTACCATATGTGAAGGACAGTTCTAATACCTTATACATTTATCTACAATGCTTGCAATAATATCAATTACTTGTCAAGAAAGAAAGCTAACAAAACTAACAATTAGTTAGTATAAAATCGCTATCAAAGGGAAAACGGGGGATTAATCTTGGTTTTGAAGTAAAACATTAAATGATAGAATTATAAGTCTAAATCAACAAAATAAAAGGTCGTGTAGTTTTGAATTTTCTTTGTACAAGCCACTAATTTCATTGATAAAGACTTATCACATACACCTCATAGGCAGCCAACGCTGGCATTGAATACCCCATTTATGAACTTCTGCGTCTACCTTTTGCTATATGATAAGTATCCGTCATCTTAACAATATATTATATTTTTAGAATTCGGTCTTTAAAATAATTAAATACATAAAAAATAAATAATAAATTAAAAAAATTAAAATAGACAATCTCTCCTTACATGAAGGGGTTGGAAAATAGAAGAACCGTGGATGAATAGAATGAATATTATTTCTATTTCTAAAATTTTCACCCACAAAGTTTGTATAATAAACGCATAGCTTTTTTTTTTTTTTTTTTTTTTTGGGGGGTATATTATGGAGTTGGTGTGTGATTACTGCTAGAGTGGAAAACTGGCTGAACTTTGACGTTTCAAACACGACTAAGACGTGTTTGCTAGATGGGCTAAATGAATGATGGCACACCAGGCACGTATAATGGATGCTCGAGTAGTGCTGGGCCACTTCTATATAAAATAGATGGGTGGTTTGTTCTGTATAGAGAAATCCATCACTAAAAGATAGGGAGATGCGAGACAGGGGAAAGAATATCTCACTGTTGCGCTTGAAGATATGAGACTGATACGAGGTCTA
This sequence comes from Nepenthes gracilis, assembly GCA_033239525.1. Lineage (NCBI taxonomy): Eukaryota > Viridiplantae > Streptophyta > Magnoliopsida > Caryophyllales > Nepenthaceae > Nepenthes > Nepenthes gracilis. The sequence goes on along the minus strand of BSYO01000037.1, from coordinate 11,888,116 downwards.
ATTTATGCTATTTTGCATGTGTTGTCTTTGAGCACAATATATAGCATTAATACTTGATATGTTTTGAGAATTTAAATTATCGTACAAATTAGAGAGTCGATTACTTCGATTGGATATCCGATTATAAGCAGGTCCAGTTTTTATAATTATGAATTAGAATCTAACACACCACAATAAATAAATTGAAGGTAAGAGGGACATAGGATTCGTTTTTTAATATATCCTTTTACGTTTAAGACAGTGATTCTTTTTAATAGATATGGAAAGCTGTTGAAGAAAAAAATATAGAGAATGAGAGAAGATTGTGATGAATATATGTTTGAGGGGTCATACTCATTTTACGTACTTGTCTAATTGAGTAGTATTTTTTCTCTTTTCTTTTTTTTTCGACTCTCTTTAGGGAGAAACTTTATTTATAACTTAAAGAGTACCATTTGGTTAATTAGTACCTAGGATCGATACGTGTACATGATATCACTTTGAATCAGGGGTGAGAGATGTTACTAACATTGTATAACAATCGTCTCTATTTAATAACAGGATCTCATAATTTTTATGTTCAATATTGCTTAGGTTATTTATTATGGTATTTTAACATCTAACTGTTCAGATATTACCTTTTAATTCGGACATTTTAGAGTTTCGAACGCTATTATCTAACAGGTTTTGTGGCAATTTCTATTAAGCCATTTGACATTTGGACCATTTATTCACCTAAGTAATGGGTTGGCCCGTTTTTTACCGTACCCATCAATACTAATTTTAATTTTTTGTACTACCTCCCATTGTATGGCATCTAGACTTGTCTGCTGTGGAGATTTTTGTTGCTAAAACTCATTTTGAATGGAGGAGGTTACGCCGTCTTTTATTGACTAATTTACGAATTCTATTGAATAATTTCCATTCAGTCAAATCCCAATTTTGCCCATGAGAAGTGCTTCTTTACGTAACCTAATGTCATGAGAATTTGACGAAGTTATCTCACACGTCATTTTCGCTTTTGTTTTATTATTTGTTTTTTCCTGGCCTTATTTTTCTTACAAATTAGTATGCGGGTTTGATTATTGTTGGGGTTTAATCTGCATACACATAATTCAATGCAATAAAATAAAATTTGAATCCCTTATTAACTGTTAGCAATCAAATTTTTGAGTATAAAAAATATAATAATGTATAATATTTTTAACGTGAAAAATTCTTTTCAATTAAGAAAAATAATAATAAAATAAAACTCCAAACAGAGAAAAGAGAATCACAATTATTTAATTTTTATTTAATTCATTAATCATACATATAATATTAGATCTATGATCCTTATATTGAGAATTTCTTTTCCAGATAAAATAAAAAATAAATATAATTATTTAACTAACGATATTTTAAAATTAGCAAATAATATGATACACTTTCCTAATAAAATCTCACAAAATAAAAATTTTTAAATAAAATTAAAATCAAATCAAATCTTTTCTAATTAAATAAAATCAAATTTCTTATATTTGAAAGTTGATGATATCTGCATCAATTATATCGTAATCCTTGCATGAAAATCGCGTAACTTTTCGATAACTATTTATTTGTTATAACACTCACAGGAAAATAATCAAAATTCAACAATTATTAAAGCTAAGAACGTCTCGTCTAGTTTTTAGATTTTGGGATTAATTATTGAAGATCATCATAGGTTTTGTTCTTATTTATTCTTTCTTTTTACTTTAATTTCTACTTACTTTACTTTACACTTTCTCGTTCTTGGGGTGGTTTGGCTTCAGATGGATTGGTGATTTTGCTGTGTCAGAGTATTGTCTCCGATATCACAGAAATGTTTTGACGGCACAGATATATTTTAAACTTCTATGGATATTAATTACTTATAAAAAATACATCTATAGAAGAGTTCGTATTATAACCATTCACACTGAAGTGTTTTCTATGCCAATAAAATATTATTGTATATAAATATTAATAATTAGTTTATTTAATTTAATAATTTGGGTTGCTTATGGTGTTTGCGTCTGCATGAAGCAAGCCGGAAATGTAGGGATCATATCGAGATATGCCCACGAGGCACCCATTGACTGGTTACTCAAATCTGAGTGTTTTGCCTCCCCACGTCAACCTAGCGGCGGGATTCATGGTTAAAGTTAAAATAAGGTTAAAAAATAAATCAAATTAAAATTAAATTTAGACAAAATGTGATGTGTCATCAGGTTCGAGTTACCATGTGGATTAGGAAGCCTTCAAATTACTCGCGTCAGGTCGAGTTCAAACGGGTCCAATCTTCATGTCTCTTAACATGGACCCTATACACCATAAATAGCTAATAAGAAGTCAAAAAATTGGTCGAACTCACTCTCTAATTTATCCTCCGATATTCAAATCAACAATCTTTCTAAAAAAAATAGAAATATACAAGTACGAAGGAAAACGTGATGTGAAATGCACGAATGTTTGTATGCAAGCGATATGAGTAGAGATTAGATGAGGCTAAAGCTCCTTTCGTGCAATTTTAGAGAGAAGAATGACTTACTAAGATCAAGTTTGGCATTGGACAAGAGCTTGATGATTGATTTTTAGAGAGAAGAGGGCAGGTCTTTTCTTCTCATGTTTGGGTTCGAAGTTTGGCGTGAGATAGCCTTGAAATGCCTCTAGTGATTTTGGACGATTCAATTCTCCTCTCTTTCGTCGTTGTAAGAGAAGGTATTTGTAAGCTTCATCCGCGATTGGTGAGATTTGGACATGGGAAGCATTGAGTGCATGTCTGATGCCCAGTGGGTTCGTCGGCCTGTCCAACCTAAAATACATCTTGAGGCGTTGGTGATTGGACCCCATCCCAGTTGGGCCTCTCTCTTGGTTGGGTCTTGTTCTTTGTCATTATGTGGTAAAATTTAGCGAGGGAATCATCGCCCGGCGAGCATTGAGGTGGGTTTTAGTCTCGACTTACTCGCCTTTTGTTGGGTTATTTGATAATTAAAAAGGTAAATTCAAATAAAAGTTATGACAAGTAAATTATGACAGGCTAAACATGGCTATCGAGCCAAATATGACTTCATTCATAATTTCACTCTAGTCATTTTTGATATTCAACATTTTCTACACTACCAGTTTATAGCCACTTTGGGGAGAAGCATTGAGTGCATGTCGTAATCATTGATGCCCAGTGGGCTAGTCTAACTTAACTATAGATATTTATTTAAAATTTATATTTATATAAAAATATTTGATAATACAAAAAGGTTAAATTCAAATAAAAAGTTATGACAAGTAAATTATGACAGGCTAAACATGCCTAGCCATGCGAGCCAAATATCATAGTCGTAGTCATTCATAATCCATATCACTCTAGTCTTAACTTAACTATAGATATTTATTTAAATTTTTATATTTATATAAAAATATTTGATAGCCTCTTGGGTCCCATTGTCTAGTTGGGCCTCCCTACTGGTTGGGCCTTGTTCTAATCCATACCACTCTAGTCTTAATAACATTTTTATGGAAATTTTCATATTTATATAAAAATATTTCGATAAAGATTATGATTATTAAATTATGACAGACTAAACATGGCTAGCTCAAGCCAAATATCGGCGAGCATTCTAGTCTTAACTTAACTATAGATATTTATTTATCATTTGTATAAAAATATTTGGGATTGTTTATGATCTAAACTATGTTAGTCTCGACTTACTCACGTGCGTTTATTTAAAAATTTATATGTGTATAAAAATATTTGATAATATAAAAAGGTTAAATTCAAATAAAAAGTTATGACAAGTAAATTATGACAGGCTAAACATGGCTAGCCATGCGAGCCAAATGTCATAGTCGTAGTCATTCATAATCCATATCACGCTAGTCTTGACTTAACTATACATATTTATTTAAAAATTTATATTTATATAAAAATATTTGATAATTCAAAAAGGTTAAATTCAAATAAAAAGTTATGACTACTAAATTATGACAGCCTAATAATATAAAAATATTACAGTCGTAGTCATTTATAGTCCCTATCATGCTGGTTTTGACTTAACTATAGACACTTATTTAAAAATTTATATTTATATAAAAATGCCTAATAATATAAAATTATTAAAAGTCATAATATTGACACTAAAATACTATTTAAGTATATATTTAAATAAAAAATCTCTCCATATAAAATTATTAATTACATATAATATAACTAAAATAGTTTTTTAACATAAAAATATTTACAAAAAATTCATAATTCAAGTTGAATTAAATGAGCTTAATTTTTTGTCATAATTATCTATAATACTTATATACATTAACTAAACCCTAAAGAATTTTAAATTGGTTGGTGTGAACCAATTGAGTAGCTTGATTTTGATTAAATCAAGTACAAACGTACTCTTTAGTTATTTTTTTAAATAGTTTTAAAGATGTGGTGTCCCATTCATTTAATATTATAAAGATTCGCAAAATAAATATACAAATAAATGTACTTGATGAACCTTCTTCTTAAAGGTTTGATTTTGCTTGGAAGGTTAAGTATTTGCATGTTATATTTATAGTGATTAATATATTATTTGAAGCACCTATTAATAAAATGTAACATAAAAAATAAAAAAAATAATAGAAAAATAAACTGAACTAAGGAAGAGAAAATATAAAGATATCGATATCATTTTGCTTTCTGTTCGAATGGTATTGTCGGGTCGAGAAGATGTGTGGAATGCGGACCGTTCAAAATTTATACGCAATTGACATAAATATAACAAGAATATTCCATCCATGTAGAATTTTTCAAATATAGACAACAAAGATGACAATGACAAGAATTTTCAAAATTTTGGCTTTTTTAAAGGTTGATTTTTGTTTTAAATTCCCAAGTTTCAAAAATTACATTATTATTCTTTTTTTTTTTGTAATTTTATGTTTTAAAATTTTGGACAATTTAATAGTATTAATTATAGAAAAAATTGATTGGGTTTTTAAATAATAAAATAATATGTACTTCATGTCAAGAAATTTAAGTATTTTAACAAAATATAAATAATGATGGGTCCGAGAATTCATGGGCTAACCCAGAAGCCGACGTTTAGAAGAAAGAGCCCCAAAAACAGTAGCACAGCAGAACTCCGTGAAACTTAGAGCTCAGAGTCCGCTACAACAAGCTCAAACTGAATGGCCCAAGACAACCTAGCTGTATACAAGCTGCTAAGGACAACCGCAAGGTAGGCCCATAGACGCAGCACAGTCATCTCTAACTAAATCGACAAATCTTAATGACCATTGTTATTAAGTGTTCCCTCCCACACCTGCAGAAATACAATTTGCTGGCGGCAACGGCTAACCTATCCCTGCAATAATCCTAACGGTTCAGAGTATTGATGACAGGCCCACAATATTAGCCACCCACGATGATAGAGTCATGGAGCCTAAGGCTGATCGAACCATGCTCTTGCTTTCTATATGCATCCCTTCCTCCCCTAAAACATCTGGACTTTTTCTTTCAAAATCTTCTCGGAGTCCACTCTTCAGATCCTAACAACGATCCTCCTTCGAAGCCTAGAAGTCTCAGGAGTCAATTGATTGATTAATCTTGATCCCTCTTCTTGGTCCTCCTTAAAGCATTTGGCGATTTGATCTCCAATTAGGCTACCGATCCCAACTACAGAAGATCACTCTAATTGACTACTCTTCGGAGCATATTACTCTCCTAAGCCGCCCCTAATTGGGCGTACCTTATTTTTCTAAGCCGCTCCTGGTCAAGCGTACCAAAATCTCAAAACTACACCCTCAGCTGGGCGTGTCCTCACTCTCCAAATCGTCCTTCAGCTGAGCGCATTGCTTTCCTAATTTGCCCACAATCGGGGGGTACCTCATTTCTCTAAACCACTTCCGCCCAAGCACACAATAATCTCAAAGCTATCCCTTAGTTGGGCGTGTCTTTACTCTCCAAGCCACCCCTCAGTCAAACACATTACTTTTCTAAGTCACTCATAGTCAGGCACACCTCATTTCTCTAAACCACTCCCCATCAAGCACGCCATAGCCTCAAAATCGCCTATCAATTGGGTATATCTTCACTCTCCAAGCCACTCCTTAGCCAAGTGTATTACTCTCTTAGGCCAGCTCCCAATCGAGTGCACCTCATTCTCTAAACCATTCTTTAATTGAGCACATTTTTTAAAGTCGTTTCTCGTTGAACACATTTCTCTCTCTAAGTCGTTCTCCCATTGAGCGCATCTATCGGAACCTAATTCTCCGTCAAACACACAATTTCTTCAAACATGTATCTATACATTATCTTTTCATCTTTACATCTTTCTATTCATCTAAAAAAATTTTCTGATTTGAGTGTCGACAAATATATCAAGGAGTGAATCTCGCTATCTTTTGACCCCTCGTTCGTTAGTTGTGGTATGTGAAATCTAGGTTATTAGGGACAATAATCAGACCCATTTCAATTTAATCTACTAGGTGAGATCAAAACTGCATAATTCGTACAATAATAATGATTCAAAGACACATCAAATAAATATATGCTTTCAAGACCCTTCAATATGTGTATATCATATAATACCAAAATATATTAAATATATAGCATAGATTTGATACTAAGTAGAAATATTACTTGTTATTTTAGATTATTTTTAATACCAATACTTTTAAAACAATATAAAATGTAAATTTTATATTATTAAAATATAAAATTTTTATACCAATCAAAAAGAAACGTATATAATTAAGACTCTCAAACATCAGTCAAATTAAAAAAAAAACAATAATTTTGACAAAATGTGAAATGTAATTAAACCACACATTTATTATCATACTGTCATTTTCAATTTGAGTTGGTTGATCTGCATGATATTATATTATATTTATTTATTTATTTATTTATTATTGTTAGATTTTAAAAGACGATGGAACCTATTTTAGGTGGGCTTCCCATTTAATATAACTAATAGGTTAATTAAATATGGTTACATAATTAATACTTCTACTATTTAAATAATATTTAAAAAAGTTAATATAGTTTAAGATAATATTAACAAATTTTAATTATAAGCAAGGCTTATATAGTAGAGAAGTTTTATTAAAATATTTTTAAAATATTAGATTTTGTTATTTTTTAAAATAATTGAAATATATTTTCATAATATAAAGGGTTAAAAATAAAAAAATATTACTAAAAAATATTAATATTTACCCTCAATTATTTTTAAAATAATTTTATATTAGTGCTAATATTTTAATAAAACAAAATAATTGATGATAATAAGTTTCTCGATAGTATTATTATTTTAAAAAATAATTACATCTGTTATAAATCTAAATTTACAACCTGAAAGACAGAGAAAAACATAGATATTTTCCCGTCTTTTTTAAGCATAAATTTTAAATCATATTTAATTTATTTTTTAAAATTTAAATCTTTTTTATTATATATAACTATTATTTTTATATTTTTCTTATAATAAAAGCTCTTATTTTATTACTTTTTTATCTAAATGAAAATGGCGTGTATTGACAAATAACAACGATAAAGGGCCACAGCTGGATATAAGTGGGGCTCTATTTATTAAAAAGGTAATAATTATTATTTTTTAGATTTAAATTATTTATTTTTAAATTAAAATTTATAATTTATTTATTTTTAAAAAATTACAAAATTAATTATTAAATTGTAATTATTTATTCAAAAATCAATATATAAATTTACAAAATAATTTGTTTTTATCTCTTTAGAAGAAGCTCCTAATCATGCTGACCCAGCTGTCAGCTTTAACAATTAATTGACTTTAAATCGATGGAAACGAGAACGACACGTGTTCATGTCATAAATTTAGCCGTACAGTTTAATAAAATAAAAAATATATTTTTATTTTAACAAATAATTTAATAGAGATTATAAATTTTATAACATACAGAAAAAAATAATTTAATTTAATTATACATTTTAAAGAATTACAATTTTTAATCGGCCGAAAACATCGTCAATCGCGCCCGTCACCTCCACCGATAATTACTATTGCGGACCATAACTAAAATAAGTAAAATTATATAGATAAAAAATAAATAATATAATATTTTATTTTATTTTTAATAATTTAACTATTATAAATTTATTTTATTTTATTTTATTTTAATAGTCAAAATTTATGACAATATTTATAAAGATAATTTATAATACAAAATTATATAATCTACTATTGGGCCAGATAGGTAATGGTAGAGATAAATTAGTTTAAAATGTTTTTAAACAAATTTATAAGATAAATTTAAATATATTAATAATATTTAATTTTATATTAATAAATTATAAAATAATATATTAATTTGATAATTTTGTTAAAAAATTCTAATCCCATAAAATTTTAAAATTCAACAAGTCATTAATAACAATAAATAAATATCGATCGCTATTAATATTGTGCGGTAAATGTTGTGAAGGATCTGCTCTCGTGACAGCAAACTGTTATCCATTGCTATCAATATTTAATAATATCGTGATATATATTTAATAAATTAAAAATTAAAATATTATTTTTTAATATAATTTTTTAAAAATTTATTTTTTAATAATTTAATCTTTGATAAAAACATAGTAACATCTAAGTAACTAAAAAAGGTCATTATTTTTATTCAATTAGTGAAAGAAAATAGATAACCTACATGAAAAAAGGTATTTTTATGAACATGTTTTTTATTCAAATAAGTTAAATTAGTTTGATCGATTTTTATTTTTTTTAGAAAAATATTTAGAATTATCAGAAATAAAAACTATCATTTATCATATTTATTTAAATAGAATTGAATGGGTAAATAAATTTTAATAATATTAATTAGTTTATAATCTTGTTAATCATCTCTGTAAATTGTTCATGTTATTTGCACAATTATTTATTGATATAAATGCATTGACTAGTTAATAACATGAACTTATTTACCACAAACTCAAACTCTTTTATTTCATATAATTTTTCTATAGTAATCTTGTATTGTGTCTAATTTTATTACTTTTAAATATATATAATTACCCCCGTATATATAATCATAAGTCTTTACAAATTAAAAGGATCAGAAATATATCAGATCCGTACATAAATATATGTATTAAGGATATAATATTTTTCTTTATTAGTGGTATTGTATTATTTTAAAATTAAAAAAATTACCATCTTTTAATTTAAGTTATTTTGGCATATTAGAATATATATAATTTCAATCTTAAATTAGATAATTAATATCTTTTAATTTTAATAGTTTATATAATTATTATTGTTATAATTTTTTTTTAATTTGCATTGCCTTATTTTTCTATAAAAGAATAATCCTTTGTGTAATTTTATACACATATAAATACATAAAATCTTTCTTCATTTATCTCTTCATATTCTTACAATATGGCTAGATTTCTCCCTTGTGTGCAAAAGGTGTATAATATGTATTGAGAAATGTTTGAGGACATTATATAAATATTTTAGATATATTAAAAAATGTGACATTTTTTATTTATTTATTTTAATAAAAATATAAATAAACGAATATGATGATCTCTTGTCAAAATAAGTATAACATCCTGAATATTTTTGGATAGATTTCTTTTAAATAAATAAAATCTTAAATAACTTTTTTAGATAAATAAATTAATTATACATGTCCAATCCTTACGTTACTAACATGATCTTGATTTTGGTCCATTTAGATGGTCAATTCATGGCAAAGATTTTTGGGTCTTATAACCAATTACAATTATCTCTTAAATTTTAAAAAATTTTGATAAAAGCTTTAAATTTTGAAGAATTAAGCCACCTATAATGGTAGAACTTACGAAACCCAGACCTCCACATACATCCCACTCGCACTCCCATCATTCCTGTATATTTGTATTCTTGACCCATTTATATTAACACGTGTACATCTCTTTATTTATTGCAAAAGTTATCTAATTTGAGTATTGGAATATTTATAGTGGAACAACCTCTCGTAATTTTCTGACCTTTTATTTATAATTTGTGATGCGTAAATTTTAGGTTAATAGTGACGAAAACTAAATCTGACCCGTAATGAAAGATTAGAATACTATCTAAACCATACCACAATTAAAAATCAGGGATGCATCAATATCATACCACCCCTTTTTAGCATTTTAGCCATTCCATTTTTATGGGAAACCTTGAATTAATTGGTTGATAGTTAATCCAACATTTTAGTAGTCAAAACAAGTGGTTTCTCTGCCACCTTTGTAGGAGTTTTCAGCTGCTTGGTGTGATAACCACAAGCCTCATCTTTCTTTTCTTCTAGTCGCACCCCAATTGCCTCAAATTTAGGAGCTTCTTGTTTTAAGCTATTAGCTTCATTTTAAAAGAAAATAATTCAGATGTGATGGAGTACGTCCATAGTAGATTAACCCAAGAATGAGGAACAGTCCAAGTCTATAAAAGCGCATATGTTCTTGAACTTTCAACGCTAACCATTAATCAGACAAAAGGCTAAATAAACCGACAAAGCTCTATAACAAGACGAACAACTAGCTCACAAAAATGGTTAGCATTTGTTTTGATCAGAAGCGTTATAATAGATCGGTCTAAAAGCCAACCTCACGTGAGTCAAACCCAATTCGGCCCACAATTCTGTCTTCAATCAATAGCGATCTTCTCTCCTAATTTCGTGCTCTTTCAGAAAGCAATCTTTATTATAACGATCACCAACAGTTCAACGCACGCCCCATGAGAAAAGTGTCAAATTTACTTTATGTTTATAATAAACCCTAATGGTTATAAAACACATAAGAAAAGCAATCAACCCATGAAACCATTACCACCATTAAAGCTCCACATTAGGAAAGAAAATAGTACAAATGGAGTACGAGAATCAAGCATTCTGCTCAAGAAAAGTAGCTCGGCACATCGACTATAAAAGCCCATGGAATTCTTATTCCATAAGAGACTCTCAGTTAGCTTTCAATCGCGCTTTCAATCTCAGACAAAAATACTCTTAATACTAGCATATAATCACCTTCATCATCAAACTCTCTCTCTCTTTATTGGAAAGCTCTCACACTTTCAGTGATCAATTGACTCTTTGTTACTTTATTCCCAGTGAATATGGTGCTAAGAATCTGTGCTCCTCACAAGCCCGCAAAAGCCTCTCCCTACGAGAGCAGTTCACCGTCCAAAATATTTTTTAGTATTCTCATTATATTCATTTCTTTTACTTTTTTGATTTGAAAGTTATTTATTAATTTGAGCGTCAAAATATTTTCGGTCGGATAATCTTCCACCGTTACCTGACTTCTTATTTGTTGTAATAATGTGTAGGATCCAAACTCAATAAATAGGGTCGAATTCAAACTATCAAATTCATTTAAAACTATTCAAAACTTGAATTCATGACATATCAAGATGATTTGCACAATTTTTGACAGCTAAAGGTAAGTTATGTGGTTGCTTGTAATGAGGGGTAGCACCTACTTCTCTCCCATATTTTCGAAAAGTTACCGGAGGGAAATAACAAATCTCCACCATCACCACCCTCCACTTACTAAATGTTAGTAGCCTCTCTTTTCTTTTTCCACCTTTGCATTTTTCGCCCCAAAAGAGAGAAGCGGTGGCAGGCCGAGGAGGTAATCCAGTAGATGATAGAAGAGCAGGAAAAAGACATTCAAAATTAGGGTAAGTAAATTTGTAATCTTCTATGTTTTAGTACTAATTTTCTATAAAGTAATTTTGATTTTTCCTACTGATATCCATGACTTATGTATGTCATGGTCATAGAAGAGTGTTTTTGGTGATCAATTATGATTTTAAAAAAATAATAAGAATATTGGTTAATAGATTGTATTCTAAATATTGAAATTCAATATTTTGTTTGGGTCTAATAACATAATTATGAAAACCGTTAGATTTATGACTTAAATTCTATCATTATAAAGTAATTGAGGGGCATTTCGATATTAAATTTATTTAAATTCACAACTAAAATAATAAATTGGTGCACTTAGATTAGTCCGATATAAATTAGGTATGGGGATGAAATTGGGCCTATGCATGAGCACAGATCAAATGTGCCTTAGGTAAATAGGTTCTTGTACAAATGCACACGAGTGCAAATTAGGCATGTCTTAGGTGCATAGGTTCTGGTTGAAATATGTACTAACACAGATCAATTATACCTCAAGCGTATGGGTTCTGGTTGAAATGCACATGAGCATCTATCAAATATGTCACAAGTGTATAGATTTTAGCTCAAATGTATATGAGCATTTATTGTGCGTGCATTAAATGTCTGTATTCTAGCCACAATATGCACAAGCGTTTAAAAAGCATGTATTGGGTATAAGTATTTTGGTTATAACACACATAAACCCCACTCAAACATAGATTGGATATAAGTATTTTATTGACAATCATTTTATTAATTATTCAAGGACCATTATTTACTTTTTATATATTACATATTATTGGAGTTTGCTTTTGACAGATGAGGTTCCCTAAATAACTTAATATTTATACTATTATTGATATTAATTAAAATTATTTATTAAATATTAGACTTATTTTTACTATTTTTTTCAGGGTAAAAGGATTAGATGATGATGACTCTAAAAATGGATAGAGTTGAAGTCAATATAAATTTTTAGAGCATAACTAGATATGATGTTATTTTTGTTCTATGCTCTAAATATACCCTTAGATGTCTTATTTTTATGTTATTGGATTTTCGGGGCTATGCTTTTTTCCTTACTTTTGGTGTATAAAGATTTTTGAATCATAATATTTATACTTTATTGTTTATGGTTATATTATGATAATACTTTAATACTTATGGCTTTTCACCTGGACAGATTCGGGCGGCCCTTATAAACCGGATCTAGATCGCCACAATGAGCATCTGAATGATAGCTAGAGAGTGCCCTCGTAACAAGGCAAGTTTGTGCAGTTTTATTCACAATTTTGTCAATTTTATTAACTTTAAAATTTTGTTGTTTATGCAAAATTCTAATTTCCTGCAAAGTTAAACTTTAGCCCAAGAAAATTCAAAAATAAAAAAAAACAAAATAAAATTTCGGAATAGATTTTGCAAATTATACAATTCCATACAATAGCCTATAAATAAACCTTTAAGTGTTGTTTAAATCACACACAATTTATCATTTCTATTTTATTTAATCTTTATTTGCTCGGAAACATAGAATATTATGTTTATTGAATTAAAAGAATAATACAGTTGATATTTAATTTTTATGAATTTATATTTGATATGAATTTGAATATTATTGTAATTTTTATTATTATTATGTTTATAAACTAAAAAATAGTTCCAAAACATAAAGAAAAACCAATTTAAGTTTTGAATTTGATGAATTTTGTTTTATTATTAGGGCTCATAAAAATTATCTAAAAACACAAAAGTAAAATAAAATTTAAAAACCATTTACCTAGACATGATAATATGAAATCAAATTGAGATTGAATCATATTTATCATTTACTCAAATTCCCCCATGAATGAAAAATTCTCTGAATTATAATAAATGGGACATTTATTGAATAAAATTTCTTCATTTTTGAGTTGTCTGAATAATATGATATTTATTTATTAATTATCACATTAGCCAATAATATCCCAAAGGCTGTCCCCCATGCATTTCCCTTTATTTATTTACTTATTTTCAATCAAAAGCTGGTTCAACTTTGCATGCAGTCAACAGTTTTGGATCCAAATTAAACGCAAACAATCTCTCTCTCTCTCTCTCTCTCTCTCTCTCTCATGATAAATTGTATAAACAGAAACAGGAAGAGAGACAGAGAAAAGGAGAGTGAGGAGCTAAGCAACAATGGAGAGTTTCACAGAGATAGCTTCATTTTTATTCAGCTTATGTCTTGCAATTACGTTCATCCATGCATCATCCATTCACAATCAGAGGAAGGTACACGTACGTGCATTATGCATGCATGGAATATCAGACCAGTAGTCTATATTGTATGGAAATTCTTTATGATCACTAAGGGCAAATAATTTCGTTTAGAAAATAAGTGTTGTTGTAACAATAAAACATTAATCTATTATTATATAAAGGTTATAGGTTTAAATTCTAATAATTGCATCTGTACATTTCTAAGATAAGACTCGTCCATAATAAAATATTCACATATAAATGAGCAATCATTCATTATTATTATTATTATTATTATTTGTTGAATTTGTAATCCAATATTATGATGGCATGTTGCTCTTTAATTTTCTATAATATTATTGTTTACTCTTAAATTATAAAAAAGAAAACTCTCTCCACTATAGATGTATGACTTAGATCTCACGATAAAATTCTATCATATTTATGTTCCGTTAAATTTGTAGTTTTATATTAGAAGATCGGGGGTTAATTATTTTTATATTAATTAGGTATGACTCAATTTTTTGTAATAAAAAACTAATAATTTATGATTTTTATATACATATATTTTGATGCATTATTTTATTAACCTATCTATTAATATAAACAAGTTATTATATATAAATAAATGAATTGTCATATCATATTCGAAGAATGTCCTCCATACATTTCTATTAATTAAAACTCTCTTACTACTTGGTAAAAAGTTAAAAAAGGCTGGCAAGTTACATTAATTATTTGTTGCATGTGATAGCCATATATTGTATACATGGGTGGTTTGCCGCCGGAGGTGGCCGGAGTAACGACGACGGAACAGCATCACAGCTTGCTTGCAGAAGCTATTGGAGAGTAATCACCTCCTCTTCCTTATTTCATATGTTTTTCTTGCACATACTACATTTGAATCAAAGCATTTCATAAAGAATGCAACATATAATAGTTTTTATATATTAGTTTTTTTAAGGAAAAAATATTATTGCCTTTAAAAAAAAAAAAAAGAAGCTAATCTAGTTGTTTGTATTTTATTATTTTCCCCATCTCTTACATTTTCTCACATTTTTCACAGTGAGGAACTGGCAAGAAAAGCCATGATTCACAGCTATCGAAGAAGCCTCAGTGCATTTGCAGCAAATATATCGCCACAGGAAGCAAAGAGATTATCAGGTAAATGGGGAAGATATTAACCAAAGAAAAAGCATATTTCTTTCTTTTTACATATGAATTAAACTGTTTTTATATGATCCAATTCCATTTATATCAATTTTGCAGAGAAAAGTAGCGTTATATCTGTATTTCCAAATACTATCAGAAAGCTTCTCACCACGAGATCATGGGATTTTCTTGGGATGCCTCTAGACAAGACTAAAAGGAATCGAGTGGGAGAGAGCAACATGATCGTCGCTACGTTAGACACAGGTTTTAATATAATGATAAATTTACTCTATTATAATATAAATTTAAATTATAAAATTAGTCTATTTATAATATATAGGAAAATTAGGGGCAAATATATGGCTTATTAATAGGAATTATAGGCGAGATTGAGTGGGAGATAAGCATTTCCATCTCCTAATCTTAAGTGTCAATATAAAAATACAGTATTGTAATTTAAAATTTTAAATTAAAAATGAGTAAAAATTAATTTTTTTAAATAAATAATTATAATTGTCCATTTAAAAATAAACTATTAAATTTAGAGATGGAGGCCCTCTTAAGAAAAGAAAAATAAAACATTAGATATAAATATATTAATAATTAAATTATAATTATTGATTGACCCTATTAAACTTTTTTTTAAGCTAATATGCTTTTTATTTCAATGAGATTATTTTATTTTTATATTTTTTATAAAAAAATAATAACATAATTAATTTCAAATTTACTGCTAAAAAAGTAGAGAAATTAATTTTTTATTTTTATTATATTTTTATTCTTTATTTTTAAAGGACATTAGCTATCTCAAGGTATCCTTGGATTCTAGGATAATTAATACTACCTTTTTATATTCCAATGTCTAAATACACACCATTGGCTACAATTATACAAATTTTTTATCAATATACATCAAATTACTTATAAAAATATATATGAAAGGGTTAAAATTTTAAATATTTTAATGGCAAGCTCATGGTTGAGATATTATGATATTAATTTCGTTACCTTCTTCAAATGTAATGTCCCCAAAAAAAAAAAAAAAAAAATCTAATGTTATCTTTGATTATTAAAAGATCAAAGTGTAATACATAAAAAAGGTTTAATTTAAGTTCCTAAACTAGTTATATTTGAACTAGGGCATTTTGAATTTGTATTTTTAGTTATATATTCGATCAAATTTTGTCTCATTTTTTTTGTGAATAATGAATCTAAAAATTTACGCTGAAAATAGATATTTACCATATTTGCTTAAATTCTAAAGTTGGTCTTACAGGAATTTATATCGAAGCGCCAAGCTTCAATGACGAAGGGTACGGCCCTCCGCCAGCCAAATGGAAAGGCAAATGCGACAATGGCGCCAACTTCACTGGATGCAACAAGTACACACTCTCTCTCTCTCTCTCTCTCTCACTAAAGATTAAGATCGTAAAGATAAACATTCATAAGTTATGATTTGTCTAATCTTAATTGTTGGGTGTGATCGAATAGTTGATTTTTAAGCTTTGAAGTGCTAATTAATGGCGGAATTTTCGACGTGAACAGCAAAGTCATCGGAGCTAGATTCTACAACTTGAACCCGGGAGAAGACACTGTGTTCCCATCTCCAGTCGATACGGAAGGACACGGCACGCACACCGCTTCCATCGCAGCTGGAGGAGCCGTCCATGGCGCAAGCCTGTACGGGTTAGCGCGGGGCACAGCCCGTGGAGGGGTTCCGTCGGCGCGAATCGCCACCTACAAGGTGTGCGGCGACCTCGGGTGCCCGGACATGAATCTCTTGGCGGCTTTTGACGATGCGATCGCCGACGGCGTGGACGTTATATCGGTGTCGATCAGTGGATCCGCCGGGAACTTCTTCGACGACGTCATCGCAATCGGATCCTTCCATGCCATGCAAAAGGGGATCCTGACGTCGTGCGCCGCCGGAAATGAGGGGCCGTACGAGGGGACCGTTCAGAATGTTGCCCCGTGGATTTTGACGGTGGCTGCCACCAACATGGATCGGCAGTTCAGGACTCCAGTTAAGCTCGGCAACGGCATGAAATTCTCCGTAAGTCCCTCTCCCTCCCTACCCCTACTTCCTGCATACAGGAGATCCATCTCTCTAAGAGATAATTTTTTTAATTTAAATCATTTATTAAAAAAATAGTGCCATTTTTTTTAATTTTAACCATTTATTTGAAAAGAGATTGAGTACTTTTTTTAAATTTTAAATAATTTATTTTTAAATAAATAATTATAATTTAATTATTTTAAAAAATTAAAAATTAATTAAAATTAATTTTTAAATTATAATTATTTATTTAAAAATATATAATTCTAATCAAAAAAAAAAAGCTCATAGAGCCTCCCCTGTTTCCTTCTCGTCCCTCTCTTTTTATGTCTCCCCAAGTCATGTTATTTTAACCAAAAATAATAATATTTATATTATATATATATATATATATATTTAATAACATTCTTTTTTATGGATAAGTAAAAAAGTAAATCCTTTTAATTTAATTTAATTTTTTAAAAAATATTTTATTTCATATATTAAAAAGAATTAAGAAAATTTATTTAAAAATTATATAAATAAAAAACTTAAAAAGTAATAATTAAATTATTATCATTTTCTGACCACATTGACGAAAATATTCAGAAAAGGAGGAATTACCATTCCACGTACTTATGCCAGACTCACACACGTTGACATTGAATACCACGTAATTACTCCACATTTTGTAGAATAAAATTATTAGTATTCTAAATTTATTTTTAATTGAACAATAATTTTATTATTTGATTGATATATATATTAAAAAATTATTATTATTATGTAACAATTGCCATTTTTATAAATAAAAAATAAAATTTCATATCCTACATGAAATGTTTAATCCCCTCTTTTTAGAAATAATAATTTTAAACCAAATAATTATTTTATCACAATAAAATTCACAACATATCATGTAGTGGCGACGGCAATAGAAGGACGACGGCAGCAAGGGAAGACGGGACACCAGTTTGGTGGAGGAGGAAAAGAAGGGATCCGGGAGGCGTCCTTCTCCTAATCTGAACCATCGGATATAAAATTCGACGGTCCACACGTTTTGAATGGATAATATAACTTGGACTGTTCGATTTTAAATTTAATCATCCAAAATACGTAACTGTCAAATTTTACATCCGACGGTCCAAATTAAGAGAAGGATGGTCCTTCTCCATAAGGAAGAAGGACGCCCCCTCAATTCGAAAAAAAAGTAGCAAGACGGTGACTGAAGCAGGGTGGTGGTGATGGCGGAGTTATGGTGGTAGGGACAGAGAGATAGTGGTGGTTCGATGGTGGCAGTGAGGGGTAGGGGGGAAGGAGCATTGTGGCAGCGGAGGAGGTGGCAGTGGCGCATTGAAATATAATTATTGTAAAAGGGGTAAAAGTAATATTTTATATTTATTAATTATTTATTTATTATTATTTTAATATATAAGATATTAAAAAATAAATTTAAAATCAAATTTTTTTATTTAAAGTGATTAATAAATACTAAAATTTATTCTTTTATGAATAAATATTTTATTTTATTTTATATTATTCTCTGAACAAATTCAAATTGGTCTGCCACGTGTTTGTGTTATGTTTAGCTTATAATTTAGCAAGCTGATTATTTTATTTTTAGCTTATAATTTAGGGTTCAATAAAGATAAATAATTTTATTTTTTATTTATTTTAAAATAAATTATTATAATTTAATTATTTTTAAAAAAATAAAAATTATTTAAAAGTAGTTATTTTAAAATAATTAAATAATAATTATCTATTTAAAAATAGATAAATAATATTTAAAAAAATAAAGATACCTGTATTTAAGGGGCCTTATCTTTTGTAAAGATATATAATTTTATTCTTTATATTTTAATTATTTTTTTAAATAAATAGTTACAATTTAATATTTTTTTAAATAAATAGTTACAATTTAATATTTTTTTAAATAAATAATTATAATTTAATTTTTTTAAAAAAATAAATAAATAATTAAAATTAATTATTTTAAAATAATTAAATAATAATTAAATATTTAAAAATAAAATAATAATATTTAAAAAATAAAAATGTCTATCTTTTAAAAGATAAAATCCTCACAATCCGATTCAACATAAGTCGTAATAGTAGCAAATCTAATTATATGGATATTAAGTTTTATTAATTTAATATTCTTAATTAAGACGTGATTTACAATTTACAAATTGAATAAATCTGCATGAAATTAAAAAACTTTAAATTAATGTAATATTATACTACACAATAAGAAATTTAAAATCGTAAACATATAAAAAAAAACTTCAAAAATAAATAATTATATTATAACAAAATAGAATTTCATAATTTTATATTTAATGACCAGGGACGAACTATGAAAAATTATAAAAGTTTATGATAAATCTTGTATATCTTATAAATAAAAAAATTACTTTTTAAAATAATTTCTTACCTACTAAATTATATTATATAGGTTTTTACCTTTTAGAATTTCCTACCCAAAGTTTCACGTTTTTTTTTTTTTTACATTATAATTTGTATGTGTTTTCTCATTAATTAATATTAAACCAAACACATCATTAACATTTTTCTATTTTGATCCGGGGTGAGGAGGCCGGAGGCCTTCATCTTTTAAAGAGATAGAGATAATTAATTTTTAAATTTGGTCATCTATTTTTAAATAGATAGTTATAATTTAATAATTTATTTTTTAATTTTTTTAAAAATTAATAAAATTATAATTATCTATTTAAAAATAAATAATTTTTAAATTTAGAGATCTATTTTTAAATCTGATTATAATTTAATAGCTTATTTCTTGATTTTTTTTAATCCTTATAATTATCTCTCACAAATAAATAATAAAGTTTGAAATTATTAAAAATTCATGTTACAAGATTTTTTGACTAAAATTTTAAATAGACCAATTATATAAAATAAATTTGGGTCATATTTGATAAGTTATATCAGTATTATTTTTTTTATTTTTAATCTTATAGATATTTTTATTTTTAAATATACTTAATTTTATATCTAGCTTATATGATTAAATAAGAGATTTTTGTGTATGCCAAAAGCATAAGAGACCCATTCACTGTGAGTAATAATGCCTGTCAGGGACTGTCCATCAATACATACCCTCCGGAGAAGGCCATGTATCCTTTAATAAGCGGAGCCCTTGCAGCCAATTCCTCAAGCGACCCCTATCTCAATGCGAGGTACGAAAAATGATTAAAAAGCTTTACTAAAATATAAATAAATGTATCATAGCTTAGTTTATAAATGCCAGTACTTGTGATCCTGGGAGCCTGAGCATAAGAAAGGTTAAGGGGAAGATAGTATTATGCTCGGATTCGAGCGGTGCCGGTTATACTATCATCACAAGCGGCGGCCATGGCGCCATCATTGCCGTCGATGAGGAGGAAGACATAGCCTTTACCACCCTTCTTCCCAGTACTAATATCAACACCAGGATCGGCAGGCAGATCGCACATTATATTAATACCGCAAAGTAAGTTATTTTAAAACTTCATTCTCAATCTTCTAGTTTTTTAGCATAATGAAATTATTATTGTGATATAATCTGATAATTATATATTTGATAAATAAAAATAGCTATTGCATAATATATAATAAGACTGCATACTATATACTGAAATAAAGCCGATTATTTTTTGATTCTTACAGATATATAGCAAGAGATTTATATGCTAATGTATAATTTTTTATATATCTTAACAATAAAAATAGACTGAAACTCATAGGCTTATTATATAAGGTCAAAAGAAAATGAACGTGATCCCTAATTTTATGACCGCCAACATAGAAACATTGTTGGTTTTCCCGATCAATGGTCCATATTTGTTTTTTTAAAGAAATATGAGATCAATTCTTTTACTAATTTTTTTAATAAAAATTAAAATATTAAGTTCACCATATTAGTCAAAAAAAGAAAACTATAATAATATTATTTAAAAAATTGAAAAATTAATGTGGGCTTTTAAATTAGAAATCATAAGAAATCCACTGATTTCCCCTGCATCAGAGGGGCTACCACATAACTCTAGCTCTCAGATATCTTGCTTTACATATGGGCAAAATAGGCCCCTATTCCATGCATCCAAATAGTCAGATTTTATTCTCGATCAAATTTAAGAGTTTAAATTCATTCACATTATAAAAAAAATAATAATAAATTATAATAAAGTTGGATGATAGGATTCGACCGAGCATGGATTATAACCATCAAAACGGGAAAAGCCGGGACCTATTTCGCCTGTATGCGAAGCAGGCTTCCCGTTCCCCGTAACTCAGTGCTGGAACAACCTAATCCACCCATACGGTGTCGAGCAAAAAATGAAACAGATGAGAATTCTGCTGCTTTTGGTATAGATGTCTTCAATGAGACCTGCACTACAGGTTATCAGCTCAGTAATGTGTTGTCTTTACTCTTATAACATTGCAGAAAGGCAACAGCTGTTATATACAAATCTATAACCATGAAGGCAAATGCTCCCCGTATCGCTTCGTTTTCCTCGAGAGGCCCCCAATTTGTCACTCGAGACATCCTCAAGGTACCCAAAAAACAAGTAAGATTCGGGTTTCAAATTGACCCGTCGGATCATAAAACACTGACCTGTAAGTTTGAATTAAACAGCCCGATATAGCTGCACCGGGGCTCGACATACTTGCTGGTTACTCGAAGCTAGCATCGATAACGAACGAAGCAGTGGACCAGCGACACATGACTTTCAACATAATCTCCGGGACTTCAATGGCTACTCCTCATGCGTCGGGAGCTGCGGCCTATGTCAAGTCATTCCATCCCGATTGGTCGCAAGCCGCCATCAAGTCTGCTCTCATGACTACCGGTAAGCTAACGAGTACTGAAAGTTCTTTTAGGATAGTATAGCGGTGTTCAACACGTGTCATAATATTTTATTTTTTTTTTATTTTAAGACGTTGCAGCACATTTTAAAAATATCAAATTATTTTATACTTTAAAAAAGGATTATTTATATAAATAATACAAATTAGAGTCGATTGAAAATTTAAAATAATAAAAAAACATAAATCTTATTATCTTATTTGCTTTTTATTATGCGAGGTATATTATATCATAATTGTATTATATTGACTCATTTATATACCATTTCTTCCCATAAATTTGTTTCTTTGATAAAACACGAAATATGAATTCCAATTCATATAAACTAATATTGTTAATCATTTCTATTATTATATCTATAAATAAATTATAAATTTTTCATATTTTCAAAATATCATTTCTCTTCTTTTTTAAAAAAAATAATATGTTGATGTTATGTTAGAATCAATGCTTCTAAGTCAGTAATTCCTTCCCTGACTGATAATAGCTCAAATCAAGCCAATTTTGATCACGCCCAGCAGCAATATCTAACTCAAACCGAACTGATTCAATTTCTCAGCTTCGACGATTTTTACTTGTTTTGTAGCAAAACCGATGATTGCCAATGGCTCCCACGCACCACTCGACTCGGGATCGGGCCTACTGAACCCAACGGCAGCAGTCCACCCCGGCCTAGTTTATGATATGTCGTTGGGCTCCTACGTTAGTTACCTATGCAAGGAAGGATACAATGGCACAACCATTGGTCTCTTGGCCGCTGGCAAGCCGCATCTCAAGTGCTCCGACTTCCCTCAGGCTCGAGGATCGGATGGCCTCAACTACCCTTCCATGCACCTGCAACTCCTCGCTGACGACACCGACTTCTCTACTGTGTTTCACCGGACGGTGACCAACGTCGGGTATGGGAATTCCACGTACAAGGCCACCGTTCACGCACCAAAAGGAGTCACGGTTAAAGCTATTCCGAACCGGCTCGTATTTGGAGAGCAGCATCAGAAGAGAAGCTTCGCGGTTGTGGTGAAGGGAAAGCTCGAGAGGGGCGTGCACGGCTCGGTTTCGGCGGTGCTCGAGTGGGATGACTCGAAGCATATTGTGAGGAGCCCTATTCTCATTTACAAGCCAGCAATTTAGTCTATGACATGTAAAGATATTAAACTATTATATAGACTTAGATTATTAGTTAGGATCAGCTTGATCTTAAAGAGATCTTATTACTCAAGAAAGATCTCTAGGATTAGATTTTTGAGATTTTGTCTGATCTTTTTCCTGTCTATGATAATGCACTCTAAACTTTATGGTAATTATGGGTATTATTGTTTATTTTTTTTAATAAAATTTGTTTTTTCATCCAACCAAATTCCACCCATTCACCTGTTTTTTAAAAAATTTGAAGTTAAATTTATCAAATTAAACTTATAGTTTCTGCTCCATAGATAAATAATGTTGATTATGACAGAGGCGAATCCGCTGCCCAATATATTTTTCAGTTAACCTTAGTGGAACAAAAATCGGTTGCAAGAACCTCCAAAATAAAATACCTGCAACACACTTGAGACAAAATAAAAAAAAATAATCTGTAGAGTTAGGAAACACGCCTACCCTCTTATCTTTCTATTTTTCTTCTCTCATTCCTCTCACTAGTGGTGCACTCTACTCACTGATTTTATAAGTGCAGTGGCAAATAGCGAACGGCAAGAGCTCCCTTCCACACTTTGCTTCGTTCTACACTCCGTTCCACTGCCGCTATCCTGCCGCTTCCTCTACTCTACCCTAAAGTGCCTGGTACACTTTTATAAAAACCCCGACCCTAAATCTTATTTGCTCACATGATCTGATCTTGTAGACAAATTTTATCTTTTCCTACAATTTCACCAATTCCAGCGCTTCTCCAAATGGCGCATGCCCAGCAGGCCAACCTACTCTGCACAAACGGCGTATACTCTACAAATAAGTTACCTTTTTTGTAAAGCTTACTAACTCTGGAAAGCCAACTGCTAAATAAAGTCAGCTACCTGTTCGGCCAAATTATTTTTCTGAAAGGTCAACTATGCACCACTCCAACCCTTGGCATCACTCCAGAAACCCACTCCGAATTTCCACTATGGAATTCCATTCCAAAAAATCCATATTGGCATTCCATATCAACAATTCCATACCGGCAAATTCCATACTAGCATCTATTCCAAAATTTCCATACTAGAAATTCTATACTAGCAAATGCCACTCGGCATTTTTCACTCGAGATTTGCATATTCCGACAAATGGTCTTCTTGAGATTTGCCTGCACTAGCAAATGGCCATTCTGGTCATTGCTGCAGCCAGTTTACAACATTCCAAATATCGTACAAACCCATGCAATCATTTGATTACGTGTCCATTTGTTGAGTCACCCATAAGGGAGTGAACAAACCCAATAAACTTTCACTCACGACTTTGTGGGGGAAACATTCGCCTTTACCCTGTGACCGTCATGCTTGCCTTTCGGCATCTTTTCCTTAATTAGGATTTCAGTGTCAGCCTCCGCAAGCCTGAATGATTCCTTCTTCCACTTCATTGAACCTGGAGTAATCCCACTCCTCTTCAGCTCTGTCTTCCCAGTCGAATCATTCTTCCTTACACTCCACCTTGACCACCTCCTCATGTCACCTTCCTCTAGCATGTCTTCCTTCCTCTAGAGTGTTTTTATTGTTCCTTCCCGTATCAAAATAGTTCTCACCATTTTCTACCAAATAATGAAATTATTTTGCCCATTAAATTACTCCATGCTAAACGGCAAACTCATTGACGATGACACCATCAAGCCAAAGGTTTATAACCTCTCTCTGATACCACTTATTAGAGTTGAGGGGATGCTAGTCGGTCAAAACCGAGGGAACAGAAAATGGTATGCACGCAGTGAAAATTTTGAACCCTCCATCGGTCATCATCCACTAATTTAGTAGGCATAAAGAATAAATAATACACAATATTTTTGACGTGAAAACCTTTATCAACCAAAAAAAATTACGGGATAAACTTTAAATAAGTTTTCTCTACGTAAAATCGGTTACAAAAATCCCAAAGATAGAATACCCGCAACACACCCTAGATAGAATAAGAAAAAATAATCTCTAGAGTTAATAAACTCTCCTATCCACTTATCTCTCTGTTTTTATTCTCTCATTCCTTTAACTGGTGGTGCACTCTACTATCTGATTTTACAATTATGGCGGCAAGTAGCGAATAGTAAGAACTCCGTTCTTCACTTTGCTATGTTCCAATCTCTGTTTCACTATCGCTCCCTCTACTCTGCCCTGAAGTGCCTGGTGCGCTTTTATAAAAATTTCGTCTCCAAATCTCATCCGCTTACCTGACCTAATCTTGCAGACTAACTTTATCTTTTCCTACTGCACAAATGGTACATACTCTATAGGTCAATTACCTACTTTGTAAATCTTACCAACCCTTAAAAGTCAAACATTCTATAAAATCAGCTATCTGCTCGGCCAGATCATTTATCTGGAAGGTCTATTGTGCTCCACTCCGGCCCTTGGCATCACTCCAACAAAATTACTCTGGAAATACACTCCAAATTTTCACTCAAGAATTTCATTTCGGAAAAACCACTCTGAAATTCCATTTGAAAAATTCTATACCGGAATTTCATAATTCCATACCGACAATTCCATACCAGCATTCCATGCCGGCAAATTCCATGCTGGCCTCTATTCCAAAATTTTTATACTGAAAATTCCATATCGGTATTCCATATCGACAAATGCCACTTTTAGATTTTCCTATTTTGGCAAATGGTCTTCTCTGATATTTATTTACACCGACAAATGGTCATTTTGGTCATTATTGTAGCCAATTTACAGCACTCCGAATATCGCACAAATCCTGTGTGATCCTCCGATGATGTATCCATTTGTTAAGATATCCATAAGAGAGTAGTTAAACCCAACAAATCACCTGGCTCAGACAAATCATTTCATTGGCCATGGACAAAACTGTACATGGTCTTCGTGCATTCCTTTCAACGTAAAAGATCCAAACCAATGGTACTTTATGAACTAGCATAGTAATGATATGCTTCCTTAATCATCACATGAAAATTAAAATGCCTACGCCATATTCTATCTTGGCTTGTGGATATGTGATGTCTTGCAAAATGGACCTGGTGCAACTGACTCAGCATCCTCCTCAGCCTTTTCAAGCTTTAAGACATCGTTTTCGCATTCCTTCTTGCACTCTTGAGATGTTGCAGCTTGATCCCATTAAAATACAAACATATTTCAAGTCCTCAGCAAAAATGGTGAAATCATTGCAAAGCGTAACTATTCTAAGTATTATCATATGGCTTGTTCTCCACCAATACTTAATAATTTGTGTTTGGCCAAATTCATTTTGTGAGATAGCAAAAATGACATTGTTATGAGAATTGAGGTTGCTCTTCCAGTTTAGTTACATAGTACATAGAGCAGCTGAAGACACTGCAGGTATAAAAACAACAGTGAGGCCTCAGACTAAATTTTTTGATCTTTCCCTCAAAAATGTGATATAAGCTTGTAAAGTACATTTCTTTGTGTTTTAGTAGACTTCAAGATGAGAACATCACATTTACAATCGAATGTAAACTTATAACAAAGGCGAAGGCAGAAATGGAAGATAGGATCAAATTTGTCGCTAAACACGACTTCTAACGAAACTTTTCTCATAAAGTTTTCTTAAAATTTAGAGATATCAATTATCAGCAATCAAACATGACATTTATATAATACTAATAGAAACAGATTAACAATAAAATAACTATAAAAGAAGAAACTATAAAAGTAACTATTCAGGATCAACCTCGAATCAACTGGTGGCGCTGACCTGCTCTTCACTCGTTTACTCGATTTCTTGTTTTACCACTACGACAACTGTCAGCTGACTCTTTGCTGTCAGTAATCCCATTGCCAAATTTGCCAGAACCTCCGACACCCCCAACTCGCCATCACCATGCAAACTTCTCCGTCTTCC
The DNA here is from genome assembly GCA_033239525.1 of Nepenthes gracilis. NCBI lineage: Eukaryota > Viridiplantae > Streptophyta > Magnoliopsida > Caryophyllales > Nepenthaceae > Nepenthes > Nepenthes gracilis. The sequence goes on along the minus strand of BSYO01000037.1, from coordinate 11,861,180 downwards.
GCCACCTTGTTGGGAGTAATTGCTGCCGGCTTAGATAAATCGATAATAAAAGATGAATGACGACAACGATGAAATATAGTACACAAGAAAATAATCACAAATAAAATAAGACACAAGATTTTACGTGGAACAAAAGAAAAAAACTACGGGATTATGAGCACACAAATCTTTATTATATAAAATTTGGTTACACAAATCCCAATATAAAAACCTAACGTCTTATAACAATAGTTCTAAACAGCAGTAGAAAACTCCAGAGTAAGAATAAGAAAACATTCTTCTCTCTTTTCTCTTTCTTTTCTTCACTTTCTCTTACTAACGGTGCTCACCGGTCTATCTAGTTTTACACAAAGTGATAGGCGAAAGTCACTCCTCTCACTCAGACGCACTCCCTCTATTATAAACCCTAAAGGGAGTTTTCGCACACTTTTCATAAACCCTAAAGTGACTCAACAGCAAGCCATCCTTCAAACTGTCTGATCTCCCTTTGTATTTCAACACTTTGGTCACCTCTTGGATTAGACAGTCCGATTGGTCGCCTTCGTCTTACCAGTCTAGCCATTCGGATTTCGGACACGATACTAACTGGTTGTCCTTCATCATTGGTTCCATGATGAATGCCCTTTGGTCCGGTAGTCTACTTGGACGCTTTTCGGCCCAATACTTGGTTGCCCATTAGCCACTTTACCACACACGCAAAGTGCGTGTGAACACCATAATACTCCATCTCATTATTGTACTCATGTCAGTATTTAGCTACACCTCCACTTCTATCGATATGGCCCACACGGGAGTAACCCATATCTCAACAAACTTTTCCTCACGACCGTGTGGGGGTGATATTTGTTAATCCAACAATACTACAACAAACTTCAAGTTTCCCCCTTGGTAACACCTTGGCCATCATATCCAACCTATTTTTTCTCAATTCGATCTTGTTGAGTGTCAATATCATTGAGTCAATGACATCTCGCACCCAAATAATATCGAACATCAATATACTTCGATTTGGAGTGGAATGAGGAGTTTCTATAGAGTGAGCTACACTTTGATTATCACAAAGTAGCACGTACATCTCCTACTTGAGACCAAACTCCCGAACGACTTCTTCGTCCACAACATTTCTTTACTAACCTATGTCACAGTAATAAACTCCACCTCGATGGTTGAGAGAGTGATGCACTTCTACAACTTCGATTACCAAGAGACTGCTCCTCCTGCAAACTTGACCATGTATCCCGGTGTGGACTTCTGAGAGTCAACATCCTCAACCATGTCGGTATCAATGTATTCGACTAGGTGTGGTTTATCGTCTCCGAATTGCAAGCACAGTTTGAAGGTTCCCTGAAAATATTTCAATATCCACTTCACCGCAAACTAATACTTCCTTCCGGGGTTTGATAAAAAATGGCTGACTGTGTCAAAGGTGTGATCCATATTCGGTCTCATGCATACCATAGCATATATCAGGCTATATGTGGTTGATGAGTAAGGTAAACCTCTCATCCTTGCATTCTCATCATCGAGGAAAAACATTGTTGGTTGCTCAGCTTAAAGAATCCGGCCAATGGAGTGCTCACCGACTTTGAATTCTTCATATTGAAACGGAGGAGCACCTTCTCAATATAGCCCTCCTAAGACAGCCACAACTTTCTTACCTTGTGGTAGCAAAATATTCTGACCCAGAATTTATTTTGCTGGCCCGAGATCTTTCATCGTAAAGGCTTCCCCGAGCTGCTGCTTCAACTCCTTGATCTTGGAGGTATCTCAAACGACAATCAGCATATTGTCCATATAAAGTATAGGAATAATGAAGTCATCTTCCTCTGCATAAAGACACAATTGTCCGAAATAGTCTTTCGGTACTCTTGACCGACCATGACGGATTCGAACTTCTTATACCATTACTTTGATGCTTGCTTCAGCCTGTGTAGGCTTTTCCTCAAACGACACACTAGTCATTACTTTCCCTTGACTTAGAATCCCTCCGGTTACTCCATGTAAATTTCCTCCTCAAGATCACCATAAAGAAACGTTGTCCAGACATCCAATTGTTCTACTTCTAAGTCAAGAACAACGGTCAATCCAAGTACCACTTGGATTGAAGACATTTTCACCACTGGGGCAAAGATCTTGTCAAAATCAATACCCTTCTATTTGTTAAAACCTTTCACCACCAGTCTTACCTTTTATTTTGGTTTTGAGCTATTCTCATCAACCTTCAAGTAAACGACCCACTTATTCTTTAGCGCTCGCTTCCCCTTCGGCGACTGTGTCTACTCAAAGGTGTGATTCTTATACAGTAAACTCATCTTATCCTACATTGCTTCCAACTACTTCATTTTGTGCTCATCCTTCATGCCTTCCTCAAAACTCTCAAGCTCCCCTCCATCCATGAGCAATACATACTCATCGGCCGATAGATAAACAAAGGTTCTTCAGTCTCTTGAGGATCGCCAGAATGAAAAGGTCTCGGCCGGTTCGGCAACATCATGAGGAGTAATGTCATCCTCATCACTATCGGGTGTCAAAGTCCCCCGGACTCCATCCTCTTCAGTAATATTATGGCCACTGACCTCGTGATGAACTAGCTTCGATCGGACAAACTCAAGGCTTGTGTCAGCAACCCTCGGCCGCTATCATTGTTAGAAGAGGCCTTCGTCTTCTTGCCAAAATCTTCTATCGTTTCATCTTCAATGAATATTACATCCCTCGACCAAATAATCTTTTTCTCAGCTGGGTTGTAAAGACGATAACCTAGCTCGTCTTGTCCATAACCAAGGAAGATGCATTCCCTTATCTTCGGCTCGAGCTTGCTTTTTTCATCCTTTGAGATGTGAATAAAAACCTTACACCCAAATACTAGTAAATTGTCATAGGACACCTTCCAACTAGACCACACATTCACAAGGATTTCTCCATTCAACGGGCTGCTTGAAGATCGGTTGACAATATAGGCCATTACCTTCAAACCTTCCCCCCAAAACAATTTAGGGAGTTTCACCTCCGAGAATACACAATAAATTCTCTTCATCAACGCTCGGTTCATCCGCTGGGCTATCCCATTCAATTGTAGTGTTTTTTGAGAGGTCCTTTGATGTCGAATACTATGTAAGCTACAGTATGCATCAAAAGGCTTCATGTACTCATCAGCGTTATCATTCCAAATGTACTTCATCTTCTTCCCCATCTACCTCTCCACCAAGGCATGAAAGTGTTTAAAAATACCAAGGGTTTGATGTTTCACCTTCAGCAGATACATCTACAATTTTCTTGAACAATCGTTAATGAACATAATAAAGTATAGTTCTCCTCTGAGCGATTTCTCCTTAAACAGGTTGTATACATCGGTGTGAACCAACTCAAGTAATTCGACCTTCCTGGTGGACGAGTCTTTATTAAATGAGACTTGCTATTACTTCCCCACCAAACAATGAAGATAGGTCTTCAGCTTAACTTCTTTTAGCCTCAGAGAAGATCCTTCCCAACCAAACTGTTCAAGTCCCTTATCACTCATGTGGCTCAACCGACGGTGATACAAATTTGGGGACTCCTCATTGCTCATAACATGTACCTCTCTGACCGCTGTAGAGGCATGCAACACATACAAGTCGGAGACCTTCCTTCCATGGACAACTATTAGAGACCATCTAGTTAGTTTTCATACCCATTCACAAAACATGTTGCAAAACCCTTCATCGTCCAGCCTACCAACATAAATCAAATTCATTCAGATGTTCTGGGCATGTCGTACATTTCTTAGCGATAATCGGGCTTCATTATTGGTCACAAGAGACACGTCACCTCTGCCGACGACTTGGGAAGTCCCTTCATTACCCATCAATAACACTTCGTAATCACTCGGAGTGTAAGATATGAAGAGTCTCCTTCATGATATGGAGTGGAGTGATGCACCACTGTCCACTACCCAGTCAAACTCGTGCTCGATCAAATTAGCCACCTCATCCTCTTCACACACCAACCAGACATTACCCTCAGTGACAACCGAGACCGATGCCCTCTTCTCGTCTCGGTTCTTGTCAGCTTTATTCTCCTTGCCTTCTACGTTTTCATGCTTCCACTTGAAATAGTATTTTTTAATGTGACCATTTTTTTGCAATAATAGTATTCAAGGTTCTGATACCTTGATCGAGACTTGATTCTACTCTTCTCTCCGGACTTAGGGTCGTGCTCTTTATTTCTTCCTTGTGATTTGATGACCAGCAATTTGGAGTGCGGAGAGGAAGACTCTTGTGACCGACACCTCATCTCCTCGTTGAGCACGGCTCCCGTTATTATCTCAAGAGTCATCATGCCGTTCGAAGCAGTATTAACAATGGTGACTCGTATCACTTCCCAAAAGTCTGGCAAGGTTGTCAATAACTACATGCCCGGTAACTCATCTTCGAACTTAATGCCCCTACCGCTCAACCGGTTCACACATCCTTGAAACTAATTCAAGTGGTTGGCTATGGGTGTGCCTTTCTTGTACTTCACTTGTATCAATTTTATTAAATGAAACAGCTTGTTATTTGTTTTAGAAGTATAGAGAGTTTCTAACTTCTCCCACAGTGCCTTCGTGTTCATCTCATTCCAAATATAATTATTCACATTATCATTCACAAATTAACGAATATAACCGTAGACCTACTTGAACTCAAAGCCGCATTCTTTCTCTGACTTCGTCTTTGACTTTTGAGTGGCGAATACTAGGAGGTGCATGGTCTTGAAAAACAATAGGTCCTTCATCTTTATCAAATATCGTAATTCATGCCATTCAAGCAAATTATTTTGTTTTAGACCTCCATCAATTCACGCGAAACTCAACGGTCGGGATAGAGAACTTGCCTCTAATGCCACCTGTTGGGAGTAACTGCCGCCCACTTGGATGAATCGATAATGAAAGATGAATGGCAATAATGACGAAACCTAGTACACGGAAAGACAATCACAAATAAAACAAGACATAAGATTGTACGTTGAAAATTATCTTTTGAATAAGAGAAAAAAAATCATGGGATTGTGAGTCCACAAATTTTTATTATATAAAATTTGGTTATACAAATCCTGATTTAAGAACCTGACGTCTCATATTAATGGATTCGAATAGTAGTAGAAAACTCCAGAGCAATAGTAAGAAAACCTTCTTTTGTATTTTCTTTTCCTTTTTTTACTACCAGTGCTCACTAATTTATCTAATTTTACAAAGTAATTGGCAGAAGTCACTCCTTTCTCCCAAGCACACTCCCCATTTTATAAACTCTGAAGAGAGTTTTGTCGTGCGTTTTTCATAAACCCTAGAGATGTCTGACAACTGGTCATCTTTCAAACAGTCCAGTCTTCCTTTAGATTTTAACAGTTTGGTTACCTCTCGGACTAAATAATCCAATTGGTCGCCTTCATCTCACCGATTTGGGCAATAGGTTACGTCTCACCAATCCAACCGGTCGGCCTTCGGACTCGGTATTGACTTGCCGTCCTTTATTATTAGCTCCGCCATGATTGCCCTTCGGTCCAATAGTCCGATTGGGCGTCCTTTGGCTCAGTGCTTAGTTTCCCATCAGCCATTTCATCTTGTGCACTTTATCCACGTGAATACCACAATACTCCATCTTAATACTATATTCATGTGAATATTCAGCTACACTTCTAATCCAATCGATATGAGTTCACGTAAAAATAATCCATACTTGCTGGCAAAACCTTCTCCGACTCTGAAGATTCCACAATCCCTTAGGACGGTGTCTTCTTTTGAAGTTGGCTGTACGGACGGTGGAAAGCCAAAAGGGCAGAATTCAAAAGAGAGTGCCGGGAAGGCGGGTGGTGGCGGTTGCCGTATCACCATGTCACAGGTCATCTCCCGGTGGGGCCCGTACTCCCAATGCATGCGGGTTTGACACGTGTTGCAACGTCACGTCGGCAAATCACGTCTCCCACGTGTGACGTAGGGACCCAGCAGCAGCCACGTTGATTGGTACGGAGATCGACACGTGCCGATCTTTGGCCCCCTCGGTTCAGGTAACACGTGACTATTGTCAGAGCCGTCAGAAATCTATAATATATCTATTGTCCTTGTTAATATCTAGAGTCCATTAACATTAAAAAAAATTAAAATAATTTATAATATTTCTCATTATAAATAGAATAAATTGTATAAAATATTAAAAGATAGTATAATATTTTTAATTTCATGTGACAACTACGTATTAAGTGGTATATCGTAACTAACTTTTTTATTTATTTTTAATTGTTAAAAAATATATATAATTATCTTAAAACAGATGTGCTAATTAATTAGTCATTAAAATAAATTCTAATAATTTATATTTTAAAAAAATTAATTTATATTGTCAAAAATATATATTTATGTCACGAGGACTAATGTGACATTTAATAATTTCTTTCCTAATTGATAGTTTAAAGGCTAGAATACATGGGCTATGTTTATAACTTGACTTGTTAAGATGGGCCTAACATAGGCCAAATACTTGAGCCCACATCCATAACTAAACACGGAACTGGGTTTTCAATGCGCCTGTGTTTTAGAATCATATATATGTCCAATATCTGATATTATTATTGATTGGTATAGATACCTAATACCCATTTAAAGATCCATCTCCTAAAAGTTGAACCTAAGTGTCATAGAAGCCCAAAAAGTTTAGGCGCCAAGGCTGGCCCACGAAGCACAATGGGTTTGAAGTCTATTATGGCCCATAGACTCATGATGGGTCTCGAACGCCGCCTCGCTTGCAAAATCGACGTGTCGGAGATTTGGTGGCTGACCCGTCAAATTGCAAAAAGAATGATTGCAGGTAGAGAGTATACGACCACCAAAGGAAAGCGTCACGCCAGGGCGTGTGCAACCCCTCTAAGCACGACGAAAAGGATTTGCAGAATCGATGATAGGGTTCTCTGCACACACAAACCCCACGTGGACTCCTCTCAATATAAATACCTTAATGGTTAACCAAACAAAGATTCCAACATTTACTCTTACTAACTGTAATAAAGAGAGAAAGAGAGAAATGACTCGTGTTGTAAGAGTGGCTCCTTAGAATTTTCATACACTTAGCTCTCAACCTTTTATACTTGAGCACATCCGATAACCAAATACAAGATAGTGAAATAAATTCTTGAAAAAAGGCCCCATGGTTTTTTCTTCTCATTCAATAGAAGATTTTTCACGTAAAAACTCTTTCTGTCCTCGTGCTTTCCCCCTCCTCTCCACACGCATATTAATTAGTGTTGTTGTCGGATCCTCATCTTTATTAGAGTAAGAATCCGAAAACGCAATAATTATTATTATTTTAAAATATTAAATCAACTTTATTAGTTTTTTTTAATATTAAAATATCAAAGTATTTATATCATAAAAAATAATAAAAATTATCATGATATTCTTTAATTTTTTTCTAAAGTTTCAATGTTTATTTTGCTTTATAGATAATTATATATAATAAATAGTTGTTTTTAAACTAAACGTAGTAGGAGGATTGCGTCTCATTCAAATAATTTCACCGTCTCATCAAAGTGAAGAAACAAGCTGCTGCGATTTACAGAAAACAAGCATCGTTAATACGTACAAAATTGTCGCTTGGCCATGAATTTTCCATCACAACGAAGAACACGTAGAAGGCTAGTGATTCCAACGGTTTTCAGCCAAGCAATTCAATATCTTTCTCCGCCGCAGCAACGGCAATCAGAGGAAATTGCGATTGAAACCTGCCGGCATTGTAATATTCAATGATTCGGGCTGGCAAACGGAGAAATTCACGAGCATTGTCCAGTCCACCTCTTCATCAGCAACATCTGCCTGTGATCTAGGGTTTCACTGCAAAGGAAGAGCGATCTCTGAATTTGTATAGCTTATGCCAAGTGCGTGGATGTGCAAACATGAGTACAAGGGTGATGATACGGTGATATGCTAGAAATGATGTTTAGATGATACTATAACTTATTTATTCATCTATATTAAAGAATTTATAAGCATGGATGGATGAGGCGTCATGTTACTTAAAAGTATCCCCAAAACATTTTTCTATATGCATAATATTAGGGAGACCTTTTGAGAATACTCTCAATGAGGTGATGTTTTCTTCCTTAATGGCAAACCCACACCCACATTAAAATAAATTGATAGATGAGGCTGTATTAGTCATGGGTGTCACGCAAAAACTTATCCCTAGATGGATTACATTAGGAAGACATTCTTGGGGGATACTCGTCCTCCATTCATATACACTAGCAGAAATGGATAGTTTATACACAATATCACCAAAGGTGTCCAAAAATTTTTTTATATAAGCGAGACATCTTTTTAGGATATGACAGTATCATTCTTCCAAACTAGCAAACCCCAAAAAATAGATAAGTGAAATGTCAATGTCACCTAGGGGTGTCACCAAAATATCTCTACATAGCATAGATGAAAAATATTGATCGATATGTATTAGTATCAGGCACCAAATACCAAATTTTTTTAATATCATCACAATATAGTATTATGTCATCATATCAGTAACATATCATAATACATAGAATGATATTAGCCGCAACGATATCAATATCGATATTTTAATCAATGCTACATGGGTGACTTTAGAGAGGCCCTTTGGACACTATGGGTTAATGAGACATTCCATCCTATTGTCTGTACCAATGGACCTATACAGAAATATATAAATGATGAGATGCCAGATGATCCAAGGTTGTCCAAAGGGTGTCCACAAAACATTTTCGCATAAGGATGATGGTAGTGAGACTTAATTGGGGCATCCTCGAATAATGTCACATTCCATCAATTGATCCACTAGCAGATCCATAAAAATAGATAAATAAAGCGTCACATTATCAAATCAGTTCTCTATATCAAAACTGAGCAGTGCATACCTCTGAGATTATAAGAGCTTGTGGTTAGCAGCCTTGCTGAAATACCCACAAAAATGCCTGCAGTTTCAAATATAACGCAGTCAACGTGGCCCATTACATTATTAGGAGGCGCATTTGCCAGATGACCCTTTGACATTCCCAGCACTCTGTGCAGCAGAGCTTTTAGCATTCACCACTTCAGCTCCTGCAATTGACTTCCTTATCTGGCAGACAAAACTATAATGTAAACCCAATATATTTTAATATATTGTCGTAGACACAGTGACCCAAATTATTTGGACAAAATTCTTATTGTTAGAAATCAGAGGGTGGATAAATAATTGACACAACAAATGTATGTTTGAATTGCAGAATTATAATTAAAATTTAAAAAAATAAGTTTATTCTAATTCTGGTAAAATTAGAATGGAAAAAAATTTAAATTATATAATTTAGATTGCATAAAAAACTACAATTCTGAGAGAAAAATAAAGTTGAGATATAATTCTATATAAATTCTATATTTTGATGCATGAAATTTAATATAAGTTTAAAAATCTCATTTTTAGATATAGATATTATTTTCATATATTTTTAAATAACAATCTTAATTAAAATATTGGCATTTATGTTTTTGAATAATAACTTTATACAAAGTTTTACAAAAAAAATTAAAAATAAAATTATGGTCGCTCACCTCTACCATTCCCAAATAATTAAAAATATTTTATCCAATAAGTCTCATTTTGTTCAATTTTATCCTATCAAACAGATGCACAATCCTCATCCTCAAAATTACAATAGTTTACTTAACCCTAAAAATTACAAAAAATTACCCAATACTATTTTTCAATTCTAAAAAATTGGAATATGGAATTAAAATTCCAATTCCCCAAGATGTCAAATTTAAATTATGATTAAAATTTTGATTCTAATTCTGAATTTCATGCCCAACCAAATGTAGCCATTCATTACTAACAGGCAAAAGATGGTAATACATACTGCTGCTAGCCGCTCTCTGTGGGCATCACTGGCCAACTGCAGAACAAAACCCAGTAAAATTAATAAACCAAACACGTTCAAAACACACACCTTGAATGACATAGCATCACCATAGATGGGAATATCGGTCGATACATATCGGCATCAAAGAGATGATGTTAATATTTTTCAATACCACAATAATATCATTTTATGTTATCATATTGACGATATATCTGTTAATATCGCACTATCAACTTACAATTCTCAATCTTTTTTTCATTATATATATCCAATATACTATCCAATGTGTTTGATACCAATACCGACACCGATATTTTCATTCATGGGCCCACACAAGAATATAAGAATATATATTAGTTCTTGAAGGCTTACAGGTTTTCTGTACATCTTGATCTCATCTCCGATGAACCCAGGAAGCGTCATATTCCAATTTCGTTCTGTTTTGTTTTAATTTTTTTTCAGATTGAAACATCAGATAAAAGCTTTGCCCTCGAGGCTAAAAAGGACTTTTGCATATCAACACAAAAAATACAGATAATTGATGCCTGGAAAACCAACCTAGATGGAGTAGTATGTCCTTTGCTTCCAACGTATTTGACTTCCTATGTTTGGCCAGTAAGCAGCCATATGTTGTTATCTGCACAGCAAAAAGCCAATAAATAAAAATAAGTTGTTATTATCTGACTAGAAAAATGGTAAATCCACAGGGGAAAAATGTGATGGGAGTAGGGCCCGTGAAGAACAAGCTTCGAAAACGCAGGAAAAGAAGTCATCACAGAATTTCAAAATCAATAACCAGATCCCACTATGAAGACACGGGAAGATGTCATCGTCTTTCCATATTTCTAATGGTGAAGATTTCATTCTAGAAAGTTGGATAATTAGATCATAAGATCAGTCCAACACATTTTAATTTATTTATATCATAGATAAAAATATCAATATCACTATTAGATATTTTGAAAAAAATTTTAAAAATTATAAGGAAAACATTGGTCGATACAGAAACATATAGTGATATTATTACGGCATCAAAAAATATTGGTATCGGAAACAAATACAAATACATATTAACTAATATTTAAAATTTCAGCCGACATTCTCATCCATAGTTGAAATTGTCATGATAAAACCTTTATTGTTGGGCAAGGATAAAAATACCAGGACTGAGACAGCTCCCGGTTACAACCTTTTCTCAACTCACAATGTAGGCAATTACAACTGCAATTTTGGATATGAGCCTAAATATAGTAATTCTAGTTCGATTCAACTTCTAATAGTTTAGTAACCTAACAGCATACAACACGTCAAAACAAAAGACTACTAGATGAATTTGAGATAAAGTGTTATCTGAAGCAGAATACCAACTTTAACAAGCATGAAAATCAGTAGGTCACAGAATAAGTAAACAATGAACAGGCAGCAGGGAAAACCAACTTTTTGAGAAGTCCCAAAGAGACTCATTGGTGACTTATAATGCCACAATGTAGGCAACTACAACTGCAATAAGTAAACATGTATTGATATTTTCTAATGCCACAATAATATTACAATATATTACCGTATTAACAACATATCGCCATATATCGGTCGATAAGGCTTGTCAGCTTACAATTTTCAAAAAAATTTTATCCAATTTATCAAATACCTATATATTCAACATGTTTTTGTCATCCATCAGACAAGCATCACACTACACCTTCCACTCCTCAAGAATATTGATATTGATACAGGCACACCTTTGCTTAGGGTGTTCTATTCATTGATAGATGTATCAGTATCATTCCAAAGATCTTGGAAGGTAAAAGGAAACTCATAGTAAGATGATTTTTTTAATTAAAGTGCAATCAAAACCCATGTAAGACTTAATGATATTCAAACCATTCACAGATCGTAAGAATTATCATTTTATTTCACTTCCTTGACCATTATCTCTTTATTTCATGAGAGTTCACCAAGTCTAGTGTGTACAATTTTCTAGAGGGCTTTTTAAATTCAAAATCAATAAAAGTCAATAAATTTTCTCCAATTTAAATCTGAAAATCATCCCCACACCAAAAACAATATCATTGATTATCCTCAACAAATGATGATTAATTATGATATTTACATAGTAGGAAGAGCACCAATTCCTTACATCAAAGGCCGGGGCCCATTAAGAAAATAACTTTTCTAACAAAATATAACAATTGTATGGAATTGTAACATTTAATCATTTTAATAAATTACCAAATATGAACCAATCATGCTAGGACAATTCTAATAAACCGTAAAATTTTATCAATTTTTTCCTTTCACTCTATTAGTATATTTTTGGTGTCTCCTTACCTATCCATAATCATAGGGAGAAAGAGAACCAACTCCTAACATCAATTATTGGGTCCATTAAGAAAATAACTGATGCCAAGAAAGGGGAAAGTAGGGGAGGGGAAGGAAAACAGACGGAAGAGAGACAGATGAAGAATAGAGATCATAGAGAGGGATAGAAGACCAAAAAGAGAAGAGACCAAGAGGGAGAGGGGAATAAAAGCACAATTACTCAATATTTCATTCAATTCATCAAATATACCTCAAACAATAGATATTAGAATCTTTATATAGAGAAACCCTAATTTTAGGATAATTTAAAAATAAATATAATTTCTTAACTAAATATGACATAACTTACTAAAATTTTAAAAAAATAAAATCAAATAAAATTTTTACTAATCAAATAAAATCAAACTCTTAATAATTTGAAAATAAAATCAAATGGGAAATAAAATCAAATCTTTTCAAATTTTAAAATAATATCGAATGAAAAATCAAATCAAATCTCTTTATCCATGATATCTACATCAATAACTTCTCTAATAAAATATAAAAAATTGTATGAAATTGTAACATTTAATCGTTTCAATAAGCTGCCAAATATGTGCCACATCATGAGGGACAATTCTAACAAACCATAGATTTTTCAATCAAACTTTTCCTGTTCTTCTATTAGTATATTATTGGTGCCTCCCCATCTATTATCATAGGTAGAAAGATGATCGATTCTTAACATCAAAGACTAGGCCTATTAAAAAAATAACTTATCAATAAAATATAATAATATTGTACAGATTGTAAGATTTTATTATTTTAATAAATTATCAAATATGTGGTCATGTCATGTGAGACAATTTTAACAAACTGTAGATTTTTCAATCAAACTTTTCCTTTCCCTCTATAAGTATATTAATGGTGTCTCTCTCTCCATCTATTATCATATGCACACAAAAAGCTGTCAAGTTATTTCGTTTCACTTCATAGTTTTCAAGGAATTTCAATCTCTAAGACACAAAAAGCCTAGAAGGATTTGCTTTATACTTATGCATCACCTTTTGAGAGGGGAATATCTTATACATTACACTTCACAGTAACTAAAATTCAGGAGAATCTGATATATTCCTTTTTGTAATTATGCTCTTCTTCTATCATTAGTGAATTCAGAAGTCCCATGCCAAAGGTAATAGTTGCTAGCCCATTTCGGCAAGAGATCAATTGAATATTTCAGTGAAGAAATAGTTGCTCCTTTCTCTGTAAGAACTACATCTTTAAAAAGTCAACAAATACAGCATTTTCGTAAACACAAGTAATCTCAAAATACAGAACATCCTCAACACTTCCAACAGTTATACCAGATCAAGCACCCAAAACGTTTAAGTTAATACTTCGTCGCTGCTATAAAAACTCCCATTCAGATAATAGTTATTAAGAGATTCTGAAAACAACTAAATCAAGAAACATCATAATCCAAGCCAAAATCATTTCATCATGAGGAATACATATGCAAATACAAAAGAAAGAGTGAAAGGTCAACAACTCACAGAGTCAACAAAATCTTCTGCAATGTCAACCAGAATGTCTTGAACTTCAGGATCCAACTTCTCCGATGGATCAATCTATAACAATGCAGAAAAGTTGGTATGATCTTCAGAATTCCGTATCTTGATAGACTCACATACACCTTTGCCCAAGATCATACATTTGCAACAGATTGAAATTAACCTATCTTGTAATAAACAATTCACACACCGTATCCAGAAAAGATCATAGCCAATATCCCTGAAATGGAAGATATCCAAAAAGATGCCATTCACAGAAATTATATCCTTGGAGTACAAGAAAGTGGTCCAAAAAACAATAATTGTTAGAAAGCCTATTTCAAAACCATTTCCACCACCAAGAAAGTCTTATTGACTTCACATTGATACAACTGCAGATAGCTATTGAAAGCCGCTCAAAAATCTAAATGATCTAATATAGGGTTTAAAAAAAAAAAAAACCCCTTTACAAAAACATCAAGAGATAGGGCAAAAAAGATAAAACAATTAAAGAACACCACACTGTTGACCTGGTTTATGAGTTCCTGTATGCTTCGTTTGCTGAGAATGCTGTTGCCAGATTCATCAGCCTCTGCAACAGCTGTTCTATCATTAGGGTTTGCCTGAACATTGCTTGGTTGCACCATAACCGGTGAGGGAGACTTCTGGTTTCCTAATCCCTGAACCCTGGTGCTCTGCTGTTGGCCCGCTAAAGATTGTGGGACCCTTGATGATGATAAAAGCTGCCCGTGATTCTCCTGTGATTGATTTGACAGGGCGAAAGGTTGTTGCTGATGATGGGATGAAGATAATTGCTGCTGTTGTGAAGCTGCTGGCAGAGAATGAAGAGATGGCTGAACAGCATGTGATCTTTGCTGCAAAGACTGAGGATTCATCGGGGCTCTAAATGATGATGTTGGTAGGGGGGGCCTCCCATGTGAACCAGGGGCCAACCAAGGCTGGTTCTGTGACTGGAGACCTTGAGTCAAACTGGGTGACGATGAACTCGTAGGTTCAACAGAAGAGGCTTTCAATAGGCCATGTGCTTGAAAATTCTGTGAAGATAGAATTAAAAAACAATGACACAGTTATTTAAGTAGACATCAGGATGAATAAATTACCATAAGTATCTTCAAAAGATAAAAACTGCAAATTCTGCAGATATGTTGAGTGAAAATTGAAGATCTGAGTTTTGAACTGAATGCTGCACATTTTGGAGACATGATTTGAATAGTCTCTCAATTCAGGTAAGGTTACATCAACTGGAGCTTATGGTGGGTCAAAAAGGAATTAACTGCTTTAACTCGAGGAAAACAAAAGGAAGGCCTTGAGACTTTGATTTGTGTGAGTCAAATCATAAATGGGATAAAGAACAACCAAAACAAAGAATGTGCCATCTGGTCTCTTGTGCTAGGCTAACAGCAGTGTGTTATCAGTTGTTACCACATCCCGGCTCTGCACAAAATCACAGTTGTTTTAGATGAACACCGTCCATCTTGAGTCTTGAACTATTTTCTAGCCTAGTAGGAACTTGATGGATGCTTCCCTGACAACGGTTGTTTGCAACAAATGGCAGCATATTATAGCTATTTAGGGTGCCCTGGTGCATGAAGCTTCTCACATTACGGGCCTACAGAAGGTAGTTAGTTTTAGCTTTCCACAACAAGGGAAAGAAGTTGGAGATTCAGCAGGATAAACAGGAGCACGGGGGAAGCATGATCACCATTCACAATTGATGCAAATATCACCTGATATGTATTGGTATCAGGGAAGATTTTTCAATGCCGCAACAATATCCCGATATGTTCCCGTATTAGTGGTATACCATGATACATCGGCTGATATTTAGCTAATATATTAATACAATTGATATATCGGCAGATATAGCCCAATCAGCATATGACTTTTAAAAAATTTTCCCCTTCCAATAAATTCAATGCTAATATATCTATGACCGATACCAATCCATGGTGTTAATGCTCAGAATCAGAAACTGTCAGGGTTACCTAGACATGTATTGAGTTCTGAAATGTACCCATTAGAAGGCCATTGTAAGGAACCCCAAAAGTGGCTAGTCTTCAGAGCATGGACTAAAGCATTACGAGAAACACCACCAAAAGAAATCTTACTTGACTTCATTTCATGAACAAGAGCCACCTTCATAGTAGTTGCTATTACCTAGATATGAACAAAAGATGATTGGCAAATATTTTCCATTTTTGAATGAATAGATACAAGCCTTAACTAGAAATTCTGAACTTAATCTTCTAAGGATCCACATGAAATCTGAGTAACTCAAAGAAGAAGAACAAATGCTAGATAATTTCATAAAAAGATTAAATCGACCAAAAAAATGAAATAGAAAAGTAAAGGCTCAGTGCTGGGTACTGACTTGGGAAGCAGAAGGCTGGTTGTTTGATGTAAGTTGTGGTCTAGAAGACGACTGAACAGGTCTCTGCTGATGATGTGCTGGAATGGAATTAGGCCGGATTGGAGAGCTTATCATCCCCACGTTCTGCATTCCCAGCACGGCAGGCTTGGCCTAAACAATTTAGCAGCAAATCAATAAAAAATACTATACAGTATCCACGTAAGCTGTTGGAAGTCCACTTTTGACTGCAGCAGCTTTTTCACCAAGCTTGTGACTGCTGATTGGTAATCCAGCTTTTGCTGGCAGCCAGAAGAAGTTGCTGCAGCTGTTGCAAAAGTTGGAACCTGGAAAAAAACTTGATTTTCCAGCACTTTGGAGCTACATTTTGGGTACCAATTTTTGCTCAATAAGGCTAGAAGTTGCCTCTCAAACAATTTTGTTAAGGTAGTGCATCTACAACACAATCTTACGTAACACTTATGCTTCTCAACAAAGCCACAGCACATGGAATCACTCAAAATCTCACACTAAACACCCAATAAATATCACTACACGACTTAAACTAGAATTAAACATAAGAACCGCGAACATGGCGACATCTTAATGACACAATGCAGGAACCCTACTTAAAAGATTAACAGCCGCACAAGAATACGAAAGGGGGATAAGATATATTTATCCTTATTTCAGCTATTTGCATTGAAAAGGCCCTTCTATTACAGGGTCTCCCAGTCTTATCTCCACAACATCATAACCGCGAGTCTTTATATTAATCGAACTCAGCCTTACAGAGTCTCACCCCCTCCAACTATGCAACAAGTGCATGAACAAACATCACATTTTAAGAAATTATTTTCATATTTCAGCAACAATCGAGTAACTCATGGGCAGGTTATAAAATAGTAAATTTCAGATTATAATTTTAAAATGTGATCTTAGACCCAAAAAAATTGTCACTGTAAGTCCACGAAAAATTAAAAACTCACCGGAGAGGAACTGGAATTGGACACCGGCTCAGTTACGCCAACCGGACTCCTGGCAAGCCCACCATACTGCTGCGCCAAAGAAGACGAAAATGATGCAGGCAGCGACGTCGGCTGTGCCGGAGAAGAGGTGGCAGGAAAACCCTTGGCAATTCCGCCTCTCGGTGGGCCATGAACTGACGAGGGTACGGACGAGGATGGAACTGGGGAAGACGAAGAGGAAGGAGAAGGAACCGGTTGCAGATAAGAGGGAAAATGCGAAAAATGGGAGGGTTGCGACCAGGGTCTGTTCAACGGACCTCTGGTTTGAGATTGGGATTGGGGCAGAGATTGCGGTGGCGGTGGGTGTTGTTGGACAGTGGTGGGTGGTTTAGGGTTAGAGTTGGGATTCTGGCTAGGGTTAGGATTTGGGGATTGAGGAATAGTTGAGGAAGAGTTGGAAGGCATGGAAGAAGACGGCGGTGTCAGACGAGAGGGTGGTGGCAGTTGAGCTTGCTGCTGCTGCGGAGGCCCCGTGGATTGTGAAGTTGGCGATGCTGGCTCCATTTCCCCGCTCGAAGCCAGTGTTTCTACTTTGACTCCCAGTGGCAGGAATATATATAAGGGAGAGTAGGAGGAGCCCAATGCCTCAATCCGAGCAAAGGCCGGTGATTTATCAGAGTTGGGTGCGAAGGGGTGATTGACGGGATAGGGATCCTCCTCCTTCAATATCAGTCATTGAATTAAAAAATATTTAATAGTTAAAATTTAAATATTACTTAATAATATTTATATAACTATTTTTAAAAAAATAATTAATTTTTTTAATTTAATATTTAATAAATATTAATATTATATATTTTTTAAAAAATATATAACTATATTTAATATTTTTTTATATCTTTAAATTATGACCATTGGATTAATTTTTTATTCAATTTAAGGACCATTATGAAAAAAGTAGGAGATCCTGCTTTTCTTAGAGAAATAAGATTCCCAAACTCGTGATTGACGAGACTCCCTAGTAGAGTTAGGAGAGCCTCGGATTCATATTTAACTGATAGCTTTTTGATTTTAATATTATAATTAAATTTATATTTAATAAATTACGTAAAAATATATATATATATAATCATTATTAGGGAAGATGAGTGAAATAATTTTTACTTGAATTTCAATTGATGAATTTTGATAATTCAATGTAGTCCCTATCAAAATTAGATACATGTCAAATATAAATAGAGGCATAATCAAAATAAGGTGCAATCTCATTTTGAGATTATTTGATATTAATTATTTTTTTATTTTTAAAAAATTATTTTAAATTATATTATTTAACATCATATTAAGATTGTATAGTTTATATTTAACAATTTATATAGTAAAATATATTTATTATTCCTCATTATTGAGGTTTAGATCCTCCTATTTAGTGGAGCCTCTCTTACATGAATATTAATTAGAAAAATCTTGATATTTTAATACATTTCTAATTAAAATAGGATTTATTAAACATAGACACAGGCCTAATTAAAATAATATACACCTCATTTTAAGGCTGTCAAATATAAAATTAATGATTATTGATTGTTTTAAAGATGCAGAGGCCAAATCCTTTTTGTTTTGAAGTACTTTATTTAAAATTTTGGATTTATATAAAAAATACTTTAAAATATAAAACATTTTAAAATTTATAATAGTTAGATTAAAATATTATATGATTATATATTTTTTTAAAAAAAATTAGTATTAATTATATAAAATATAATTTATTAAAATAATTTATTTAAACTTACTATTTATTTAAACTATAAAAAATATATTAATAGAATAAATTTATAATTCAGGTCAAGTTAACTGAACTAATTAATTTTATATATGATTATGTCTGACTTTAAAAATTAATTAGACTTATTATTTTAACAATATTGATCTATAATACTTATATATTTTTTTACTAAAACTTATAAAATTTTGGATATATCAGGCAGGACTGATTAACNCGGCTCAATTTTTGATCACATTTAATTCGACTACCTTTTATTTTATTTTATTAAAATTAATAAGAAATATTTTTTTATTTTTTTTTAAATATTGAGATACCAAATGCTTATATTGTGAAAAAAATAAAAATTAAATCATTACTATATTTTTTAAATTTTTTTGTTTATTTATTTTTCATGAGATGGATTGAACTTTTGGAAAATAAGATCATTTGCAAATATGTTAATATATCCTTAAAAAAACTTATAAAAAAATTTAAATTGCATACTACTCTATTTAGATATAATTTTCATTTTTCTCTAAAATCCTACTTAAAATTCTAAAAATTTTAACAAATACTATGAGATTTGTAGATAAATTCTAATTTTATTATAAATCTAATCTCCTAACATTCAATAACTTTCTAACATTAGTAAAATGCCAAGCTAATCAACCACAATATTATTTCTCACCATCAAAATTAAATAGAATTTTATAATAATTTAACGGTGCAAGAATTAAAAAATGTAGAAATTACTCAAAATTAAAAATAAAAATAAAAAAATAGATTGTATAAATTTGATTATATAAAAAATAATGTTGAAAAAACAATTCGTTAAATAATATATGCAACAAAAAAATAGATCGTACGTTACTTCCAGACATATTTGTTCAAGCACCATTTATGAATAGAACTGAAAATAGGTTAATAATAAATAAAGTTCTTCGATCCCATTTCCAACCATGCTTTTTTGGCTATTGTCAACGAAATACATGGGCATTATATATAAGTTAGGTTAGGAATTATTGAAGTTATTTTCCGAGCCGTTATTATTCCTCTTATTAAAAAATAATCATCCTTTGATACTGAAATCATTATTTTTTTTAAGAGAATAAAAAAATATAAACATAAAGGTAAATGTCATGTCGAATGAATTGATATTTGTATACAGGAGGTGCGAATGAGAATTAAAGGAGGCTTGGACTCTTTTTGGGCACTTTGAAGAGTGGCTCATTAAGATCGCCGAACGAGAGCGACAGTTTTGGAGGGAAAAAAGTTGGTTCTTTCTCATCGTATTTTTGATTCAAAGCTTAACTTGAGATAACCTTGAGATGCCTCGAGTAAATTTGGATAATTGAATCCCCCTTTTTCCAGTGCGTGAGACGGTATTTGTAAAGTTTCGTGGAGGAGGCTTTGAGCGCGGAAACCTATAACAGGTGTCCTGCTCAGGCTCGCCAACCGCTGAATGCTGGCGATGGCTAACAGTGTCAGTTGTCATCTTGTGGTGACGAGAAAACCGTTGTTGGATGTAGTTGGTACGAGTCTGATTGCCTTTCCCTAGGATTGGCTGAACCACTGTAGGGCGACGAGAGCCGTGGCTTGTCAGAGTTGATTTTATCTGCTATTGGTTGGCATTTTTCGAGTCGACGTCTTATACGCTGCGAGTCTATAACTATCGTGGGGGAAGCACAGATGGATTGTAATTGGACGCGTGTCAGGTAATATCTAGTGAGCCTTGATGCAGCCTATTCGGCCCAAGATCCTTCTTGCCTAAGGCCTCTTGAGCCCCATCGCTTAGCTAAGCCTTCTTACCGATTCAGCCTCATTTCTGTTAACCCATATTCATACTGAACTCATTAATCTCTTTAATATATGAGAATACGAAAGGCTACAAAATAAAATAACTGGCATTAATATAATTTTAACATAACATTAATAGATTTCGTAGATTTTTGCCAATAAACATGAACTAAGATTCATAGATTCAATATTTAGTTTGAGATGCTCTTGCATTATTAAGCCACAGTCATATAAAAATCATCATTATATCCCAAAGGAAATGATTTTCTATACTCGTCTACATTTATAAGAACGAATATTACACCAAAGAAACTATCGTTTATATATATACTTTGATATGTTTTATTAAATTTTCTATAATGAAATCGATTTCTCCCTTAGCCCCTATTATTTTAAAGTTCAATAACATAGGTTAACAACATACCTTAAATCTATGTTTAACATTCTTTCTTATAAACAATTTAAAATCAATTTCTCCCTTAGCCCTTATTGCCCTTTCAGAGAGTTTCAGACTTTGATGTAGAAGATTATGGCTTATAGCAGTTTTTCCCAGGCTATGGCTTAAAAGCAAATTCAATCGGAAAGTTAAAAGTCCTTTTAAAAAATAAAAATTAGCAACAATGTCCCTGATAATCTAAAAATTACCCATTAAATCTACATGCATATGATGTGTAACTCTATCGTTTATGAAATAAAAAGAATACAGATTTCTTAATTATATAAATATACTTTTTTCTATTAAAAACTAGACTCATTAAGAAAAAAATTATCTAATAAAATATAGTAAAATTATACGAGATTGTAATCTCTAATTATTTTAGAAAGTTACTAAATATATATCATATCATGTTAGATAATATTTTCTTACTAGACAAGCCGTTGTTGTAGTTGGCCATTTCCGAGCACCAAAGCGTTAGGATGCTGTTGAAGAAGCTACATCCTCATCTCTCGACACCGAGCTTGCTTCATCAAGAACTTGGTATTCACCATTGCTGCCATGATCCACGAGGCTGGTTACCGGGATCATTCTCACTGATATGACAAACATTAGCATGATTGATACTTACACATTAGAACTATAATACTTGTTGATAGTATATTTTTGTATATCGATTAAAATTTTAAACTATATTATAATATTATAGACATATCGCGATATATCGGCTGTATATTAGAAACTAAAATATTTTTCCTATCCTTCCGCACTGCCTATGAAGGGACCAAACTTGATTTCTCTGTCTACCTTCTTCCAAACTTTTTTTTTTCCTTCAAATCCAACAAATCAAAACATATAAGCCTTAATCATCCCCCAAAAAAGTTTATCTTCCAAAAATTAGATTTTGTTATAGATATGTGATGTGGGTTGATATTTTTAAGGGTAAGATTCCGTTTTAAATCAATTTCTCTTGAATGTAGTATTTCTACTACTAATCTATTAGGTTTTAGGCCTAGATTGAGGTTGTATATGTTACTACAGTGTTAATATTTGATTCAATTAAATAAAATTAACTAAAACTCTTTAAATACCTTAATAAAGAATAAAATAATATCAAACTTTAGTATATAACTTATTTTTTCTATGATCAACGTAAAAAAATTATTTATTTGGGGCGCATAGTCCAAATATGAAGCCATTTAATTGAATTTCTCCAAATTCTCAGTTGAAGGAAATCCTTCATAAGCACGATTTTCCTGTTTCCTTAATTAAGATAATTGCAATCTGTGCACGGGTGAATGCACTTTGCCCTACATGATAATATATTTGGTGCTTTTATGGTCTTTTAAGTGGAAAGGCTTTTATGTTGAATGATAAATATTAAATAGCTATTTAAATTACTTGATAGAATCGTCATTATTTATCCACCAACTTCTAATTCTAGTCATCGTGTGAATATGAAAGATCCCCACTAGAAAGATTATAACGGAGCCGTAAAATTTTTTATTAAGCATAAATACAATAAATCCAAGACAAGGATATCAGAACATACGTTTTGGAATAAAGGATGAGCCCCGCAACAACGATGGCAAAAGAAAGATAGTATAACCAGTCGACCTGCATGAAAACCAGTATGTTCTCTTTATCAATATATATATATATATACACATTTAAATCAATTTTCTCAAAAGAAATCCAAAATTTTCTGGTGATAATACAAAGGAAAAATTATATTAAAGAATGGCAAACATAGGTAATCAAATAAACATAACATTCGATGTTAGTGGTAATAGGGAAAGAAAAATCGAGGGTTGAAAATAATACCTGCTGATGATAGAAGAAGATGCGTACAGCAACAGCCCACATATCAGATGTTAGGATAGAGAGATTGAACAAAGTGGCTCCACTCATCTGCTTAAGAAAATTCTTGTTAGGGAAACGAAAACAACAGATTTATCCCTACATTGCTGGGTGATTGTTTCTGTAGTTTGAAAATGAGATTTACCATAAATAAAAATATTGGTGTCAGTATCAGTAACGATCACGATTATATAAATATCAGACATATATTAATGGGAAAAAAAATTAGAAATTGTATACTAATAAAACTATATCGGTCAAATGTCATTGTGATATTGTTACAGTATCGAAAAATATTAATATCAAAAAGTGTCATAGTGATACATATGGGCCAACATTTACATTTGTATAAAGCTATGGCAGTATTGATGGGAAGAAGACAAACCTTTAACACAAAAGGAACGACCGCATAGAACAAAAAAGATGACAAGGCATATCCAGCAAATCCTAATATCTGAAAAGAAGTGAGACCAACTCAACATGAGAAAGCGCATCCCTTCTGATGACAGAGCTAAGAAATAGGAAGGTAAAACAACTCGAGAGGATTCCATTAGCCCCATAGGGTAGCCCAATGTATGATGCTTCACCATCACCGGATTTGATGAGGGTCAAATGTGTAAGACTTTATGAGATTTAATATCAAAATTATCATATTATTTTACTATTACATAATATAAAATTAAATATTAATGACTTACCTAAATTTATGATTGAAAAATGTTCATCATAATCCCATAAAAACTGCCACTTTTTATTATCCTTAACAAATATCGGATAATTCTATTATTTATAAGGTAAAAAAACGATTGATTTCTTAATTTTAAAATATTATTCTTTCTATCAAACGGCAGACCCGTTAAATAAAAACATTTTCTAATAAAATATAATAAAACTATATGAGAATGTAACCTTTAAACATTATAATAAATCACTAAATATAAACCACGTTATATAGAATAATTCTAACAATATGTACACTACCTTATTTTATAGGAACTTTCACAAGTAAACAATCAATAATAGAAGGTTTCTCTAAAAACTGCAAGTAATGGTACTGACAAAGAACTATTATATATCTGCATTTTCACCAATGTTATTCATGCTTTGATTAGAATAACAAGAGTTTCACGGGCTATGCCGTTGAAAGCTCATTTTTTAAGTTGATCATCGTTTCCTACAGTATGGCAGGTTGAGAAGTCTGTGATTTGATGTGTAGTAATTTTATAAGATTTAAATTACTTACGGTTGTTGAATTATTATGCTTTTTTACAACTTAAAATTATGGAATTAATTATTACAACATATCTAAATTCATACTTAGTATTCTTTTCTCAAACAACTTAAGACCGGTTTTTCGTCTTTCACCCTCATCTCTTTCTTTATGAGAGTATACAGAATCTCCCGTGTAGGGAGTTGGTGTATAAATTTTTTGGAAGGATTTTTAAAATCAGAAAATTAGAAGTTAACAAAACGACTTCCATTTTAAATTTGAAAATGCTTCTAAAGTTTAAAAAAATGTCACCTATAATAAACAAATGATAAATGATTCTGTCATTTATAATTTATAAAATTGCTCCTATTTAACATCAAAGACTAGACCTAGTCCAATAAAATATAATAAAGTCACACGGAATCGTAACATTTAACTATTTTAATAAATTATTAAATATGAATCACATCATATGATATAATTTTAACATGATGTTCTCATGGTTGGGAACAATTTAAGATGGGCAAGAGCATGCTGGTCTGCATGATTATAGGAATAGTAATTATATGATGTACTCACAATGTCTGTGGACCACTCGATCGACTCCAAGTTCTTTCTTTCAAGTACTGCACTGATAGAAGATTATGGATCGAAACAATACGGTTGTTAACATTAGAATGTAGAAGCCAGAGCAACAACAGCAAGAACATATAGATATATGCATGGTTATATTTTTTCAGTTGGATTTGGAAAAGGATACATCTCACATATGCTCACCAACAATCCAAAGACACCAAGCATCGAAATGACCTCAACAAGATCTTTCCTCTTAACGCAAAATTCCTGCATTTTGGAGTGGTATAATAAGTAACTGATCACTTGAAAAGGTTTCCTTTCGAGGTTACAACACATAATTTACTGAGTCCTGATCAAAATAGTTGTTGAATGGATTTTGAATACTCAAATGCAGGTGCATCATGAGGTTGTGAAGATAGCAAAAGGGAAGAGTTGTCAAGGTCTCTCATATCATTAGACTTCCTGTAAACCCAAGGGTTGGGATTATAAATTGAATGAAAAAATATGAGAGATTACATCTAGTGATTTAAATAGTTATTTAATTTTCGTAATTTATTCACCCAATTTCTAATCTTAGCAATTGGATTCACGAGGAGCCTGATAAGGTAAAGAACTTTAATAGCAGTCAAATTTTTTGATCCTTTTAAGCTTGAAAACGCACTTGTCTAGATAGCAAAAGCAAAAGGGAGGATACACTCACAGCCAAATGGAACTCACTTACCTCACCAACATTACTCACTGCATAAAAGAGAGTCCCAGCAACAACAAGAACATCACCTAGAATAGGTCGAGACCCATCTGAAAAGTCGAATCAAAACTACAGTAAATTTATATTGACATAATAAGGGGAGTTTTTAGAGTCCTCAAATTTCAAAATCATCTTATATTCCTAATGATAAAGATTTTACCTTAACAATTTGGACAATTAGAATTATAAAATGAGTTATTATAATTTTAACTGTCGAAATTATTAAGATGAAATCCTCATCAAAATATTTCTCCTTAATGAAATGCCTGTCAAATCTAAAGCTTTTTTATACATGTTTATTGCAAATGAATTCCAAAAATTGGGAAAAGAAAATGTCACCTCCACCACCCACCCCGGCATCGGAGAGGAACACCAAACCAAGGCCAAGAATACAGATGGCAGCCCCAAAATACTGCCAAAGTGAATATCGAGTGCCAAGAAAGATGCACGTTAGAATGATGACCCATGGTATAGTCCAGCAGTCCAATAGGGTCACACTAGTGATAGATGAATATTGGTAAGCTTTATTAACTGCATGAAAGAATAAAACATGTTATGATCAGTATTTATGCCCCAAACATGGATGAAGATATCGATATTAGCATCGGATATATAAGACAATATGTATTAGTATCGGATATATAAAAAGAAAAAAATTTTAAGAATAATAAGTTGATAAGAAAATATTTATTGATTTTTTAAATATCTCATGATATACCACGATAGATTGTCAATACAATAACATATCGTAATTTTTCCATAACATTAGAAAATAACTGTATTGAAGACTTGATAATGATATATATTGGCCAATATTTTCATCCAAGGTCCTAATTATGGATATATTTGCTATTATATATTAATATTTGGAGGCCTTAATACACAAAAAAATATCCCAACATATGTATCATATTTGTGACAAAGGGAAAAATATTAGACAATACAATCGATATATCGTCCGATACTACAACAACTACGTTTTTAGCTTTAATATTAGAAATTTAAATACACATATTTTAAAAATGTCTAAATATTCTAAGAAGCCTAGATCGACATTTTATAAAAATATAAATCATGTATAGATAAAAAATGTCATAATATTTTTCCATAACCTTCAAGGATATCAAGACTAAATTTGACAAATTAACTAAACATTTTCAAATATGTAAATAAATGATTAAAAATGAACAATTTTAAATATATAATTTACTTTTAATACAGTCACGAGATAAAAATGCATCTGTGGCGTTCAATACCAATATACAGTGCAACTGATATTGACAATGATAGCTTCATACTAATGTATAGCATTCAGTTTTTGCAATGAAGTTACAAATGTTGCTGTATGTCAATTTCACAAACCAATGCCTTATGCTACTCAACAAAACCTCTAAGTTATACACTTTTTTTTTTTTTCCTGAAGTGCAAGTCATCTTAGATGCCTCTCCTATAAACCTGAGTGGCTTAGGAGCCTACTTGATTGATAGTCCATTTAATTGAGAAGCTCCCTAGAAAAAATAAGTTCAAAAGTTTCCTTTCTTTCCTATGATAAAAGTTGCCAAGGCTTTTTCCTCAATCTAGCCAGAGAAGAGAAGGTAATTTGGCTTCTATCATTCTTCCTACACAGCTTATGTGGAGAGAGATGAAGCCCCGTTTTAGGGGGTTGAGCCTGTTGCGATTGGCAAACATGCAAACAATCTGCAAAGCTAAAAAATCCTCGAATCCCTTATCAATCATCATCCACTGGACACCATGAGAGAACAATGAACAAAAATACACAACCAAGCACATATATTACACAATAATATTTAACGTAAAAAATCCTATTCAACCAAGAAAAAAACTATAAAATAAAATTTAAGCAAATCTATTATAAAGTGTATGGCTATAAAAATAGCCCCCTCTAAGATCTCTTCACAATAACCCATGTAAATGATTCGCTAAATACAATTTCAACACACCTAACAACTCACCAAAAAAGGATAAACTGAAAAACTGAGTAATCAAACCGTAATACGTCGTAGAAATTCAGGTGGCAGAAGTGTTCCACTTGAAAATATTAAAGCAACATACCCGAATTTAGAGAAGAATGAAACTCGAATTGGATATCAACCGAATGCTGAATTATTCATCTTATTTCTTTTCTGTCTTATCTGTCTTTATGCGACACTCCTTATATTAAATGATCTCAAAAATATACCCTAAAAATTGCATTTAGATTTTTATTTCTTAGCATCGGTGCACATGTGCCCTACAAGCATGCCTGAGCTCAACAATCATTGTTATTCACGCTCATGTGTGACATAGGTATGCATCAGGATGAGCTTTCATTTGAATGAATTCCGCACAAAACTCAAGTGAATATGTCACTGTAGCAAACTTTAAGTGAAAATGCTTAACAATTTCAAAAAAAAAAAAAAACACTTCTAATGGGTGTGGGATTCACAACGAAATAATTTGAAACTCAAAAAATTTTTCCTCATAACCTTATAGGAGAACCTCGCATCTTCGACAAGCCGCTATCGTCTCTTATCCGCTAGCAACTTCCCTCCATAGGAATCCCGGCATCGGATTTTGTAAACATGAACAAGACCCTCTTTTGATCCACTTAAATACTCGAAGTATTACCACTACCCTTCGGCGCCCACACCGGTAGAATCGCTTCTCCTTATACACCACCTCAATCTCGTCCCACCACCTTGACCAAATCTTCCGCTAATTAACTTAGTGTTGCCCTTGACAACCAAAGCCTCCATCAGACACCGACTTAAATGTTTACTTCCTCTTGCCATAACTGAGAATCCTTTATTGAGCTTTCATTGGCTTTTACTAAATGTCATGCAAAAGCTCTCCTCCTTGTCAAATTTCTCAGTTGAAATCAAATTTAACCTCACGTTCAGGGCATATCACACGCCTCTCAACATGAGCTTCGCCCATTGCTTGTCCAAATGCTAACATCCCCAATGTCAACTACTCTTGATGAGCCATTGTTTATTATTTTCATTACACATAGTCCCTGAGAGTATATAAGGTGAAGAAGGGTTTCTCCCATATTGCATGGAGTGAAGATTTGCTATCCATTTCCAACTAGTCTCATTGCCCGTGAAGCTCTTTGTCTTCCCCACATTAATGACCATAAGGTTTATATAGGTAGCAATAGATATCTAATTATTTGCGTCATGATCCATTATCTCTTGCCGCTCACTACCACCCACCTTCTTTTGCTTTCTCTTGAAATAATCCTACTTCATATAACTCTACTTTCCATAATAAAAGTACTCGATGTCCTTGAACTTGGACCGACTGTTACCCCTCTTCAACTTACTACCTCTCTCTATCAATCTCCTGTGCCCTTGACCATTAGTAGACACCAAGACACTCAGTTTCATCAAATCCTTATTACTTTTTTTCTGTCTAGATTCATTCATAATAAAGAAGCAAAGATTTCATCAAGACTAAGCATGTCTTTTCCGAACAATAGTATCATGACAGTATAATCGTACAAAGCCAACAATGAAGCCAGCAACACCATCACCTTATCTTCCTCCCTAATCTTTTCATTAGTGGCGGACATTTGCACAAAAATTCGATTGAACTCATTTAAGTGCTTCCTAAATCCTCCTCCTTTTAACAATCAGATACTATAAAATTGTTTCTTCACATGCAAGCCTATTGTCAAAGACTTGGATTTGCACCGCCCCTTAAACTTCATCCTAATTTTCATTATATCTGACAAACCAATGACTTCTTGAAAAATATTATCCGTAAGAAATAACTTGATTGTGTAATTATCAAACTCCCTCATGTCTTGCTACTCATAATCCTTCATCCAATCCCCTTGTCCTCATTCTTTCTCAATGCTTTTATCATTCATTCCTAGGTCAAATGTTCCTCACTCTTTCTTACTATAAGAATAAAATTATTTTACCCGTTAAATTATTCAATGTAAAATAACAAGTCCTTTGACGAATCGAATTGTAATTTTACACACTAGAAAAATATAAGCTTTGATACCACTTGTTGAGATTCGTGAACATATACACAATCTGGTGCAGTTAAAATAAACCTTGCATCCCTTGTCAATCATCAACAACTAAATATCGTGAGAGCACAAGAACAAAAATATGCACCAAGCACACAATTTACATAATAATATTTAACATGAAAAATACTTCTCAATTAGAGGAAAAAACATCAAATAACTTTCAAACAAATCCATTATACAGTGTGTACGGTTACAAAAATAACTGCCACCAAGATCCCTTCACAATAACCTATGTGAATTACCAATTGAATGCAACTCCAACATACCTAACAACTTCTACAAAATAATAAATTGAGAAAATAAGCAAATAAATGATAATACGTCCTAAAATCAAGACTATAGCAACCTATTAGAGCTTTGTGAAAAATGAAACTCAAGTTAGGCTTCAATTAGATACTGATTGTCTTCTTCTTCTCTCTTTTCTTTCTTCTCTCTCATTGTGCGGCACCCCTTATATTACGGGCACACATCATGCGAACCTTTTTGTTCAAATGCACCTTGTGCAAACCTTTGGTGAATAGTATCACTAGAGTGAAATTTACGCAAAAATCCTAGACAGTTTCGAAAGTGAAAAATAACATTTCCAATGGATTTGGGATTGCAAAATCTAACAAAGCAATTGATGAAATATCAGTCTACAATAGCTAGAAAGGTAGCTAGGGTAAGGAGCAATAGAAGGGCTCACTAGGCTAGGCCCATTTTTCTTAGTTAGTCTAATACGGCTATATCGTTGAGCAAGGATTAATATTTGTTCTTTCCGATCGGTAATAATGAAACAATTATGGTTGTAAGATCAAAGAGAAGCAGATCTAGAAATAAAACTTTAAAATAAATTATTCTAATTCAACCATTTCTTTCTCAAATTTCCCTTAAGTGTAACATTTCACTTCTTTGTTGGGGGTTTGGACTCTTTCTACATTCATTGAATGCCTTTGTAGTTCTTATTATTGATATCAATGTAAATGCTATATAGTTGGTTCTCATCCTTTAAAGACGACGAGTGTCATAAGAGCATTTGTCGAGAAGAGGATAGCTAATTAGACAAACAACCCTTCATCTTGTTTATCTCTTCCGCCTTTTTATTTGTATAGATATTTATTTGTCGATACATTTCTAGCCTTGAGGGAAGAGGCAGGAGAAAATGATCATATGCTTTTTCATTACTGTTATGGACATGCCCTTCCCCCACCCCAACATAGCAGATAAAATTTGGGCTTATGTTTTTACCTGTTACCTCTGTTTTACTTCATCTCCCAATGATTAGTTAAAAGACTACATAGCCGATCTGAAGGTGTTGCCAAAACTCAAAGGCGAAAATGATGATCTCCTGTTATTAGCCATGCAATTCAAATTTTAGAGTTTACCGATGTATTTTGCTATTATGATCCCGACTACTCAGAATAAAATGGTTATCAATTTAATCTCAAAGGCAAAAGTAATATAGCCTAAGCTCTACAAGATTAGAGAAGAAGAAATTGGCAAAAATTTACTTAAATTTTGGACTTAACTTTATATAGTCGTAACTTTTGATCCGGAAGAAATTACACGGCCCATAACCTATCGATTAAAAGATCTTGGAAAGGACTTTGCATAAACTATTTTTCACCACACTGGTTTAACCTTCCGTTGATGTTGAAATTGAGGCCATAAAAAGCTGCTTTCCTATCATCTAGGCCATTTTTATAAAAACAAATAACTTTTGTTTTTCGTTCTGATATCAATTTCTCAAGATTTTGTATACGAAATACTTCCTTGAGTGCAGAAGTTTTTTAATTTTCATGGATTTTTCTGAAATGTGTAAGACTAACCATAAAAACTTTCTCATTATCTTGTCATCTATCTTTTCAATAGTACCTACTTGATTTGTTTAAAACTTTTATCATTTTTTGTTTTTATGACTAACCGTAAAAACATTTATGGTTTGGGATTAACATCTTTGTGATAAATTTGTCATTTAATTTTATCTTTCAAGTTATCCTTCCAAGTAAAAAAGTCCCAAAAGGGTGAATTTATGGCTGAAATTACAACCACTATAATTACCTACCAAGGTAGTTTCCTTGAACATCAACAAAGCCTAAGCCAACGTAGTAGTACCAAGGGACCTGCAAACTCCAACAAATAAACAAGATGATTCAAATTGTTGAAGACTTGATAGCTAATGGAAACCATTAAAAAAGAAAAAAGAAAAGGAAGAAGAAGAAGAAGAAAACAAATCCAAAATTGAATAAGGAAACTCAAAATATAACAAATTATTATAAACTTGTACGTATGAACTATTTTACCTTAGCTTTTAATTTGAATCACTTTTTATATGGATGTGTTCTCTTGGCCTCAGTTTATCAATTTTTTCAAGGCCAATCTCTGTCAATTAGGCAACTTTCTAGCTTGCCACAGGAAATCGTTGGATTTGGCCCAAAATTCACCAAATATAAAATTAACCTTCAAGAATTAGTTTGTGAGATTTAAATATAAGTACACTTTTACTTGATTTCTTCATAGTGATCTCACTTGATTTTTTTCCTTAAAATGATCACATCGAAAATCATTGATTGATAGAATACAATACAATTAGGATCACAATTTTGTAAAAAGAAAAATATGCTCACTTTTTTTGTGAAATAGCAATAATTTTGTCCTGCTTGCTATATGCACAATGCCAATTTTTTCATGCATATATAGGGATTACATACATATATTGTATCATTTCATTCTCAAGATCAAAATTACTGGATTTTGGGACACAAACTTATAAACAATTACTCCTTTCAATTAACCAATATGAGACTTTCTACCCAACTCACGTTCTAACAACTAACAAGCATAAATTTTGTTAGAGTTATAGACTGTTGGAGACTAGAATTTATAAGTCAAATAATTGAATAAGAGTTTCTTAGATTAGCATGATTCATCGAGATTCATAAAAGATCAAATTAGAGTTAGATTAAGGATTACTATATAGAATTTAGAATTTGCCCTTTGCATTTAAATGATTACAATAATTTCATTCGTTACAGTTTTTTATCTGAAATAATATATCAATTACTGACCCAACAATAAAACAATTCCTGGATCCGCCTCTTCATTCGTTTTAAGTTAATCAAAACTGAAGTTCAAATGAAAGCGGTTCTAACTAAAAATTTCAGTACGAAATTGATATTTTCGCCAATGCGACAGTATTGAAACGCAGTGAAAAGAAGCAAACAAAATAAAAAATGAAAAAACTACATCATTCACAAATTTGTACACAGACATCCGACAGATAGAATCAAAATTGGCCAATTGCATCATTTATGAAACATAAATGAAACCAAAATTACTCAGCAATCAGGACTGTAGGAGAACAGCATACCAGTAGTTTCTTACGCCTGTACAGCATTATGCTCCCATAAACTAAAGCTAAGCTCAAGTAAGTAAAGAATGACTGTGTCAATGGCGCATCAACACCTGAACATGTAGAGAGAGAGAGAGAGAGAGAGAGACCACGAAATCAAAGTTATCCAAAATCGGTCGAAGACAGGAGACTGAGGCATAGATCGACTGAGAAATGTGAGATACCAAGATCCGCCAAGAAGGAAGAAGAGAAGCTAATGATGGCCATTAAAAAGGAAACAACTTGGCCGAGGAAGAGAACGAAGAGCATCCGAAGCAGAGGTTCATGCTTCCTCCACCAGCGATTACTAGTAGTGCTGCTATTTTCCATGGCTGATGTAGCAGAGGAGACCGTTAGCTCCTCCGCCTCTTTTCCTTGGGAAGACGTAACTCTCGAGTGGATGAGAAAATGGGGGAAACGCACTTCAGATTTTCCCTCCTTTGTTTATTGTAGGTGAAGGTCACGTGCTACTGCCCAGTCCACCGTGAAATTAAGAGATAAAAATATAAAAATAAACATATAAATGAGTTTTTTTTTTTTAATTTCTTTATAAAATAAATATTTTAGTATTTTAAATTATGTAAAAAATTAATTTTTTTTAAATAATTATATATATATATATTTTTTTAATATATATATATATAGTAGTTCTAAAATATTAGAATAGCAACATATCCTACGTACCACTACAACTATTCTTAGTTCTGGTCACCTTGTAAAAAAAATATATTCCGGTAATATATATAAATTTTTTAACATTAAATAAATTTATGAATAGGAATGGGTCATTTGTAAAAAAAAATATAAAAATAATTATACTTTTAAAAGTTTTAAAGGTACTAAACACTTTAAGCAACTCATGAATAATATAGGGTTATGAGATTTTTAATATGAACAGAGGCTAAATCTAGCATGATTGTCAGAATATATAATTCATACAGAAAATTTTTCCTTATAGAAGATGATTATAATTTTAAAAGGCATATACATAAGTGATTGTAATTCATGCATATAAAAATATTTTGATACACTGTTAAAAGTAAAGCTATTTATCTTTTTTATAATTTAAATGTGAATTAATTTAAAAATTAGCATAAGTAAAATCTAATATTTTTTAAACTGGTGATATATAATTATTATTTAATAATTTATCCTATATTTGTGTTATCGCATATTAGATTTTTAAAATTAAAAATTACAAAAAAAAATATTAATTTTAAAGTTTTTAAACATCCATGCATTGCTTCAATAATTTTTAAAGTAATTAAAACTATTATAAATTATTGTGTTCTCGAATTCCGACAACCATATCGGTGAAGATCCAAATGACCCATCGGGTCATCTGGACGCACTCGGACGGTACCTGTGCCACACACAAATAATCCAATTATCTTTTTGGATCAATAAGTGTGATTTGGGAAGCAAGGAGATAGATGAATAAATGAATAACACACGAGATTTTACGTGAAAAATTTTATCTTAAATGAGAGAAAAAACACCACGGGACTCCGAATCCGAGAAAGATTTCACTATTTAAGTGTTTGAGTACAAAAAGTGAAGAACAAAGTGTGCGGTGAATCCCAAATATTACTCTTATAACACAAGTGTACTCTCAATTAGTAGTAGAGTAACTTGCTTTTCTCTCTTTCGGCGTAAATGCAAAAGTCCCAGAAGGATTAGATCAGATCCCTTGCTTGATGTACACTGAAGGCTTATATAGGAGCATGGCCATCCCACGTGGAGTATCCACGTGGCTTATCCTCTTTTGGGTCGTCCGCCACCAAATCTAAAGATCCGCCTGAGTGTCGGTCGAAGGTTGGATGTATGCGGGCTGCCTCTGCGAGACATCACATCACACACGTTCTTGCAGCCATCATCCTTCACACAAGTTGCATGTTTTAGAGGCTAAGCGTGCTTCTAGAATCAACTCTGAACTGGCGTCTTCAGCCATCCTGAACTTCCTTCTTTGTGCTCACACTTGCTGGAGATTTCTTAGAGTCCTCGGGTTTTTAATGAAAACTATGTGGCCTTTTACGATGTCCTTAAGCCTCCTAAACTGAATTAGTCTCTCGGACTTAATTCAACTTGTTTGGACTTCTTGGAACACTAGCTCATATCCTTAGGTCTCTAATACCAACTTAACCTCTCGGACCAAATCGGGCCCTGAGTCTCTTGGGATGTGGATTACTGTCCTCAGACCTCTTAAACTATTTTTGGTTCTTGGCCAAATCAACCTCTCGAACCTCTTAGGACGTTGGTCCAAATCCTCATACCTTTATGATCAGCTTAATCCCTGGGGTTAAATCAACCTCGCAGGCCTCTTGGACCGTAGGTTCAATTCACAAACATTTTAGATGGCCCCTGGGTAGCAATACCCATCATAAATAAATATAAAATATTTAAGAAGATTATTTTATTACTTTTAATAATATTTTAAATAATAATTTTACTAATTTTTATTTAAATTATCTATTTTTTTAATTTTATATAATAAATTACTCAATATATAATATGCATGTTATAATATTAATCTTTATATAAATAATATTTCATAATTTATTTCTCATGGGGAAAAAATAAATAATAATATTGTATTAATTAGATATTTTCTTTTCAAAGATAATAGTTCAAGATATTATGGTGACATAACAAACTCATTTATAAGAAAATGAATATTAATTGCCTAATAGGAAGAAATTTGATTTATCGGATGTTTGAGGTCGTATATATTTTTTATTTTATTTTAAATATTTTTTATAATAAAAATATCTCATCAACTGAATTAATTATGGATATTAATTAGAAGATAATTAAAATAATTAAATATTTTTAAAAATATTGTATTTTATTATTAACAAATTTGTAGGAACTCATTGCATAAACTAAAATATATTGTTGAGTTAATTATTGTTATTTATTAAAAATTTTATTTTTTATCATAATAATTATGATTTTGCCATATAATACCAACGATTGAAGTAAAAATAAAATTTTAAAAAATAATTTTAACTAAATATTGATGGGTATTGATACTAATGACCCAATGAAAAGACCTATTTTCTAAAGTCTGGCCCATTTATCAAAAAGGCTCAAAAAGTTAATTTGGCTTAATCAAATGAATCGTCTGACAATATGGAAGAAATTATAGATAATAGCTAAGTGGTTTTTTCCTATCTCCTCTCAGCGACCTCAAACACTAGTTGAAATCGAAATATGGACAGAATTTTATCCATTCAACGGTTTCTTTAACGATTTCTTGGACAATTAAAGAAAAAAATCAACTACCCCATAATAACTATAAAAAAACCCTCTTTTCAGCAGGGTAAAGAAAGACACTAGAAAATCAATATCTCTCCTCTTGGAGTGGGTTCACACATAAAACTTTTAGATTTTTTAATTTGTATCATAAATAAATATAAAATATTTAAGAATGTTATTTTATTACTTTTAATAATACTTTAAATAATAATTTTACTAATTTATATTTAAATTATCTATTTTTAAATTTATATAATAAATTACTCAAAATACAATATACATGTCATAATATTAATCTTTATATTAATAATATTTTATAATTTATTTCTCATGTGGAGAAAATAAATAATAATATTCTATTAATTAGATATTTTCTTTTCGAATATAATAGTTCAAGATATTATGGTGACACAACAAACTCATTTATAAGAAAATGAATATTAATTGTCTAATAGGATGAGATTTGATTTATCAAATGTTAGAGACCGTATATTCTTTTTATATTATTTTAAACACTTTTTATAATAAAAATATCTCATCAACTGAATTAATTACGGATATTAATTAGAAGATAATTAAAATAATTAAATATTTTTAAAAATATTGTATTTTATTATTAACAAATTTGTAGGAACTCATTGCATAAACTAAAATATATTGTTGAGTTAATTATTCTTATTTATTAGAAATTTTATTTTTTATCAGAATAATTATGATTTTGCCATATAATACCAATGATAGAAGTAAAAAGAAAATTTTTTAAATTAATTTTAACTAAATATTGATGGGTGTTGATACAAATGGTCCAATGAGAAGACCAATTTTTTAAAGTCTGACCCATATATCAAAGAGGCTCAAAAAGTTGATTTGGCCTAATCAAAGGAATCGTCTAACGATATGGAATAAATTGGAGATAACAGCTAAGCGATTTTTTCCTTTCTCATCTCAACGACCTCAAACACTAGTTGAAATCGTAATATGGACAGAATTTTATCCATTTAACGGTTTCTTCAATGATTTTTTGGACAGTTGAAAAAAAAGTTAACTACCCCATAATAACTATAAAAAGACCATCTTTTCAACAGGGTAAAGAAAAACACTAGAAAATAGAATATCTCTCTTTCTCTCTACGCGTAAGCTCCCACACATAAAGTAATTTAATTTTTAATTTGTATTCTCTCTTTTCTTTATTACAAAAGGCAGATACTGACTTGAGTGTTGGAGAATATATTGAAAAAATAATTTTACTAATCATTTGACCATTTTGTTATATTACACAAGGTTCAGATTTGAGTATACGGAGACCGGACCCATTTTATACGGTATTTGAATCCCTAATCCATACAACAATCTGGATCTGATGATGCAACAAATGCTAAAATTGTTAAAAATAACATGTTATCTAATATTATATTTAATTATATTTTTTTAGATTATTTTTAAATGATTAAAAAAATCATTCAATTCTAGACTGTCTTGCTATAATTACAAACCACTGCGTAAATTTTTGCGGAATTGACATTTGTCTTGAATAATCATATGCCAATATAAGGATTTCCAATAATACAGAAGAAGTAAAAACTCTTACCCATCATAACTTGTATACAATCAATATCGAAACCATCTAATGTAATAGCAGAAGTAAGTAGTAGCAGTAGAAGTGGTAAATAAGATTTGTTTTCTTTTTACGGATTAGACATCAAATACAACGAGTTAGTAAAAATATAATACCGATTAAATTTCTTTATTACTTGTGATCCAAACTCAATTTTAACTTCACAAGTAACATATCAATGTTTAAAAGTTTGATTAGTAAAAAATTAGCAGGTACACATTTTTCATACTTGTATCAATTATACGAGATCTTTTTATCCCACTGGCAAATATAGTATCATCAAAGTTAGCCTTCGGTGGTGGAGGTTGACTAGTTGACGAAAAATAAGAAAAATAATATTGAAATTTATAGAAATATATATTATTTTTAATGATTGGTTGAATATAAAAAATTATATTAAAATTTTGATTATTTATAATTTTAGCGAAGATGATGATTCTAAAGGCGACAATAGTGAAAATATAGATAAAGTTTAAAAATATAGAAGTTATTATTTAATATTTTTATTTTTATAAATTATAATGTAAAAAATATTTGATAAAATAAATAATATGTGCTATATTTTTTATAATATTTTATATATTTTTATTTTTGATAGATATTTTATTTTTTTATATTAGGGTCATGTCAAAATTGACATAATCTAAAAACACATGACCCACCATAGGTAAAATATATATCGTGTTAGATTAAGACATATTTATCCGTGCCATATAAAAATAGCACGATCTATTTAATACCACCGTCTCCTCTAGCCAAATATTTTAATATTTTTAATAATAAAAATATTTTATTAAATATTGACATGGTCGACAGATGTAACAAAAATATTATTATAAAGTGCATAGGTCCTTAAAAGTCTCATGTATGAGATTTTTAAAAGTTGAAATTATTATACATGTTTATTTGCTAATGGGCCCCGATTATTTAATAAATTTTATAGTTTTTATATATATATTTTTTATTTTTATAGCATTAAATATGACCATTAATCAGTGATAAATTAAATAAGATATTTGAAATCTGTTTAGATTATAAAATTAGAATTAAAATTTAAAAATATAAATTTAATTTTAATTACATTGAAATTAAAATTGGGTGAAATATATATTCTATTATTTAAATTATATAAAAAATTATAATTGGAAGAAAAAATAGTTTATATATGATTATGTTTTTAATCCATACAATAAAATAAATATGTAGTCTAATATAATATGTAAATTTTTAATAAATGAAACTTAATATATATAATCTTATTTTTACATATAAATAATATTTTATGGATATAAATTTTTAGAAAATATTTTTTATTAGAATATTAAATTTTAAATTTCTAAATAATATTTTTATATATTTTCTAAAAATAAATTTTAAAAATAAAATAATAATCTCTACTATAACCAAACAATCAAAAATATTTTATCTAACGAGTCTATCCTTATTTAATTTTACTATATTTAATTAACAGATAACTCTCTCTTATCTGTTCTTTCTCCTCTTGCTCACACTTTTCTTTCGTGTTTACTTCTTTTCATTGATACTCGGTATTTTTTATTGTTCTTACTATTTATTTTAACTATTGTATATATTATCCTCCCCTATTTTTTTTTTTAATATCATTGAATGATATATAATAAAGGGTACGCTAAAGGCAACTAAATGGCATCCATAAAATATTTTTATTTATTTACATAGCTTTTATAATTTATTCTCTATTTGTAAAGTTTAATTTTTAATTTTTTTTATTTTAATTTTTTTAGATCTCAATAACCTTGTAAATACGCTATTGAAGAGTCAGTAGAGAATGAGACAAAATAAAAGGAAAGGATGCGAATTATAAGAGTATTTTTGAAATATTAAAAAATTAATACAAAAATAATTATTCTCTCACATATCCAGAAATAATTAATACCAATAAAAAAGTAGCAATAGTTATTATTTAAGATTTGAAAATAACTATTTCTTTAAAAATATTTATTTTTTATCAAAATATAATAAAATAGTAAAATAAATATTTTTAAAAGAGTAAGCTGAGAATAAAAATTCTATTCCCACCAGATAAACATGACGTTAGAGTGCTACTGCAAGCATTTCAACACACTGGGGATGAAGTCGGTATGGAGTCTGTTCTCTTTATTGCAATTTAAATTAACTCATAATTATCTGAGGTTTTGTTTATTTACGGTAAATATTTACTAATTTAAAAATAATTTTAATAAAAATATATATAGTGCAAATTATTTTTCGTAATTTGCATAAAATTATTTTCCCTATTTTTCAAAAAAATATTTTTAAATAAAATAACTTTCCAATTTCTAAGAGGAGGGCCAGCTTTTAAAATTAAGTTTTTTATTGACTAATAAAATATATGTCCATGAATTTTTTTAATACATTCCAAATATCAAAAAAATATGAAAAATATTTATCCAATCTATACTAAATTTTAAAGAATAAGAAATATTTTAATAAGTTATTTTTTGTCAAATAAATGGAGTATTATCAATTCAAATTTCGTATATCTCAAAATAATATATAAAACAACAACAATTGACCTTTAGTTCGATATGTCATGCTACAAGATTTTGGAGAAAATTTCCAAAAAAAACATAGGATTTACTCAAAAAATAAAAAATTAGGATTATTTTTTATTATTAATAATTAAATACATAGACAATGTTATAAAAAAAATTATATATGACTTATATTTGAATAATAAATTTTTATGATAAAAAAATTAATTTCATACTCGACTCAATAGTTCATTTAGTTTTAACTTAAATGAGCTGAATTCATATTTCTAACAAAAAATAGTTAATGATTAAATATTAAGTATTCATATTATATATATAAACCGTGAAGAAATTATCATGATCCCAATACGAATAATTAATAATAGTAACATAAAAAAATAAACTTATCAAGATATAAGGTCTGGCGATTAAAATCGGTCGAAGATAGTGTACCAAAATCATAAGTAAAATATTCAAAAATAAATATTATGCTCACATAAATGGACAAATTATCTCCGTTTGGCTCAATTCAATATTGTACCTATTCAATCTATAAATTACTGTAATAAAGAGTATCTAACAAAAATCTAAATATATGAATATCGAATTTATATATATAAATTTATAATAGCACATTGGTCTAAATCAAACTACAAGAAACTCAATTGCAATCCTACTCGTAATAAGAGATTAGAAAACAACCTAAAATCCTTAATAAAAATTATAATTATATTCTTTTAGCGATATTTCATCTAATCATGTAAAAATCTAATATTTGCTAATTTAGAATAGTTTCTAATACATTTCAAACATGAACCCATGACTCATATAATAGATGAGTATATATTAATAAAATAGGTATACAGAATAGTAAATTATTATCTCATATGAAAATCTAAAACACACAAATCCCAGTAAATTTGTTCAAATATATGATAGCTCATAAATTGTCCAGCGAATACAAATATACAAAAACATACAAACCTCGCAATAAACATAGAAATGCTAAAAAAACATCTGAAAGTAAATCGAAAAACTGAAATCCTCATGGATCGTATCGAAAATATGGCAAAACCTAATACCTAATGATCAACGGCTCATACACTAACTAAATCAAGTAACAAATTGTAAAGATCAAGCTATATATATTCCTAACAGTCTAAGATCGATACACTGTTATTTAATATCTATAAGTGAGTGTTTACAATACCATATAAATAAGATCGACTGTCATTTTATTTAACTACTCATAGATGATAAGTGTGATATTTAAATATATATAATGTACTAAAATATTCTGAATATAATCTATATGTATTTTATAATAATTATTATTTAGTTAAAATAGAAAATTCTACATTATATATCAAGTATTCAAAATTTTTTCAAATTACAAAAAAAAGTGAATTCTTTATTTTATTTTATAAAGAAAAAATATTATCTAATATTTATATAAAAATAACATATAAAGTTAAATATTTAAATATTTTATAATTTTTTAACAATATCTTAAATAAAAATATAAACATTTAAAATATCTAAACATTTTTTAAATATAAACATACATATAGTAAATATTTTAAATGGACAAAAAAAGTAATATACATGTACATTTAAATGATAATTGAAAGAAAAAATTAAGAGATTTTAACAATAAATTTAAGAATAGTTTAGATTCGCCTACTTCAAATAAGAAATTTACCGGATCTAACATAAAATGGCTTTCAAAATTAATTTTTTTTGGCATTTTCTCCCCTCCGTGCTTTTTTGCTTTTATCCTTTTTATCTTCATTTTTATGCAAAATGCTCAAAAATTAGGCAAAAGTACTTTTATAACTAAATCGGTACACAAGCACCAGATAGTGAGCATCATACATAATGGCCAGATGTGTGCATGCACAAGCATAACTTATTTTGCCGAAACCACACACGAGAACTCAATATACATTTTTAATAGAAATAAATGAACGTATTATATAGAAAAAGTTTTTGAAAATGAAAAAAATAAAAAATAAAATAAAATTTAAAAAAAAAAAAGAAGCTATGTTCTCGACTAAACAAGAATTTTAATTTTTGAAATTTCTAAATTTATTCTTAAGCTTATTCAGGGTTAAATCTATTTTATATTAAAAGTTTATCCAAATTATTATGATTTTTTTAAATTGATAATTATTTATATTTAACGCCAACAATTTAAACATATTTTTATAGTACTAAAATAAATAAATAAAAATAAAGTTTGAAAATAAGAGTCATAACACATCTAAAAAACTATAAAATAAAATTATTTTTGATATTTTCTCCTAATATTTACTATTTAGACACCCAACGTCGGCATCTATTTTTATCAATAATGCAACGCAATTGAAAAAAAAAAAAAACCATTGCAGTGTAGAGAGAGAAAAGAGAAATAGTTTTAAAATACCTAATATATAATATTATGATAGTTTTTGATAAAATAGTATTCTTCTATTTATTTATTTTATATAAAATTGTTAATATAAATAAATAAATAAAATATTATATCACCATAAAAACATCCTTATATATTAAAAATTTACCCTCGCAGGCTTGAGGAGGCTCCTACCTATAGATGGGGGATCCTGCTTCTCCCTAAGGAGAAGCGGAATTTATTTTTCTTATTTTCACCGTTAGATTATTTTTAATTCAACGATAAAAATTTAAAATTTATATAATAATATTTAAATAAATATTTTTATTAAAAATATTTATAATATTTAACCTTACTTCTTCTTAGGGAGAAGCAGGATCCCCTAATCCACCTACATAGTTGGTAGCCGTTAAATCCTAATAATTCAACTGTAATTATTTTATTTTATTAACAGATATAAAATAAATTTTAATTTTTAAATATTAAAAATAGATTATTATTATTATTATATATATTATTTAAAAAAATATTAAGTAATTTAAGATATAATAATAATAATAATAATAATAAT
Organism: Nepenthes gracilis; assembly: GCA_033239525.1. Classification (NCBI taxonomy): domain Eukaryota; kingdom Viridiplantae; phylum Streptophyta; class Magnoliopsida; order Caryophyllales; family Nepenthaceae; genus Nepenthes; species Nepenthes gracilis. The sequence continues at coordinate 11,817,964 of BSYO01000037.1, read as the reverse complement.
AATAATAACTATTTATTGTTAGATAGATACGCCCCCAAATCGACCCTCCCTGCATGAACATTGAAACAATATCTGCCATTTTATTAAAGAAAATGATTCCTCAGAATATCCGAAATTCAAAAATTGACCACTTTTTTTCCATTTTTTTATTTTATTATAAATCAACGAATTAATTGATGCCATCTGTCAACCAATCAATGCATTCTCAATTTGCTGCTTTCACGTCTAGATTAGAGTGGCCCCCAGTAAGCTGACTTTCACGCACAAAACAAAAACTTGTCTACGCCTTTTCACCTATAAATACGGGAACAACATTGTCTTCATCGACCATACTTTCAGAATTGAACAGTTAGATTTATTTTTTAAATTTATAGCCATATTTATTGGACCAATCGATAATCTTAATCGACTGGCTTCCGTGCACCATCATGGCCATGAGAGCTCCAAGTGCCCTTATTGTATTGTTATTGGTTGGAGCATTTAGCAGTGTCATTCCGTACACTCGTCCACCGCCACGTGATACTTTATTTATCGGTCGAGCTGATTATGAATCTCCTACGACTCCTGAGCAGGTATTTGATATATACAGATATTTTGAGATAACAAAAAATATATTTAAAATATGTAAATATAATACTCAGATGTTTCTTTTATATAGATATGATAATATATATAAATAAATGAGATTTTATATATATAAAAAAAAAAGAGTTTTAATCCAGCAACTGGAAATGAATAAAATTTTTTCAAACCTTCTGAACTAAACTAATATAAACAGTAAATGGTAGTTGAATTTGTGTTTGATTTTCTCGTAGTTTGATTTCTTGTCCAAACTGTCTTTTCAATCCATTGGCGGATGTAAGCTTTGTATTCGAAGCATAAGAATCACATTTTAATAATATTATTGATAAATCTGTATATATCTAACTCTCACTAACTTTAATAATAAAGTAATTTTTTATTCAGATTACTTACTAAAAAATATTTATAGGTACATGTTTCAGTGGTGGGGCAAAACCAGATGAGGATATCGTGGGTCACAGATGACCCTGCTTCTGCTACAGTTGATTATGGCACATCTTCAGGGACATACACTTCCTCAGCAATGGCAAATACCACATCTTATTCGTATGAATCATACCAATCCGGCCAAATATACGACGCGGTTATAGGCCCTTTGCAACCAAGTACAGTTTACTACTACCGATGCAGCGGCGATTCGTCTCTTGAATTCAATTTCACGACTCCACCGGCTCAGTTTCCGGTCAATCTGGTCATCATAGGTGAGGCTGTAGATGAATTTGAAGCTTGAATCACAATGATAAGCCTAGTAAAAACTGAGTTCATTTAGATTACCCTTCGAGAAAGATCTCTTGCTAGAGCATTCAAAATCCAAGATGAGATTGCCATTGCATCTTCTTCAAGTTCTAAGCAATGGGTCGTCCTAATTGGCCGATTGCTTAATGCTGCCATCCTCAACTCCATAAATTTAGTTGCAAAATATATTTAACTGACAAATTCATTGCAAAATTAACACTGATAATGTATTGCGTGCAGGTGATCTAGGTCAGACCGGATGGACGCAGACGACCCTGCAGCACATAGCAGCGTCGAACTACGACATGCTGTTGCTTCCCGGAGACTTGTCCTACGCCGACTACGATGAGCCGCGATGGGACTCATACGGCCGCCTGGTTGAGCCACTGGCAAGCCAGAGGCCATGGATGATGACAGCGGGAAACCACGACGTCGAGAAGAAAGTCCCGCCGGCACCGTTCACGGCTTACAATGCCAGATGGCGCATGCCGTTCGAACAGAGTGGCTCCGACTCGAACTTATTCTACTCCTTCAACGTCGCCGGCGTTCATGTCATCATGCTGTGTTCGTACACCGCCTTTGACGAAGACTCAGATCAGTATGCGTGGCTGCAAAACGATCTGCAGTCGGTCGACCGGGCGGCGACGCCGTGGGTGTTCGTGCTGCTCCACGCGCCGTGGTATAACTCGAACTACGCCCATCAAGGGGAGGAGGCGTCGGTCGGCATGAAACAAGCCATGGAAGGATTAGTTTACCAGTACAGCGTTGATGTCGTCTTCGCCGGTCATGTTCATGCCTACGAGAGATTTGTAAGCTTCCCTAACTCCTTTTGATACATGATTCAACTGGGTCATACATCTCACATTTTTAACCGTTACCGTTTTAACAAACGATACTATTATATTATAGAAAAAACTATTGAAATTAAGTGAAAGTAGAGCTTCATCTTTATAACATATATAATCGTATTTAATTCGAATTTGGAGGAGGTTTATCTCTTATAGAGTGGAGAAATTTGCTATCATGATCTTTAACTGAATATCTAAAATAAATAGTATGATTTTACTGTATTTTAAAAATTAAAAGTATTATTTTAAAATAATTAAATTATAATTATTTATTTAAGATAAATAAAACAAGCGCTATCATCTTTTTTAAACGATTGACCTCATTTATCACCCTCAATCTTTTTGTTACAATCATCTCTATCGGCATATCATAGACTTTTATAAGATTTATTAGAGATATGTGAGATTATAAATAATAAAATTATAAATAATTATATAATTAAATATTATATTTATATGAAAAAGTTCAAAATAAAAAATAATCTAAAGATTACAATAGGAGTGATCACAGATATATTGTACCTTTTTAATCACACTAACTGTTAATACCAACGTAGTATATAAGATAAAATTAATAGCCAAAAAATAAAAATAACTCTTATTAGAAAGACAACTCAAAATTTGTATCGAATTGTAATATAAATTTTTCAAATTGGGCCCGCAAATGAACTAGTCACATAAAATGAATTCTAGTTACACTCAATAATACTAAAGCTATTTCATAGATGGTCAAATGTTCACATTATTTACTTGCAACAACAGAAAATTTAGTATTAACAATAACTTAAATCTATGTATACTATTCTTTTTATTTAAAAATTTGGACTAAATCTTTTCATATTTATAATTATCTTTATTTCTCCATAAGATTTTTAGAATTTTATATGTATGATTAAATGTGTAATCTTCTATAAGGACTCTTAAAATAAAAAACGAACTAAAAAATTAAACAAAGCTCAAATTATTCACAGAATCTTATATTTTTATCATAATATATAATGGGTAATTTTATCATTTATAAAATGGAAAACGTATATCACCATCGGAGGTATAACGGACTCGCGTTTATAATGGGTAATTCTATTGATCGACAGACTCGCGTTTATAACGGAGAAGCTGACAACTGCGGGCCGGTGTACATCACCATCGGAGATGGCGGCAACCGTGAGGGCCTCGCTACTGAGTAAGTTGCTCTCGTATATAATAATTAAATTATTTTAAAATAATTAAATTATCATTATATTTTATAATTCACTTATAGAAGTTAAATGTTAACAATATTTATAAATTCATATTTATTATTTTCTTTTTGAATAATATGACATTAATTTCTCTTCATTCATTCTTACCGCTTTCCCTTAATAAAAGTTATAGATTTTTTGTGTAAATGATTTGTTATGCTTTATAAATTTTTTAGAAAGTCCCTTAAATTAAAGAATAATAGAGGTTAATGAAAAGAAAAATCGACCATTATTATTTATATATATAATTATATAATGGGTTTTTATATTATTTATAAGATCAGAACATGATTAATTCTTTAATTATATAAATCATTTTTTAATAAATAATTAATCTTATTAAAAATATTATATAATAACATAATTTATAATATCATAACTTTTAATTTTTATAATTAATTATAATATTTATCACGTTATATGAAATAACTTTATTATCATTATTCATTTCATCGCTCCATTATAATATTACACACTAAGAACTCAATATTAAGAAGAAGAAATTAAATACCCATTTGTTATTATGCATTTATTGGTCGATCCACGGGGACTAATGCATGGCTACTTTCCAACAGCTACATGGATCCGCAGCCAGAAATCTCACTCTTTAGAGAAGCAAGCTTCGGCCATGGAGAACTAGACATCTTCAATGGCACAACAGCGTTTTGGACATGGCATAGGAACGATGACGATGAATCCGTTGTTGCCGATTCAGTCTGGCTGACGACTCTCGCTTCCAATCCAAATTGTTCTTCGTCGTAAACTATATACATATATACACGCACATATATATTGGAATAAATGTATGAAAATGATATGGAAAAATGTTGGGGTGGCACTTTTGGGGATATTAAGTTCATCCCACCATTTATTCGGACATGGGATTATTAGCGTGGAATGGTTAATTAGATTGTAAAAAACTTTATAAAATTTTAATATTTATATAGATTATAAGAATTATTGTATTATTTTATAATATTATAATATAAAAAAATATATTATAAATTTATATGAATCTATATCTAAAGTTTTTTTATTGAAAAATATAAAACCGATTTTCTTTTCTTTAGCATCATATTTTTTTTATTATGAGATGATATAGAATTGTTTAAGAGAAAAAAAATACATCATTGTAATTGATTTTTCTTAAGGGCTTACTTAAATTTAGAAAAATCATATAAAAATTTTAAAACCTCATTCATAATATAAATCTGAAAGTCTCCCATCTAATATCCAAAAAAAATGCCTATATTTATCTTTAACTAATAATAGGTAATTTTGTCATTTATAAGATAGAAAAAAAATTAATATATTAATCACAAAAATATTATTTTTTATCAAAGATTAGGCTAATTAATAAAATAACTTATTTAATAAAATATAATTAAGCTATATTATATTATAATCTGTAATTATTTTTTAAAATTATTAATAAAGAGTAATAGTTTTTATATTTACGTCACATTATGGAATATATTTTAAAAATAATCAAAAAATGTATGTTTTTTTAATATTGTTTTAAATGTCCTGCTTGCCTTATAAATGGGCGACGAACTCTCTTGCTTAATATGAAGAAAAGAGAGGAAGGCAGACTTAAGTGTAACCACGCGTCAAATTTGGATAAATAAAGAAGAAATAAAATGTAACTGTTATTGTTATTATTATTATTATTTTCTTCAGGAAATATTGTCTTTTTTTAAACTTTCATAATTTATTTTATAGCATAAAATAAATATTTTATTTTATTTTATTTTTTAATAAAATTATTATTTTACTATTTAATTATTTATGTGGTAAAAATAATAATTATAAAAAAATTATTATTTTTTAAAATAATAACAAAAAAATCAACTCTCTTTTAGTATTTTTCATTTTCAATTATTAAAAAATAATTATTTAAAAATATATTTTCGATTTATTCTTACACTGAACTAGGCTTAATTAAAATCAAATTTGAGTCAGGCTTGAATCAAATTTAAATAAAAATATATGATCATAATATTGACCAGGTGAGTTTAGGTTAGAATATATTTATTTTTTTATTGTTAAGTATTTTTTTTTAATTTAAAAATATATAAAAATAACAAAAAATATAAAATTTTTTTAACATTATAATATATAGATTAAAATATTATTAAAAAATATATATTTTTTAAAAATTATATAAAAATATAATCTATTAAAATAATTTTAAAACTTGATATGTAATTAAAATAAAAAATATATATTTACAAAATAAATACTCCTGGTTAGGTTGGCTCAAGTCAGTTACTTTCATTTGTGATCGTACTCGACCTGAAAAAATAATTAAGCTTACTTTTTTAACTGTATTTATCTATAATATTGATATATTATAATCAAATCTTATAAAAATTTTAAGTTGGTAAAACCAACAGATTAAATAATTCAATTTTGATCAAATTTATTCAAAATTTTTAATATATGTTTAAATATTATTTTTTTATGTATAAATAAAATAGTCATTTTATACTAATTTATTTATTTATTTTTAATTATTCTATATATTAAATATTAAAAAAATTAATTTTTAATTTAATTTTATATATTATAAGTAACTAATCAAAAATAAAATATTAATTTTAAATTTTATTTTTATATTTATTTTTTAAAATAATTATTTATTTTTATTTTATTTTAATTTAATAATCAAATATAGAATAAACCTTATATTTTTATGCAATTAAATAAGGTATAAAGTAGTGTATTTGCCATTTGATTTTTAAGTCCAAACTTTTTATTGGAGCTGGCCCCACATATTTTTTTGTTAATTGCAGTTTTTTTTTTTTTTTTGTTTGAAATGTTATTAAGTATTCTGGGTACAGTATGAGGATACGAATGTCATTAACTTGAATAACGGATTCAAATTGTATTATTATTAAGACTATGCATATTGAATTACTTCTAAAATTTACGACTTTAAACCTACTGCCATACAAGAAAATATTTTTTAATATTATTATGATATAATCGGAAAATTTCCTATATTTTACTATTTTAGAATTAATGTTGTTATAAATAGGTATATATATTTATTTATTTTAAAAAATCAAGCTTAATTGACTAAATTTAATAATAATATTTATAAAATTTATACTACATTTATCCATAAATTTCTACCATTACTTAAAGTATAAATTTTACATTAAATCAACTTTTTAAATTAAAAATAGAGAAATATTTTTTTATTTATTTCACAAATATTATTTCAAATTTGTCTAACTATATTATTGGATCCGACTCAGATATAGGCCAATAACGGTGAGGTCTAATCGAAAGGGCACAAGCCCAACTGAGTAGAAAAGCCCAAACTTTCTTGCAAAGCCCAAGAGATCCTAGGGTGTAGCCCATGTGACGCCCCATGTCAACAATCAATCAGCGTGCCTTCACCACCTGCCCAGACGAGTGCAGACGGTGGGAGCCAGCTCAAAAGATGCCAGTTAATGAGGAAAAATGTCAACGTTGCAAGTCACAGTACACACCTTCCTCATAACCATTCAACCAATCCAAGTGCGGGGAACAAACTAAGCGTAGTTCACGCCTGACAATGGTCCCATTTTCTCTCGCTAGATGACAACTAACGCCGCTGGCCAACGTTAGCGTACAGTGGCTGACGAATCCCAACAAACCACTTGTCGGGAGTTCCGACTCCAAAAGCTTCCCAGAAGAAGCATATAAATACATTCTCCCGCGAAGAAAAGGGAGAGAGCTCAACCTTAAGAAAAAAACGGTGAGCAGAGATCAAGTATTCGATCATTCACCATTTCATCTCGAGGAGTAAGAACCAACTCTGTTCCCTCAAGTCACTATCATTTCACGATGGAGTTAGTGAGCGCATTTCATGTGGTGCGACTCCGGGCTAGTCTTCTAAACACATATCACTCGCTCCTGCATCCTACATTCATGTCCTTTACCTTAAGTGTGTATTTATAAAATTATAGAAGATCTCCGAAACAGGCGTCAGAGTGTTCGCGGTGGAATAATATTCTGCCATCATTTGGCCTCATGTTTATAATTTGTGGTGTATAGATTTCACGTTAATAATGATTTTATATCAATCCGTCCAGGATCGACCTTGACTGGAAGAGTGGAAGAATTTCTGCAATAAATCTGATAATCGAAAACCAAGAATGCATCATATACAGATATAAGTTTAATATAAAAAATTAAGCAAAGTTTAAATAAATTAGATAGAAATATAGCTTTGAGTTTGTGAATCTCATTCTACGTGAGCATTCGTATTCTACTGTCTAAAAATAGTGCATAGACTTAAATATACAACCATAAACTTAAAAAAATAATAGTAATATCGTACTTAATGTACTTAAAAAATTTAAAAATATTATTCAATTCGTAAAAATAATTATAATAGATAACATAATGGGTTACAGATATAGAAAAATATTATTTATATATTTATTTATATCGAAATTGTTAAAGATAGACATATATTCCATATTATTCTAAATTTTACTCTCCTTTTTTCTCTACTATACAAAAAAAAAAAAAAAAGAAGA